>CM053743.1:400822-447675 GCA_028658305.1 Pachyuromys duprasi
GTGGAAACTGCAGGACATTGGCCTGTTCACTTGGAGTCCACTTGTTTAACAGAAGCTACCTAGATCCAGGCCTGGGATTTTACATTTTAAATTTCAGGTGATCCAGGGATGACACTTTGAGAAACTGGCTTAAGATCAAGGAAGTCATTAGTCAGGTCAAGATAAACCTTGTTGTCATAATTATAAGGAGGCACAATAAGTTATTTAAAATATTAATTCATGTACCTATATTTCTTCTTTCTTGCTTTCGGGGCTTTTTCTTTTGAGATGAGGTTTATCCCTGGCAGTCCTGTAGCTCATTCTGTACAGCAGGCTAGCCTCAAACAAGAGATCTGCCTGCCTCTGCTTTCTGAGTGCTGAGATTAAAGGTATGTGCCGCCACTTAAAACAAAACAAAAACAAAAATACAAGGGCTCAGTGGGAGGAAGTACTGTTATTTTCTGGTTCAAACTGGTCTTTAATGCTAAAGTAGAAATAAGGAAAGTTTTGGTGGGTAACAATCAGTTTGGTTCTGCATTTCTATCCTATGTCCTGGAGGCTACTAATCCCTATTACCCTCCAAAGCATAGAGAGGGTATTACAGTTGCTCATCTACAGGCAGTGCCAGGATCCATTCCAAAATGAAGTGGGGCAGGAAAGTTCTTGGTATATTAAGCTGGATTTCTGTCACATCAGCTGCTTTCAGTACTGATGACTGGGCACAAGCACAATTGTTGCAAGTGTGTTATTTCTCCTTCTTTCCACAGGCTTATTCTTTCTCTTCTTCCAGTCTTCATGTCTGTGTTTCTACAACTTTAACATTGTGTTTTCCTTGCATTATGTCTACAATCTCAAAAATTATCTAGGTCTAGTCTTGACTTCCTCTTGTAACTGTCCACAGTAAAGACTGAAGAGAATGTATAGGAAACAACCAATATCTCACCTTGCCTAGTCATTATCTATGCCTTAAGAGTTACTTTCCTTTCTCCTCCTCCAGCAAACCTCCCACAGGTTGGCTAACTGGTCTTCCAGGTTTTTCCCATGTTTATCTTGTTCTTTTCGAAGTTTTATTTTTTAATTCTTTGAGATAGTATGCTTGGTGAATCACTTTTACCTGTGAACTTGTTCATTGGATTTTCAATGCTTGATCCATGTAGATTTGTTAAGTGTTTTACGAGATGCCGTCATCTGATCCATCTCTCAGTGACAGGAGCTGATGATTTTCAGTGAAATAACCAGATATAAGCACCGAACAGGAACTCTGTGGTTTTGCAGCTCGTCCACTATACTGAGAGAGCTTATGTGGAGAGTAAATGTACCTGAAAGAGAAAAGACAGCCAAGGGCAGAGCTCTGGGTACACTGCCGCTAGGAAGTCAGAAAGAAGAAGGGGATTTGATTAAGGAATTGAAGAGCTAAGTGAAGAAATAAGGGAGGGTTAGACCCTTGGCTCAAGTATTTCAGGAAATAAATTTAAGTAAGACAAATACTAAGAATTTACTTTTAGGTTTAGTAACATGAATACTGGAGAAACATTGCTAACATTTACAAGAACAGTTTTGATGAAATAGTGGGAACAAAGAGCTTGAATCTCATCTGGATTATGCAGTGGGGTATGATACAAAGAGCACAATATAAAGAGCAGCCAATTCTTTCAAGGAAGTCTACATCAAAGATAAACTGCGAATAAGTCCATTATGGAAGAGACAATGTATCCTAATATTTTTTTTCCTAATAGGAAGGAGCTAGTACTAAGGAACCATTCAATAGGGCAGGAGAAAGTGGGCACTAATACTGAGGTTATACCTTTGAAAGTGAACCTTGTGCCCAGAGAAAATAAGTAAATGTTCATTCATGACAACTGAAGATGGTTAAATGAATGGTTCTGTACAGAAATCTTGGTATCAAAAAAAGAAAGGAAGAAAAAAAGATAACGGAGAATTAAAAAAAAAAGGGAGAGAAAAAAAAAGAGAGACCAAAATCCTGGTGTGACTGTGCATACATTTAATACCAGTACTTTGGCGGAAGAAGTAAACAGATCTTTCAGTCTGAGGACAGTATGGTCTTCAAACTAAATTCCAGGACAGCCAAGGATGCATACAAAAATTTTGTTTTGAAAAAATTAGGAGGAGGAGGAGGAAAGGAAGAGAGGATGAATAAGAAGAAAATCTTGATATAATCATGTGACAAATGGACAAATCCTCACGGGTATTTTCACTTTGACATAGAAAACCTCTGACTCTCAGAATGGGGAGAGATATGTTGATATTTGACGAGAAAGTGACACATTTAAAATGACATTTAAAAAGGAAATGGAGTCTTAATATCTGCTTTGATACCTTGCTAGTTAGAGTGTTTCAGAGGCCCTCTGTGATAGGCTCCTGTCCTGTTGCTTGTTTTCTCCTATATTCAATGTCCATCCCCTTTGTCCATCTAAGCGAGGATTGATCATTCCACCCTGGGTCCTCCTTCTTGCTTATCTCCCCTAGGTGTATAGATTTCAGCATGACCTTCCTATCCTATAGGTCTATATAAGTGAGTATATAACATGTGTTTCTTTCTGCTTTTGTGATACCTCACTCAGGATGATCGTTTCCAGGTTCCACCATTTGCCTCCATAATTTCCTCGTTTTTAATTGTTGAGTATTATTCCATTGTGTAAAAGTACCACAATTTCTGTATCCATTCCTCAACTGAGGGACATCTGGGTTGTTTCCAGGTTCTGGCTATTACAAATAAAGCAGCTATGAACATAGGTGGGCAAATGCCCTTGTTGTGTACTTGAACATCTTTTGGATATATGCCTAAGAGTGGTATAGCTGGGTCTTGAGGAATCGCTACTGTTAATTATCTAAGAAAGCACCAAATTGATTTCCAGAGTGGTTGTACAAGTTTACATTCCCACCAGCAATGGAGGAGGGTTCCCCTTTCTCTACAACCTCTCCAGCATGTTTTGTCACTTGAGTTTTTGATCTTAGCCGTTCTGGTGGATGTAAGCTGAAATATCAGGGTCATTTTGATTTGCATCTCCCTGATGGCTAAGGGCATTGAGCATTTCTTTAAGTGTTTTTCTGCCATTCTACAATCCTCTACAGAGGGATCTCTTTTTAGCTCCATACCCCATTTTTTAATTGGATTACTTAATTTGTTGCTTATTAATTTCTTGAGTTCTTTATATATACTGGACATTAGCCCTCTGTCAGATGTAGGATTGGTAAAGATCCTTTCCCAGTCTGTAGTCTGTCATTTTGTTATGATGACAGTGTCTTTTGCTTTACAGCAGCTTTTCAGTTTCATGAGGTCCCATTTATTTGTTGATCTTAGAGCCTGTGCTGTTGGTGTTCTATTCAGGAAGTAGTCTCCTGTGCCAATGAGTTCTAGGGTCTTCCCCACTTTTTCTTCTAAGTGGTTCAGTGTGTCTGGTTTTATGCTGAGGTTTTTGATCCACTTGGACTTTAGTTTTGTGCAGGGTGATAAATATGGATCTATTTTCATTTTTCTGCATATAGATATCCAGTTGGACCAGCACCATTTGTTGAAGATGCTGTCTTTTTTCCATTGAATGTTTTTGGCTTCTTTGTCAAAAATCAAGTTTCCATAGGTGTGTGAGTTTTATTTCTGGGTCTTCTATTCGGTTCCATTGATCCACTATTCTGTTTCTATGCCAATACCAACCAAGCCTTCGGCAGAGTTCAGGGAACCATATAAAAGAAGGGGGAGTTAGTAAGACTTGGAGAGGACAAGAGCTCCACAAGAAACAAATAGATCAGGGCACAGGGTCTTTCATAAGACTTTCTCCAACCAAGGACCATGTATGGATATAACCTAATACCCCTGCTCCGATGTGGCCCATGGTAGCTCAGCATCCAACTGTTTACCCTAGTAAGGGGAACAGGAACTACTTCTGTCATGAACTCAATGGCTGGCTGTTTGACCATCTCACCCTGCCCTGCTCCAAGGGAGGAGCAGCCTAACTAGATCCGAGAAGAGGACATTGCAGCCAGCCCTGAATAGACATGATAAGCTAGGGTCAGATGGAAGGGGAGGAGGTCCTCCCCTATTAGTGCACTTGGAGGGGGGCAGGGAGGAGATGAGGGAGGGATGGGGAGAGTGGGAGGGAAGGAGGATTGAGGCTATGGCTGGGATACAAAGTACACAACCTGATTAATATAAAAATAAATAAATTACTTTAAAAAAAGGAAATGGAGGAGTGATATGGGTTGGCAACTACACCAGGAGTTTATAGCTGTTCCTGAGCTTTGAGCTTACAAGACAGTAGGGTGGCATGTGTTCCTCTTCTCCCTTTTACTTGTGTTTGTTTAAGGTTTATTATCCCCCTGCCTTGTGTGTGTGTGTGTGTGTGTGCGCGCGTGCATGTAGTGCTCATGCATTCCTAGATAGGTTTTGTGTGCAACATGTGTGCAGGAACCAGAAGAGTCCAGTAGAGAACATTGTGTCCCCTGGAACTAGAGGTACAGGTGGATGGGAGCCAACACACAGATGTTGAGAACTGAAGCCTGGTCCTCTGCAGCAATGCTCTCAACACAGAGCCATCTTCCCACCTCACCTGTGTCCTCTTAATCTGTGATGACAAGGGTAAAGATTAGACTGCTTAGGTTTGTAATTTTGTAAAACAAATGTGTTAGGTAAGATAAAGGCAGGAAGAGAATTTCATCTGTGGACCACAAACTATTGATGGCAGAAGTGAGATACAAAAGTACAAGAAATATAAAGTAGTCTGTTGGGTAGATGAAGTGCAGCTCACAATGGGACAAAGAATTTTAGTCTCTGCAATCATGCTGTATGAGCAAGAAAGGCAGGGGTGTTGAAATTCCTAAACTTGAGAACATAGAGGTTTTTATTTGTTTGTTTTCAATAATCAAGCGGATGTGTCTGTAGCAGTGATGACTGGGATAAATCAAAAAACATGGGCCTTTTGCAGAGATTAGGCTGCAGAAATGTTATAATAATGGAGATCATTATCAGTAAAGACTATATTCATGTGGCTCAAAAAGTTAGGAAAGTTACTCAGTATCATTAGTTGTCAGGTAAATACAAATCAAATGAACAATGAGTTAGAAGTAATATATCTATAATGATAGATAGATCCAATCTGGGAATTAATGTGAAGAAATGGCACATGCATTCACTGCTGGTTGGCATATAAAATGGTGCACCAGTTTAGGAACATACTTTAACTGTTTTTCAAGTTGTTAAATGTGCACACAATGTAAATGTCAATCAATTGATGAATGCAGACATAGTATATTTTTTCAGTGGGATATTATCCAGTAATAAAATAAGGGAGGTATCAAGACAATCTGCAACATTATCAACCTTTTAAACATTATGTTTGCTGAAAGAAGCCAACTACAAAAAGTCACAAGATTCTTTACTCTGTTTATCTGTAATGTCCATATTCAAACAAATTTATAGAAACAGAAAGTAGATTAGTAGCCGGTTGTAGCTGGGGAAGAGAGCTGGGAGGCAGTGTCTGATAATGTTTATAGAGTTCCTTTTATGAGTGTTGAAAATATTCTTAAATTAGATTGTGGTAATGGTTACAGTGAACACAGTAATTCTTTACATTTTATAGTTTAGATAGACTTGAGGGTATAAAACCAGTGGGCAAAGGCTAATAGGATAAACTTTTTCTAGTATGCATGTACTAACAGTTGAGTAGAATGCTCTAGAAAAGGTGATGAAGAAGTAGATATATTCTCTTACAATAACATATTAGACTCATATTAGACTACCATGTTATGCCCATTATATACTCCAGAGTTTGGGCTGGTTAAGGAACTGACTGGTATACCCTGTTTGTAGTAGAGGAGTGGAGACTCAATGTAAGTGATTTTCTTTCAGTTCCTGTGTACTTAGCTATCACAAAATCAATATCTCCTATCAGAAATGAGGTTTTCAGTATTTGCCCCAAAGTAGATCAGTCCTAAAAGTTCAAGTTATTGCTCCTTCAGGCGCAGTGACAGCCTGGACTCTTGGAGAAGAAATTCTTCAAGGATTATTCTTTCTTTCTTTCTTTTTCTTTCTTTCTTTTAGACTTTATGCAAACTATGACTGTGGCAAAGACCTTGAGATAAATAGCTGAGAATTAGAGGATCTTTCTAATGGGAGAGGCTGCTTTGCTGAAAGTATCTAGAAAGGAATGGGAGAGTTGGGGAGAGAAGTGGGAATAGAGATAAACAGAGCAACATGGGGATAAGAGAGTGTGATTATGAGTGGTAAATTGCAAATACCATGGTCTTTTTGCAGTAATTGCTAAAAGCAAATGTAGTGTATGATAGGAGTTATATTAATGTTTCCAAGGCAGACTCTGATGAGCAGGCTTAGAGCTTTGGACAAGAGAGATGATGCCATTGTGTTACTATTGAGGATCATTTGGCAGTTTTTCGGTTTCCTCCATCCATTCACCCCGACGTCATTTTATTTCCTTTTTCAATGAGATTCAAACATATTGTCTTGGACCTTACTTGTTATTTAGTTTCTTTGAGTCTGTGGATTATAGCATGATTATCCTGTACTTCATGGCTATTATCCACTTATAAGTAAGTACATAGCATGTTTGTCTTATTGTGTCTGGGTTGCCTCACTCAAGATGATCTTTTTAAATTATATCCACTTGCCTGAAAATTTCATGATGTCATTGTTTTTATACCTGCCTTTGGCTCCCTTTTCCTTAACTAGGGGCCTCTAGCCTCAATAGAAGATGTACCTAGTCCTACTGCAACTTGAGACACCAAGGCCATTGATATCCATGGGAGGTCTCCCTTCTCTGATGAGAAAGGGAGCAGGTGGGGACAGGGAAGGTGAGAGGGAGGGACTGGGAGTGCAAGAGGGAGGGGAAGCTCCACTCAGGTTGTAAAGTAAATAAATCGATTACTTAATGAAAAAAGAAGAAAAAAAGGTATTTTCAAGACAGAAGAAAAGGTGTTATGTTTTATTGCGAATTTACTGTAGTTACATTTGTTCTGGTGTGTGTGTGTGTGTGTGTTGCATGTGCATGTCAATGCAAGTGCATGTGATTGGGTGTGGAGCCCAGTTGCCACCTCAGGTATTATTGCTCATGTGTTGTACATGTGATGTCCATGATTTTTGATTTTGCTTTTTAGCTTTTTTGGTTTTTCTCTCATTGATCTAAAGTCTACCAAGTAGGCTAATCTGGCTGGGTAGTGAACCACAAGAATCCGCTTGTATTTACGTTCTTAGTGCTACTATGACAAGGACTTCTCCCTACAGCTCCTACATTTTATTGTTTATGTGGGTTTTGAAGGCTCAAACTCAGGTCTTCATATTTGCCAGAAAAGTATTTCATTGATTGAGCTATCACCAAGCTCCTATTTCTATAACTTTTACAATTATTGTCATGTTATAAAATCTGTCCTTCTCTAGGAGAAATGACAACTCATTCAAAATCTTGAGTTACTGGGGAGCATCTAGAAGAAAGGACTTTTCATTTTCCACCCCTTTCCTCCTTACCTTACTAAGAAAAGATTGATAATGTGATGTGATGTTAACTTAAGCTTTATTAAAGATACCCAATGACACCATCAAGAGAAGAGGTATTGCTTGTTGGAAGCAGGTTGAGAGGTGGATTTCACAGGAAGCAAGTATGAAAAGTTTTTGGAAGTAGCAGGTTTGTAACTCTTTCTATGAATTTTGACTCCATGTGTTGTTGCTATCAGAACATCTCTCAGGTACATGGAAGTTTATGAAGCCTAATAGTGAGAAAAGTCTTGCAATGAGTATGATGAGAAAGATATTGGAGAGTACATGTGGAAGGTGTTCCCAGAAGGCACAAATGTTTCTGAGCCATTGCTGGGTCCCAGAAATGACTTCTTGAGAAGGCTTATTGAGTTTGAATTTTAGTTTTTCTGTGTGATTTTAGGTAGGTTGTTTGCCACTTTGGGTCTTGTTTCTTAATTTTTTAAAACAATTTATTAGACCTTCCTTGAAAATTTGTTTTATGGATACAAAAAATAATACATGTCAGAGAGAGATCACCTCCCCTTGAGGGGGGAGCAGCCTTACCAGGCCACAGAGGAAGACAATGCAGCCAGTCCTGATGAGACCTGATAGGCTAGGGTCAGATGGAAGGGGAGGAAGACCACCCCAATCAGTGAACTTGGGGAGGGGCATGAGAGAAGATGAGGGAGGAAGGGTGGAATTGGACAGGATGAAAAAAGGGGCTACAGCTAGGATACAAAGCAAATCAAATATAATTAATAAAAAAATAAATATGAGTCTTAGCATCTCCTTTCATAGTCAAACTTTGGGCAGAGTGCAGGGAATTTTATGAAAGAAGGGGGAGATAGAAATACCTGGAAGGGACTGGAGCTCTACAAGGAGAGCAACAAAACCAAAAATCTAGACACAGGGCTGTTTTCTGGGACTAACACTCCAACCAAAGACCATTCATGGAGATAATCTAGAACCCCTCAGAAATGTAGCCCATGGCAGCTCAGTGTCCAAATGCATTCCCTAGTAATGGGAACAGGGAATGTCTCTTTGATCACCACCCCCAACACCTCAGGGAGGTGCAGCCTTACCAGGCCATAGAGGAAGACAATGCAGTCACTCCTGATGAGACCTCACCTATCAGTGGACTAGGGGAGGGGCATGGGTGGAGAAGAGGAAGGGAGGGTTGGTTTAGAAGGGGAAGAGGGGGGAGCTACAGGTGGGATACAAAGTGAATAAACTGTAACTAATAAAAATAAAATTTTAAAATAAAAATAAATTAATTAAAAATAATACATGTAAAATTATTGCTATTGAGCCTGACATGTAGTAAGTACTCAATAGAAGCTAGCTTCCATTAGTTTACACAAGCCAGATGTGTCCCAGCACATCTGCATGTGCCATCATCAAATATCTTAGGTGTTTTTCAGAATAATGTATTGGAGGTAAAATGAAAAGAACAAGACAGAGTAGGATGGGTGGGAAAATAAACTAAAGAAGACAATTCTGGTAATTTTTTTTCGAGTTTATTCAAAAGACTAAAATGTTTAGCATCAAATTTTGTTCTTAATTTGAATCATGAAGTGACTAATTTAACCTTCTCCGTCCTATTTATCCAAGAGATGGAATGGAAATAATAGTGTTTTGTCTTTGAGTTTGAATAAGCCAAAGATCTGCTTATACTTGATGTAAGATTGAACAAAATAGGGACAACAAAAGAAGCAATATTTACTAAGGGTCTACTGTATGCCATTGGCTAGGTTTTGTAAAGATAATAGATTTGAAGTGCCTAATACCCAGAACTGCTGAAGACAGGGTGTTGGTGAGCTGGCATGGAGTTTCAGTAAGAGACATAGAAATACTTAGAACCTAAAATGCTCTCAAGACTTCCTTTGTATGACTCCCAACTAAGAATGCTTTATGCATGTATCAGAAAAGAATAAAGTTTTAGATATTATTTTATTAATAATTATGAACCAACCTATTCTCTCAAATAAAGCTTTTGTGATATAAGTGAGATTAGAGCTCATGTTCTAAGGCTGTAAAGCTACACACTGTACCTGATTCTGTATTACCCTTGCAGCTACAACTCCTTGGTCTCAGCAGATTGAGAGATGAGAGGGCGAGCATGGTCTTGAAGATGACCTCACTTCTGTGAAATATTAACAGTTAAAGGTGGAAACTATAGAGTGTCTATCATTATAGTTGAAAGTGAATGGCCTGGTGAATTTTAATTCAAAATATTGTAGGGTTCAAAATACTGGAGTGGCTTCTGAGTTAGACTTCCAGTCACATCTAGTCTCTGTCATTTCTTGTGATGCTTTAAAAATTAATTTAACATCTCTGCACCTCCATGCTCTTATTTTAAAATTAAAGTAAGAATAACACATACTTCATACACCTAATTTAAATATTTAAATTGGTGAGTGTTCATAAATGTCTTGAGTAGAGCCTTGTGAATTAAGTGAGCAATGCAGGCTAGCTATTATTGCATTTACCATTGCACTCAGCTCTCTAAATTTTATAGGAAATGTAACCAATGCATCTCAACATTTCCATTTGGACATCACCATTTTCAGCACACATCATAGTCAAAAGATTTAAATAATCCTTACAAATAATTTTTAAATTTTTTAATCAGATAAGGATGACCAAATAAAGGGAGTTTTAGTGGTCTCTCTCAGTGACACAGGAAAAAAAAAACCTAAAACATCTTAAGATGTCTAATTCATTATTCTATCTATATTTTTTATTTTCATTTTTCAAAGCTATCCATTTTAAACCGTGTACTACATGGATTCAATTAACTCCTGTTCTGTGTATTTCTTGAATATTAAAGTCACATTACATGTTGTTTGTAATCTCCAAATATCCTATAGTTCCTTGGATGGGGTACATGTTCATCAATGTTGAAAATATCTTGGTGTGTGCCAAGATCCTCTGTCCTCCATTTTTTCCAGGTAACTAATGTATCAACTAACACTATTTATTCTCAAGAGTTAGGGTTCTTTTCTTTTTATCAAGTGGGCAAGTAGGCACTTGCAACCTTCTTATCCTATTTCTATTCAGAAAATTATCTTCCCAAGAGTCCCGTTATTTCTCTGAAATTATGAAAACACAATGTAGCTAAAAATGAGAGAAACACTAATTATATTAAGAATTCTTGAGCATCTTTCTCAGGAGTTTCTTGAGATAGAATTAGAAAACTTCTTCAAATTAATGGTTGTTCTAAACTCGGAGAAGATAATAGTTCAGCTGACTGACTCTGCCTTAAACGCCGTTGAATCTACAGTCCTGGAAATCAGAGCATCTAAGAGATGCCACATTAGAATATGTACTCCGCCTGAGTAGCCATGATGAATGGGCATTCCATGTCCAGAAGAATACCTAGCATCTAGGCAGAGCACAAATTATTCAGGTAATTTGAATGAATTGGTTAAAGTTAAAGTAGTTAATATTTACCTGATTCTAAGAATATTCTCCGTGAAAAAAAAACAAAACAAAAAGAAACAAAGTTGATCACAATTGTAAGGATTCTGCAAAATCAGTCAGGCCTGGATGGATACTAGTAGAGACTCACACTAATCAGTGATGAAGTAGGTTTTCCAACACACTGCAGTGCCACATCTGAGTGCATTGCCATCCAGTGCATTCAAACCCTTTGTGTCATCATGTATACAGTTCACCAGAAAGTGTTGGCTGCCATCTTTCCAGCTATGCATGATGAAACCATAACACCATGTACTTTCCTGATTTGCACCAGCTTATTTTCTTTAGGGCTCAGGACAATGACATGCATAGTCTTTAATTCTAATTGAGGCCTTCAATCCTGGAACACTTCAAATATTGCAGGTAACACTTGCTGACTCTTCTAAGGCCACATTTTGAAGGGTTTTCTAACAAGGAAGCAGCCAGATTTGAATATGGTGACATTAGACCCCATCAGACAAAAACATCAATATTGGTGCATAATTAATGCTTAGAGCTTATCTGACATGGACAGAGCAGGCCCAGAGTGCTTTCACAAATCAATTTGCTACCTGAATTACAAACATAGTGGATGCATCCTGACAGGCTGATGTTATTAGAATCTGGGAGCATCTAATGAAACATTTGAACAAATCTAAGATCTGATCTAACTTTCACTCCTTGTATAGGAAAAGATTGTACAGGGCCGAGATCAAAGAAGTAGCATCGATTAAGTAGCTGTGACAGCGTGCTGTACTCCATACTCATCACTGTGTGGACTGTACCTTGGCTCAAGTCTCTTAACAAGTGACAAGGGAAAGGTTTTAATTCTAATATTTAAGATGTAGGGATTAATGTTTGAAGAGATTACCAATATATTCAACATCACCTTAAGAGTACTAGATACAGAGTGTTCCTGCAACTATCACCAAAGGTACATGTTTCTATTCTGCATGTGTTGATAACATGTGATCACTATCTTTCTAACCAATCTATCATCTATGTATGTATATATTAATCTTCTATGTATCTATCATTTATCTATTATAAAAGTATGAATGTGTCATTAACTAGAAATCTATAATTCTGGGATGGAACTTAATTTTAACCTCACAAAGTTTTTCCCAACTTAAAGATCTCTATAATGAACATAACTGATTTTCTGTGTGAAGGGAGGTTTTTCTCAATATGATTCACCTGAAACAATATAACACTATAATATAATATAATATAACACTATAATATAACACACTATAGTAAATACACTAAAATTCTAAGTCTTTCTCCAAATTCCTGCATTATTGCTTTTAGGGATTAAAAACTACATGTTTTGTGTTTAATGATGAGCACCGAAATAAGTATAGTAAAAAGGAGATTAGGAGATAAGTGCTTGTTATTAGGATATGATTTCATCTGTTTTTCTATATTAGGTTCTGTATAAAATGCAAGTTTTAAGAAAGCTTTAGGAAAAGTGTTTCATTCTTAAATTAAATTGAATATTACTGGGTTAAAGGAATTGAACATCCACAGTTTTGTTTTCTTTGGTCTAAATTATTTGAGTTAATTCGGTACCTAAACCAGTATAGTGTTAAGTGCCATGCCATGATTGCTTTAAATGGTTCTTGTGGTCTGCCAGATGGAAATACTTGCCCACACACATTTCCCATTCTTCATCATTTTTCAAGTCTCAGTTTAAACACTTTATTCTGTATGCCTCCTGAGACTATTCACAGTAAACCATGCCCATCTTCACCAATGTTGTTCTCCATCACAACACACTATATTTTTTTCAAAAATATATAGGTGCCATTATTTTCTATTCTTGTTTTCTTTTACTACTATCATCATCATTATCATCAACAACAACATCATTTATTACAATTTATTCAATTTGTATCTTGGCTGTGGCCTCTTCCCTCATCTCTTTCCAATCCCACCAGCCTTCCCTCTTCTTTCCCTATGCCCCTCCCCTAGTCCACTGCTAGGGGAGGTATTCCTCCCCTTCTATCTGATCCTAGCATCATCAGGAAGAGTTGCATTGTCTTCCTTTTGTGGTCTGGCAAAGCTGTACCCCCAGAGGGGTGGTGATCAGAGAGCCTGCCACTGAGTTCATGCCAGAGACAGCTCTTGCTCCTCTTTCTGGGGAACCCACTTGGAGACTGAGTCTATGGGTTACATCTGAGCTGCGGTTTTAGGTCCTCTCCATGCACGGTCCTTGGTCAGGATATCATTCTGTTCAGGGCCCCCAGGGCTCAGGTTTTTTTTGGCTCTGTTTGTCTCCTTTTGGAGCTTCTGTCCACTCTAGACTTTCTATCTTCCCCTTCTTTCATAAACTCATGCATTCTTCCCAAAGTTTGGCTACAAGTCTCAGCCTCTGCTTCGATACCTTGATTAAGAAGAGTTATCAGAATGGGAATGTAAACTTGTACAACCACATTGGAAATCAATCTGGTGCTTTCTATAAAATTAGGAATACTGCTATCTCAAGATCCAGCTATACCACTTTTAGGCATATATCTGAAAGATGCTCAACTAAACAAGGACATTTGTTAAACCATGTTCATAGCAGCTCTACTTTTAATGGCCAGAATCTGGAAATAATCTAGATGTCCCTCAGTGGAGGGATGAATAAGAGAAATTGTGGTACACTTACACAAGGAAATCATGAAATTTTTAGGTAAATGGTGGGAACTAGAAAAGATCATCTTGAGTGAGGTAACCTAGAAATGGAAAGACACACATAGTCTATACTTACTCATAAGTAGTTATTAGATAAACATACTAAAATCTACACTCCTAAAGAAGATAAACAAGGAAGATTCTAGGGAAGATGTTCAATCCTCATTCAGAAGGGCAAACGTGATAGACATCAGAAGCAGGAAAAGACAGGGAACAGGACAGGAAACTACTACAGAGGACCTGTGAAAGACTCTAGTTAATCGAGGAATTCTTGTTTTCTTAATTATCAAGCTCTTTCACTAAAATATTATCTCCATACACATAGGATCTATCTCTGTATTGTTTTCTCTAATAAGTGTCAAATTTTATATACTAATATTTATTGGATAAATAAATGAGTACTTCCCTCTTATGTCCCCACAGGTTCTGCACATCAGTATGTGTTTGTTGACTGGTTGGTTATTTGAATGATTTCTTTCTGTTATCTCATAGTGTAAGGATAATAAATTAGGTAAATAAATAAACCTACTGCAGTGTCTTTATTTCTTGGAGGCAGAAGATGGGTGAGGATGATTACTTACATAGATTCACTTGGCAGGTTAGGAAATGCTATGGCAAAGAACTTATATTTTGAGTTGCTTTCTGGGACCATCCAAACTTCTTTATGGTGCTTCAGTATCACACACTCAGTGGGAGTTTTACTCAGTTAAAAAAATTAGAAAGACGATACTGCAAATCACAAGTCTCAATGATAGTTTAATGAAAACAAGTTGGCATTAATCCACAAGTATACAACAGAACTCAAATGAGGCTAACATGATCATATATAATAGACCTCTTTGGAGATCTTTTAAAATCAGACAGATGAGAATGATTTTTTAACAAGATGGGTGATTTTATATGGATTAGGGCCAAATGAACTATTTGTCTTCACCTTCATTGGCATCTAGTGCTTTGGTTATGAAGCTCCAGAGCAACCGCCTCATTTAAGGTATTTAGATTGTCTTCCTCCCTGCGTTACCAAACAAAAGTTTAATGCGTAGGGTGAATTATCATAAAATCTAAATTAGTGGAATAGAAATTTTAAAGTTTGGATATCCATTGAAGTCTGGAAATTGCCTGGGACATCAGAAAGATGATATAGGGACAGAACAAACTAGCCTAGATCTCAGGGTATCCATGGAGGTGTGGCAGTAGTGTGAGAAGGGCAGAGGTCACTCATAGGTCTATCATTCAGTGCAACCTGCTGCGCTCTGGCAAGTATTCAGTGAAATTGGCACTTGGCCCACCCTTACCTTTTAATCCCATCCTTGGAAGTCACATCCTTAAAAAAAAATAAAAAAACCTAAGCAAATGTTTGCTCACTGTAAGTGTGGTGGCTCAAGGACAAGCAAGACAAGCAGAGCTGTTGAATGTTCCTGTAGGACAGTCCTTAGTTTCACCTAGTTAGAATAAGCAAGTCCTGCCAAAAATAAAGGAGATAAATAAAAATGAGGTGTTGTGGATGTGGGAAAGTAGAGATAGGAACAAAAGGCACAGATCTGTGCTCTGGACAGTATTAAACACAGAAGTAGAAAATCTGGGACACATTCTGGGACAATCATCATGAGCCTTGTCACCCTGTGGGGACACTCCTCAGTTTGGACCTTAGGTTTCAGACTGATGAGTGGAGTGTGCCTGGTGAGGTGTGCTAATAAAAACTCAGTTCTCTTCTAACTTTAATCATATTTTAAGGTGGTAAAAGTGACAAAGAACAAGGCAATGAGTGACTGAGATGCTAGATTCTGAAAGCAAGGTAGGTCCCTGAAACCTGAGGCTTTGTCTTTCAGACTATCTACTCCCGCTCTCTACCATCAGGGGTTTTCAGAGAGCCATCAAAACAAAAACTCTGCTCATGAATGATTTATGGTTACAAGACATAAATGCTTGAAAAAAGTTCCAATGAAATATCATCAATGACTCTTCAAGACTCTTATCACTAAAACTTACAAGAGAAAGTGAAACATTGAAATTTAGAGAAAGAAAGAGACAAGGAGAATGAGGGAAGGAAGGAAGAGAGAGAGAGAGGGGGGAAAGAACGAGAGAGAGAGAACATGAATTTAATTTCTCTGAGTTTTTAATAATCCTTCCAGGGATAATGCAGATCTCTCAGATCAGACATGTTGTTTTCCTATCTTTCTACTTATTTCTTTTGATAAATGCAGGAAGAAGTAGAAGTATTTCTCTGATCACAGGGGTGGGAGGGTGCTATATTAGCCCCATCACTTGCTGACCTCAGAGACAGTCCTGCCTCTTGTATTTAGATATGAGCTTTTGTCCTTGATTAAGCCCCATTGATGAAGCTGGCTGTTTGGGACATTCAAGTTTCATCTGGTACCAACTGCTGACTGTGGAATATCTATGTAGATTGTCTTTATGGAAGCATCCTTGTGGTGAAATTGGGTTTTAGCTGACCCACTGATGATTTCCCAAGGATATGGAGAGGACATTTGCAGTCCTTGAAGTGGCATGCTTGGGTCATGTGGATCAGTTGCTCTTTTTTTTTTCACTGTGTTGCTGCTTCCTTGTGTTAGTGCATTTATAGAGGTTGGCAAACAACAGCTTGGTAACTGCAGATGCTGTCCCAACATATGAGATACAGTGGAGATTATTTTAAATATTTGTGTGTATGTATGTGCATGTATGTATGTTGTGGTGTGCATGTATACATGTATATGGATGTGGACATGGATTTCTTCTTTTATTGACCTTCACCTTAGCTTTTGAGGCATGTCCACTCATGGAGTCTAGTGCTCATCAGTTGGCTAGCCTGACTGACCAACAAGCTCTGGGGATTCTCTAGTCTCCTTGCCCACTCTCCCAGAATGCTATCATGCCTTGGCTTTTTTTAAACCATGGGTGCTGCAGGTTAGAACTAAGCTATTCAAGGTGTGTGATAAGTACTCTACTCAGCATCTCTCCAGTCTCAAGAGATTTTCCTTTAAGATGCCATATCTATCACTTTCCTTAGGACTGGACTCTCGAGTCCTAAGTTTCTCAATGATTAAAGCTTTACTTAAAATCTTATAACTTTTAAATAGCTATCCTTTGGCAAAATCTTCCTTCAACCTGACTGCATGGTGGAAGCTGGAGTTATGTTTTTTTTTGTTTGTTTGTTTTTGTTTTTTTAGTTTTTCTACCTTGGGCATACAATAAAACTCAATGCTGGTTTCATGAAGTCCAATAAGAACATTAAGAATTTGGGAAGGAATGAAGGAGGGGGTTATGACTGGGATACAAAGTACCTAACCTGTGATTAAATAAAAATAAATAAATTACATTAAAAAAAGAATTTGGAAGATCATCTTAAGTGAGGTATCCCAGAAACAGAAAGACACACATGGTATATACTCACTCGTAAGTGGATATTAGACATATGATATAGGATAAACATACTAAAATCTGTACATGTAAAGAAGATAAGAAAGAAGGAGGATTCTGGGTAAGATGATCAATCCTCACTCAGAAAGGCAAACAAGACAGACATCAGAAGAGGGAGAAAATAGGAAACAGGACAGCACCCTATCACAGAGGGTCTGTGAAAGACTCTACCCAGCAGAGTATCAAAGCAGATGCTGAGACTCATAACCAAACTTTGGGCAGTATGCAGGGGCTTATGAAAGAAAGGGGAGATAGAAAGACCTGGAGGGGACTGGAACTCCACAAGGAGAGCAACAGAACCAAAAAATCTGGACACAGAGGTCTTTTCTGAGACTGATACTCCAATCAAGGACCATTCATAGAGATAACCTAGAACTCCTGCACAGATGTAGTCCACGGCAGCTCAGTGTCCAATTGGGTCCCCTAGTAATGGGAACAGGGACTGTCTCTGACATGAACTCAGTGGCTGGCTCTTTGATCACTTCCTCCTGAGGGGGGAGCAGCCTTACCAGGCCACAGAGGAAGACAATACAGACCAGACCTGATAAGACCTGATAGGCTAGGTCAGAGGGAAGGGGAGGAGGACCTCCCTTATCAGTTGACCTCCAGAGAGGGATGGGAGGAGATGACGGAAGAGGGGGGGGGATTGGGGAGGGATGAGGGAAGGGGCTACATCTGGAACACAAAGTGAATAAACTGTAATTTAATAAAAATCAAATAATTTTTAAAAAGTAAAGAAAAAAAGAATTTGGAAGACAGTGCAGCCAGTTCTGATGAGATTTGATAGGCTAGGGTCAGATAAAAGGGGAGGAGGATCTCCACTATCAGTGGACTAGGGGAAAGGCATAGGGGAATAAGTGGGAGGGAGGGTGGGTTGTGGAGAGACGATGGGGAGGGGGCTACAGCCAGGATAAAAATATGAGTAAATTGTAATACTTATTATGTATATATATGTATATATACATATATCTGTGTATATATGTATACATGTATATGTTTGTATAAGCATATATGTACATATGTGTATGTATATATACATATATATGTATATATCTTATGTATATCTATATTATGTATATAATATGTATATATATATTTATATATCATCCCTCAAGAAAAATAATAATTTAGAGTTCCCTTTGGTCTCTAAAAAAATCTCAAATCTATTTTGTTTGTTTTTAAACTTCAATTTGTGCATCCAAGTTGAGTGAAAGCATTTTATTTTGTTTGTTTTTGTTTTTCAAGCTAGCAAAACCATTCCTCTGAATCTCTGTTTGCACTGATAGGCTCAAGTAGGCATGAAAAATAACCTAGCTGGATGGAGAGTGAGAGGAATTCACTGCTTTTCATAACCAAAACTATCTCCTTTTCACAAAGTCTAACGGAGAAAAGAGTGGCCTTATAGGGAGACAGACAACAGACCTGAGATATGTTCTCAGATGTCAAGGAGTATTAAGTTTAAGTCTCAGTTTTTCCAAATTCCTTTCTGTGATTTTGGAGAAGTAATTTGAGTCTTAGGGTTTATTATTATTTTTTAAATGAGTGATTTAAACATTGATAGAGCATATTAAGGTGCATTGTGCTAAGTAATATTGTTATCAATTGAAAAGGATCTGGAATTACCTAGGATACCTCTTAAGGAATTACCTTTTAGCATGCCTCCAAATGATTATTAAGATTAGGTTAATTGATGTGCAAAGATCCATAGCTTTGTTGCACCATTCCATGGCATAAAGGTTTCCACTGAATCAAAACACTTTGCACACTTGCATTCCTTGCTTTGTAACATGGACTGTAGATGCAGTGTGATCAGATGACTCAAGCTTCTCCCATCATGAACTTTCACCATGATGGAGTATATCCTTGAACTGTGAGCTAAACTATTCCTTCCTTAGTACAGGGATTAATGGATATTAGTAATCTCCCTCACCATGATGGCAATGAGCTATTTTTGTTCATTATTATATGTCTAGTACCCGTTATACAGTGTCATGTGTATAAGGTATTCTCATAAATATTTCCTGGATAAACGAAAGGGTGATGATTTTGAAGCAAAACTTTGGATATTTAAGATTCTTTTTATTTTCACTTCTTTTTATCTTTGTTTTTCTTTCTTTGTTCTTTTTGCTTTCATGTTTTTCAATCCTCCAGCTAGTGGGCAAAGCTCTCCCTACCACTTCCAGGAAACTGTGAAGAAATGGAGCCTGCAGCTGCATTCCCCAGGCTGAGTGTTGAAGGAAAGTGTTGCTGGCAGATTGAAGGAGGAAAAGCAACACTTAGCTGTGTTCCTCACAGCTGGAGCTGCTGGTGCCTGCCACCCAGGCAGTGAGCTGTGCAGTGGGTAAAAATAGGCTGTACAAGGGAAAAATGTGAGAAGTGCACTCTGGATAGACTCTTAGTTAAAAGAAAGAAAGAAAGGAATAAAAAGCCCCCAAAGTAGCATATGGGTAAGTTGATAGGGTACAGAGAAGGAGCAGAGCCAGAGCATATGGGTAGGATCAAGCAAGTAGGTTTGGCCACTCCGTAACCCTTGTCCATGTAGCTGTGTTGGTTGCTACATGGACAACCAACTTGTTTAACTTATAGTGCGGGTCCAGTTAAACTCCAAAGGACCCAGTTTACAGATGCAAATACCATGGTTCAACCAGGTACTTGGTATTTGAAGTCCTAAGATAGGGAATACAGCAGTGTTTCAGTCATTTCTAAATTCCTGAGTCAAGTAAGTCTGGATATAGTACCTGGGGCTTGCCTGGATATCTCCTAGGCCTTGTGAATACATAGAAAAGGAATGGGGGAGCTTTTCCTGTGGACACCCTTAAATAACTGAATTATGGCAGTCACTTTTAGAAGTTCAATCCATTTCCCCTAGAACATACCAACAACTTGAAAAACTATTGAACACTAATGTACATTAGTACTGGTCTGGCTGCCTATACTTACACTCAGCCACAGAGGATAACCCAAGACCTTAGCAAGAGTTCAGTCTCTAATAAGGTGTCACTAAGCCTTGACTTCTGGGCTATACCCTGTGTCTAGGGATGAGAACATAAGGAAAGACAGGGGAGCCAGGTAGGAAATTTAAGATTGAATCTAGGAATTCTGATATTTATATGTTGCCTCTTTTGAACAGCACAAGAGCTTTGTAGAAACACAGACTATTGCTAACCTCCAGGTATGCCCCATTCCAAAACAGAAATTTCAATTTTCTATGTTATGTAATATATAATCCCAAAGTATAGCCCAGTACTCTAGCCATATAGTAGGTGCTGAACACATAAATATTTCGGTGGCAGATGAATGAACATTTTTTTGGAGTTTTGTAAGGCTGGATTGCAAACCTAGCTGTCTGTCTCACTATGCATGGAACTTGGCAGGTCATTTTCCCTCTTTCATCAAGAAATAGAATCAGTAAGCTTGGTTGGTAAAAGTGTTGAGACAATCAAACAGGATTGGGTTTATGGTTTGAATCTGTAATGCCTTCCACAGACACATGAGTTGAAATCTTGACTTTCAATTGATGGGTTTTTGGAGGTGATTGGATCACAAGGGCTCTGACATTGCTAGGGTATTAGTCCACTGATGAAACACAAGGCACAGAAAGCTCTAAGAAGATATATTTTTTCTCTTCTAGAAGCATCCTTTTTGATGGCACTGTGTTGTGGGTTATTTTAGGTATATTGTTTCAGTGCTCACAAAGTACGTTAAGAAATGCTTTTGTAGATTTAACCAAAATATATCTATTGATATGCATGTGTGACATTCACTCTGATATCAATACAATGTTTCTAGGATTCAGCAAGTAAGGGGATTTCATATTCTTTTTGTTATTCAGAACCAATACTTTTTTTTTTCAGATGGCTCTAGTTCAGAACCATCACTCACTTTCCCACTCAGGCAGCAAATATTTGTTTATTTGTTTGTGGAAGTGTCAAATAAAGAGAAAAGAAGCAAACCTGTAACTACATCAAATGCTGCATTTTTAACCAGGTCCATGAAACATAGGGTGGGCGCTGTGAAAGAAAATAACTTGACAGACAGTGTGGATCTGGATCTTTTGTAAAGCGTATTAAAGAAGTAATATTTCAGTTGCAACCTAAGAAACCAGCCAAGGAAAGCATGGGGGTGGAGTGTGTTCTAGGTTGTTGGGTAGGCAACTGTGAAGGTTCCAGCCTTTGAGGTGAGAAAGAACATGTTGTATTATAAACATCCCAAAGAAGACTGCTTTTTAGAGAAAAGAGCTATGCATTTATGCATGTTAACAATGCAGCAATCTTCTGCTTCTTCAGTAGAAAGCAGGGGTCTTTATCTTTACATCTAAGGGATGTCAGCTATTCCAAAGTGTCTTCATAGCACACTAGTACTGGGATGTTGAGCAAGAGCCTCAGAATCATCTTCTTTTATATATATATATTTTTAATTTATTTATTTTTATCTCAATCACAGGTTAGGTACTTTGAATCCCAGGCATAGCCCCCTCCCCCATTCCCTCCTACCCCCCCACTCCCTCCCTCATCTCCTTCTTCCCCGCCCCCTCCAAGTCCACCAACAGGGGAGGACCTCCTTCCCTTCCATCCAACCCCAGCTTATCCTGTCTCCTCAGGGCTGGCTGCAAAGTCCTCCCCTGGGATCTAGCATCATCTTCTTACAGGAGAGAAAAACCCTACAACACACCTACTCCGACTGAGAAAATAGCACAATGGCAGCTTCTTTTCTTTTCTTCCCCTCTTGCTCCTCCTTTCTTTTTCTCCTCCTTGTCCTTTTCCTCCCCTTCCTCCTTCTTGTCTTCCTCCTCCTATTTCATCTTCTTCTATTACTATTTCTTCTGTGAGGAGGAGTTTATTTTGCATCATAATTAAAAATATAACCAGTCATAGCAGAAAAATTATGGTGGTAGGAGTTTGAGCAGGCTGGTTATACTGAATTGGGAGTCAGAAAACAGAAAAAGGGAGAGAGACAGAGAGGGATAGACAAACACACTCACACACACAAACAGACAGAGACAGAGAATACTATCCAGCTCAACTTCTCATTTTCATGTAGTAGCAGACACATGCCCGAGTTACGGTATATCTTCCAATTTCTATTAACAAAAAGGAGAAACACCTGTTCAGTAAGGCCTAGATGTTTGTTTCCTAGGTAGTTCTTCACCCAGTCAAGTTCAAGATCAATTTTAATCATCACTGTTGTTTTATCATGTTTATTAATATGATGAGGTCAGGAGGTTTACTTTGCAGAACACACAAAATATTTCAACTATGCACTGGAATCTTAGTTCCTCTTCTTACTTTAAGGCTTAGGGCATTCTGTGGTTTACATGGAAAAAGCTTGTTATAAAAAGAGATATAGAATGATTGTATGGATGGTATAAAAATTCTAAACTCTTGAGAGGAAGAAAAATCTGTTCACAGGGGATGGGACTGCCTAAAAAGGTTATGGAAGTGCTATAAACCTCCACATGCATCTTTGGTCTGAGCATGAGTTGACAGCAGATGCAGCATTCTTGTAGGAACCCATACTTGTGAGAAAGCAGATGACTCCAGGGCAAGTTAAAGCAACCCCAAAATGGCCTGCCAACAAGCATGGGCTGCACATATGTGATCAGGAAGGCACAGGATGCCTCCAGGGACTTTCACACATCCTCTAAACTTGCCAAGTTAGTATGTTGGCTAGACCTTCATATAGCTTGAATACTGTCATGTTAACTTTGGTAGTTTCAACTTTCTTTACTTTTCTGAAAATTTATTTTAGTTTTAATTATGTATATGGATATGTACACATGAATGCAGGTGTCCAGGAAAAGTGGAGGTACCAGATACCCTGGAACTGGAACTGAAGGCTATTGTGATCAGCTCAGTGTGGGTGTTAAGTAGTGAAATTGGGGTATTTGGAAGTACAGTGCAGGATCATAACTATGAGTAATATCTCCATACCCAGTGGGTTTCAAGGTAGCACTCCAGTATATTTTTAAATTTAGTCTCTGTTTGTCTTCCTTCCTGAAAGATGGATTCTCCACTCTGCTTATTCTCCAACTTTTTATGAGCAGAAGAAACTAGGACAACATGAAAAGGGCTTTGATATAGTTTGTACTTCATAAAAACTGACCTTAACCCAGTCTTGTCCAATGTCTTGGACTTTCTGTTTGTAAATTGGGTTAGGTCAGTGGCTTTCAAACATCCCTTTTCTTCCCTAGACCTCCCCTGTCTTTTTTTCTCCATTTCTCCCTTACTTTCTTCTTCCTTTCCTTCTTTCTTTCCTTCCTTTCTTCCTTCTGTTTTTTCTTCTTTCATTCCTTCTTTCTTTTCTTTCTTTCAGTGTGTACAATCTGACACATTTGCTTTAGTAAATTTTTTTCATGAATACATGACAGATATGAAGTTTCATTTGAAACTTTGAAAAAGAGAGGGTTGTCTTGATTCGTGTGAGAATGGCAGCCTTGGGGTTCTGTCTTTTCCCCCCACTTTATTTATTTGTTTATTCATTTATTAAAATTTATTCACTTTGTATCCCAGCTATAGCGCCTCCCTCATCCCCTTCCAATTCTGCCCACCCTCCCTCTTCTCCCATGCTCCTTCCATAGCCCATTTACAGGGAAGGTCCTCCTCCCCTTCCATCTGACTCTAGCCTATCAGGTCTCATCAGGACTGGTCTGCATTGTCTTCCTCTGTGGCATGGTAAGGCTGCTCTCCCTCCCTCAAGGAGAGGTGAGCAAAGAGCCAGCCACTGAGTTCATGTCAGAGACAGTCTCTGTTCCTCTTATTAAGGAACCCACTTGGATACTAAGCTGCCATTGGACTACATCTGTGCAGGGGTTCTAGCTTATTTCCATGCATGATCCTTGGTTGGAGTGTAAGTCTCAGAAAAGACCCCTGGGCTCAGATTCTTTGGTTCTTTTGCTCTCCTTGTAGAGCTCCAGTCCCCTCTGTGCAGTTTACCCTAGTGGTGATTTTGATAGATTATTTTTAAATATGTATTTATTTATTATTTATTTCAACTTACTCAATTTGTATCATGGCTATAGACCCCTCCTTTATCTCCTCCCAGTCTCATTCTCCCTCCTTCTTCTCTTATGCCCCTCCCTAGCCCACTAATAGGAGAGGTCCTCCTCCTCTTCCATCTGACCCTAGCCAGTCATGTCTCCTCAGGACTGGCTGCATCCTCTTTCTTTGTGACCTGGCAAGGTTACTCCCCCAGGAAGGGGTGATCAAAGAGCCAGCCACTGACTTAATGTCAGAGACAGCTCCTGCTCCCCTTACTTGGACACTGAGCAGCCTTTGGGCAACATCTGAACAAGAGGTCTATGTACCCTTCATGCATGGTCCTTGGTTGGAGTATCAGTCTCACAGGCCCCGTGGACCCTGGATTTTTGAACTTTGTTGGTCTCCTTTGGGGCCTTCACTGGAGTGCTTTCTATAAAATTCTGTACTTTGGGCATGGAAAGTATGCAGATATCGATTAATGATGTGTACTGACTTTAGGACTGGGGCATAGTTACATTTAGGGCATGGGTTTTTGGGTGTCGTTTACCTACTTATATTTAATGCCCCATATTGAAAAACTAAGGTTTAGGAAGTACAGAGGTCTAGAAAGCGCAGAACATACAATTATAATTAGCAGCTATAAGGTGATGGCTTTAGGATTCTGTAAAGGTCTATTTATCTCTGTCTTTCCTCCTTTGTTGTTCATAAAGTTCAAATGGACTGGTTTTCAGAACAATAACCACCCTGACTATGAGTCCTGTCTTCTAGCTTGGGTCTGTAGAATACCTAGAATACTACTGCTTGTTCTAACAAATGTTTACTCCACTAGACTGAGGTCTAGCTCTTTCATTTCCCCCTACACTTTTCTCATGCCTTCCCAGAAACTGCTTGTTGTGCAATGAATCTTGATCCTTGGTACCACCCTTGAACTCTGTGTCACAACAGAGAATCTTTCCATCTTTCATTTAGAGCACAGGCCCCAGGTTCAAATATAACTAGTTTCTAGCCTTAGCCACTCACTCTCTAGGCAACCTAGAACCCACCAGTAAATTCTTTGAGCCACAGTTTCTTTAGTGTCAGTGGGTGAAATAATACTAACTCTAAGAAGAACTTTAAAAAAACATAAAGTGATTAAATACACAAATAAATGAAAGAAAAATATTGAAAAGAAAAAGAACATTGTAGATAATGCATCTAACGTAATTTGCACAGGTTGACATTTTAGAGTTGATTATGAAATGCTACTTACCATATTAATAATGAAAATTGAAAAAAGGCAACTTATGTCAAACATCATGTGTCATCCCTATGATCATCTAAGACTTCAATCTGCTTGCTTGTTCACAGTTTACTGAGTAGTGATAGTAAAACCATAATTCTTTTCATATGCTCATGATTTATCAAAGTTTTCTAAAACTTAATTGTCTTCCTGTCATCTATCTATAACCTGTCTGCCTGTCTCAGTTAGGGCTTTTAATTCCTTGAGGACACTGTGGCCACACAACTTACAGAATAAAAAGTTTACTGTAGGCTTATAGTTTCAGAGAGCTAGTCCATGGCCATCATAACAGACAATATGGTAGCAGGAAGGCAGGCAGGAATAGTGCTAAGAGCTTATATCTTAAGAGATAATCACAATGAAGAGAAAGTTAACTATAAATGGCACAGACTTCAGAAACTTAAAACCTACCCTCTTGCCACACTTCCTCCAATAATGCTATTCCTGAAATTTTCTCAAACAGTTTCATTAACTTGGAACCAAGAATACAAATACATGAACCTGTGGGAGCCATTCTCATTCAAAGTACCACATTATCTATCATATTAATCAAACGTCATATGATGGGGTTATCTCAGCTTTAGTAGGAAGGGAAAAAAGTTCAGAGAAGAAAGACAATGTGCTTTGTTCACGCAGCTCACCAATGGTCATGCTCCGACTCTTTTATTTTTTTTCTTCTTCATCTTCAAGTTTTTAAAAAAAAATTCATTAATTACAGTTTATTCACTTTGTATCCCAGCTGTAGCCCTTCCCAATTCCACTCTCCCTCCCTCTTCTTCTCCTATGCCCCTCCCCCTGTCCAATGATAGGCAAGGTCTTCCTGCCCTTCCATGTGACCCTAGCCTATCAAGTCTCATCAGGAGTGGCTGCAATGTCTTCCTCTGTGGCCTGGTAAGGCTGCTCCCCCCTCAGGGGGAGGGTATCAAAGATGCTCATCCTCTTACTCCATATATCCAGGACTAATTTCACACTCACGTTATACTTAATATTCTACACTTCCTTCTCCAGCCTCCACTCTGGTTATGTGGGGGCAACTCTAGCATCACACCAATGGTGAATCTAAATCATTTCCCATAACTGTGTTTGTGTGATTTGTTTATTTTTAAGACACAGTTGCACTTGGTGTGGAACTTGCTATATAGATCAAGCTGTCCTCTAATGCATAGAGACCTGCCTGCCCCTGTCTCCCGAGTGAGGGATGATCAAAGACATGTACAACCATGCCAAGTCTATGATTTTTCTTGTTAGTTTCCAATATGTTGTGCATTTGTCTTCCAACTCTCCAAAGAAAATACCACAGGAAAAAAAATCAGAAAGAATAAGCAACTTCCCCAGTGAATTTCAGAAATTTAAAATTTTATGGTTTCTCTCTGCTTCTCTCCTAGCCTGACACCATGGTAGCAGCCATTAAGCTGTTCCCTGTCAACAGCTAACAAATAGTAAGCCCCACATTGTCATATTGGGTACAACAAAATGCCACAGCAACTGTCTACAAGACACTGGGCCTCAACTAGCAATGGACTTCTGTGACATTAACAACATTGTTTCCCTGGCTGAGGAAATCACAGAGTCAGGGAAATGGCTGGGTGTTTCCAAAGGGTGAGATAATTCTGTGTGACCATGACATTTACAGTTATTTAAGCTCAGGTAAGGGTAATTAAATCTCATGCTTCATGGACTAAGCTCATTGCCTGCAGGGGTCAAGCAGGAACCCCCATCTTCCACCCTAGGATCCACAAAGTGATTATCCAGGTGCATTGTGGGTTTCCTCTAAGGCAGGAGCATCTCACATGAGGTCCCCTCCCCCTTCTTCTTCCTCTTTTTTTTTTTTAACTGAATCATGGCTCAGTTTCAGTCTCAAATCTCAAGACTCCAGATTTGAATTTTAACCCTGTGAAGTGCAGACTGACTTTCAGCAAGTCATTTAATCTGCAATAGAATGGATTTTCATGCTTTCAGAGGTATTCACTAACATGAAAGGCATCCATATTTGCAGGAAATGTTCCAGCATCTGGAGCATTTTAGAGCTTTTCTGGTGTAGCACCCCCTTCCTTATATACCTACTTACCATAACACTGAGGCAGAGCAGGCAACTCAGAGAAGGATGGTGACTTACTTAGGATCCCATCTTGGTAGGGAAGAAAGAACCAGGCAAGAAACAACTTGGACAGATGCAGGCTTGTTTATAAAAAGGGTGGCTGAAGAAGGGAACAATGGGTCACTTGAGGCTAAAAGCAAAACAGGGTACGGTTCCCAAGACCTGAAGTTAATGGCTGTGATATAGAAGCACACTGTTTTAAATGTTTTGCAGTCTAGGCTAGGTTGGTAAAAGACTGGACATATGGTGGGATAACCCAGAGGTTATTCCACTTACGAGGCCATAGAAGAAAGAAGCCAGAGTACAGAGTAGGATGAAGAAAAGTAGAAATGATCCTCAGGATCAAAAATGTGGTATCTAATTCTCTAGTTGTGCATAATATAACCAACAAGTGGATTGGGTAGTGTAATCCCTAGGTCCATTTTCATTCTCCAGTCCCCATGACAGAAATCTCTCACCAGAAGGCATACAGTATGCACTCAACAAATAAGAGCTCATGAAGTTTGCCCACATGTTATTTCTCCTCTCTATACGGAGTAGGAGAATACACATGCACACACACATACACACATGTGCGCATGTGCATGCACATGAGCACATGCACTTACAGTGAGGCAATTGTCTTCTTCATCCTGCTTGAGTTGAGAATAAAATTTCTTACTATATGGGGAGCAGACATGCATGTTTCCCTGCACTGAAGACGCTAACTTTGTATCTCGGCTGTGAGCAGGCTGGTCGCTCTGACAGGGAGAATGAAGACCAGAGTGGGAGTGATTGGGAATAAAGAGAGTAGCATCACAGCCTGGAGTGTGGTGTGTGGCCCACAGCAGAGGGACTGAGGGTGGAAGAAGCGGAGCTAAGAACCCTTTAGGTATGTTTTGATTAGATTAGGGGTGATTAGAGAGATAAAAATGAAATTGTGTCCAATTCTGGGCCCAGGCAAAAGAAGAATGGAGAAGCAAGTGAATTACTCTTAAGAAAAACCTTGGAGTTAGTGATTATTACTGACCATACTGATATATGCCTGGAGAGAAGGAAGCTGCCAGAGATCAGGTAATTATTTTGAGAGAATAGCAGAGTTAAGTGATCAGTTTATAAAGACAAGTTCTCCAGCACTAGTAAGCAAAGACAATTCCATCCAATTACTGTTCACTAAAAATGGACACTTAGTGGAAAATATTTGTGAGTCAGCATATATTTGATCTTGCCCAATGCCAGCCCCAAGTTAAGAAGGAGATTTTTTGTCCCTTTAAAATCTTAGGACACAGCTGGTACTTCTTTGGGTAGAAAGGAAATGAAATTTTGCCTGATTCTTTTTTTAATCTGTGAATGGAAAGAATTAGTTTTGTCCTTTTTGTGTTGCAGACTCTTAATGAGATCAAAGGAGTAACTGAAAAAGCTCTCTGCAAATCAGAATGTGCATCCATCTTTGTGATAATTAACACTTAATATTGTTACTATGTTACACATCATAATAAGAAGTGAATCAGTGACTCTAGAGTCAGGTGAATATGATTTTTAAACTTAGTTATTCCTCTTACTAACTGTGTGCCTTTGGGAAAATTGCTTTACTTCTCTGAAAACTGATGGCCTGTTCTGTGGAGAAGAAATGACAGAACATTCATGTCAAGGCCTTTGTGTCATGTGAATAGGTTCAAATGTTGTCTGGTACATGAATGATAGGAAGTATTGATGTTGAGTGTCATGATTATTTGTTAATATACAAATCTATGGTTTTATCAATGAAAGCTTTCTAAAGTACTTGTTATTTGTGTTCTTAACTTAGGGTTGATTTCATTTTCATAATATTTCTTCAAGAAACAAAGGATGAGTATATTTAAGAGATAAAAGTTGTCAGCAATGAATAAAATCTGGGTTGAAGTAGTGGAGGGAAAAGTTACACATTCTGAAATGAGAGATCAAGTGAAGCGGCAAAGAAATGAAAGTGAACATAGTTTGTTATGTGACAAGGGAACCTGTCTGTGACCCTAGATCTTTTGAGTAAGGAAGACATTGCAGTGGCTAGGAGGACACTCACTCAGGTCATATAGGTGATGTGCATGGATTAAAATTCCTTGGGTGGCACCATGAAATGACGAAGATTTCTGCTGCTGGAGAAGCTCACATTGTACACAGAAGCACCCATGTACCAGTGCTAACAAACTCATTACGCAAAGAATACTGGCCCTGAACTCAGGAGTGGAGACTTCTGATTTTGTTCATAGCCGTATTCCAAAAGGTGGGAATGACAATCCAAGGGCAGGCAACTCTCTAGGATGGGTAATGGCTGATTAGAGACATGAAAGGCTACACACACACACACACACACAGAGAGAGAGAGGGAGTTAAGTTATTCTTGGATCTCTACCCACTAAGGGAACTGCCTAACATATTTGACAGTAGAAGACACTTTCTAGCTGGCACTGCGATTTAAAGTTGACTAGTGAAATGAGACTTAATGTGCATAAACTTCCCTGGTCACTGGGGACTCCACTATGTATTCCCTTACATTCAATGTTGATGAAAATCATGCGAGGAAGGGGCATTAAGATACCAATCATATACACAAAGCAACTGAAGCACAGAGGGGAGTGATGTGGATTCCTGTGTTAGAATGGCAAACTGAAGGAGAGTAACAATATGACTCTGTGTCTATCTGGCCTTTAAACTGAACTTCAGTCCTCCCTCCAACTTATGAAAATTGGCTATTCAGTGTACACAGGTTCTATGCTTTTGTTCTTTACTGTGGAGCCTCTTCTTCTTCTTCTCCTCCTCCTTCTCCTTCTCCTTCTTCTTCTTTAAGTCTCATCTTCTTTAAGCAATATTTTTCATTGCTATAAAAAGATTAAAGCCCAAGTGGTTTCTTTGTATCTGTCCCATGCCTCTGCACCTCTAAGTAAGTGCTGGAATGTGGACCATTCTGTGATACTTTCCATGGTGATGAATAAGAATAGAACTTAGCTGTTCAAGAGCAGCACACTGCATAAGAAGTAGGCACAACACCAGGAGGTGTCTGCATTCCTTTGTCCTCTCAGTCTATCTGTCTGTTCCTTGGTCATTTCCTTGAAGTAAATCTGAAAACACCAGCATGACTGAAGATCTACCTGTCCATTAGCTGAGACTGTTTTAAAATTTGGAAAACTCTTCTATCATCTGTCTAATGACCAAGGTATGTGTACTATTACGATTATCATTGCAATGATGAAACACCATAACCAAAAGCAAGTCGGGGAGGAAAGAATTTATTTGGCTTATACTTCCACATCATAGGCCACCATGGAAGGATGTCATGACAGAACTCAGATAGGGAACCCAGAAGCAGGAGCTGATGATGACGTCATGCAAGGTTGTTGTGTACTAGCTATCTCTCCATGGTTTCCTCAGCCTGCTTTCCTATAGAATCCAGGACCACCAGCCCAGGGATGATCATACATACAATTGAATGGGCTTTCTCACACCAATCACTAATTGAGAAAATGTCCTACAGGCTTGGCTGCAGCTTGGAGGCATTGTCAAGCTGACCGAAAATTAGCCAACACACAATGTAAGAAATGTCATTGAATTCTTTACCCCAGCTCACCTGTCCAGACTCATTACCTGTCATCTCCTGCCACCATTGTACAGTGCTCATGTGTGAATGCAGTGATGCATAAACAGATGCACACAGCATTCTGTGCTCTAGTAAAACTAGTTGCTTTTTCTGTATTTTCCTTATCATACTCCATCAAGTGATTTGTCCCATTCTATATGGCATCTCTGCTTTACAGAACACTCAGTGCAGTGGAACTCTCTTTGTTTTTGTTTGTTTGTATATAGCACTTCTTCCTTTCGGGGAGAGAATCCTCTAAATGAAAGTGAATCTGATGAAACTGCTGTTCCTGTGAACCACATAAGCCTTGGGTGCTTGGTCACCTTATAGAACACTTCATTCTCCTCCTTCTGCAGATACAAATAAAACTTAGTTTGGTTACATGGTCTTTTATGTTTTTTTGCCCAATGAAGATGTTAGAGAAAATTAGTTTTGGTCTGGAGCTCTCAAACCATTCCAACATGAAGTTTCCCAGAACTATTGCTCAGTCTAGTAAATGAAAATTATCTACTTGAGGATGGAACATAAAAGATCAGTTTGGGAATGAGAGAGGAGAGGGAGAGAAAGAGAAGAGAGATATCCAAAAGTTATTTCTAATTTCCAAGTTATATAAGAATTGATTATCCTGTTTCTATGTTATTTAGATTTTTTTGTTTTATTAATTATAACCCTGACTCCTGACACTTACAACAACTCAGAATGTACCATTTTGCACTCTATTTTATTACTTAACCTTCTCAACATTCCACTGAAGTAGCCATTATGATTTCCATTTTGATGATTAGGAAACAAAAGCTCAGGGAAATCATTTCCCAGGTCCAAGTTTTCTCCTTATGGTCCTAACAGTCTCCATTTTCCATTAATATTTATGATTGGGCAGTTAGGGCATCATTTCCTTTGGAAAGCGTCACTATAAAGTTTAGGTTTAGTTAGACTTTTCTTCTTCTTTTACATTGTACTTAGTGCTTGTGTCCTGAACTGGCAAAGTGAGCTCAGGTTATATAAAACTAATACACAATACAACTCCCACCCCAATTTCAGTGGCTAAATGTCACGCCAAGTTTTCTTTCTAACTGCATCACATGTGAGAGTACACAAAGCAATTTGTTCACTTCAGTCACTTGAGGGGTGACATGGGGAAACAAAATCTGGAATTGTATGCCTTTCCCCACTGTAGGGAAAACGGTGATGGTAACTGCACAGTGGGCCCTAAAGAACTTAGCTTGAATGTAAAACATGTCACTTTCTCTTGTGTTTTCATTTGACTAACATTTGTCAAGTGACCCTCTTAGAGCTCAGGGAGATAGGAGAGTGTGTCTGGAAGGGGAAGGATCAGAAAGTTTACTAATATTTAGTAGGCTCCATAAAGAAGAAATTTTTTTATATTATTTTCCAGAACTCTGGCTCCCAAAACAGGTGTTATTGTAGAGAAGAAGCTTAAGGTGGCTGTGAGTTCTTTAAATCACAGAACCTGTCACAAAGTACAACCAGTTCCTTTCTATTAACAGTGAACATTCTAGTGCATGGATTATTATTTCTCTGTACTCTAGTACCTGAACAAGGCATAGCATCTACTGGATGCTCACTAGATATTTACCAAAGAAATCCATAGTGCATTAGTAATACATGACTTCTTCACAATGCTGACTATTGTTTCTTTCCACTTGGGAATGTATCATTTGTTAGCAGTAAGACAAGAGCAGCCAAATGTAAGAGTGAGAAACACACAGAGATTGTATTCTGAAGAAATGTAAATGAACAACACATGCCAGCCTGGAGCAAAAAGGAACATCACAGACAAAGCCTAGGAAGGACCAAGTACCAGGAGTTTCTAAGACTGTTTTGGAGTCACATTGTACAAATCAGTTTGTGGTCTCAAGTTCAGTCATAAGAACAAGATCAAGGGAGCCAAAACTATGTTTAAAATCAATGTATTTGGGAAGGTAGACATATCATTTTAGATTGCTCTTCAGTATACATCTGTGCACTGTGTGTTTGTGACATCTGTGTATGATATATGTGCATGTGTGTGTATTTGCATACGTGCAAATGTCCTTGTGTCAAACTATATGCATAAGGTTAGAATAAAACCTCTGGTTTTATTCTTTTTCCTCCACACAGTATGAAACAAGGTCTGTCTTGGTGTCTTCAGCTTCATACTCCAGGATAGCTGGTCCATGAGCTTCCAGAAATTTTCTTGTTGTTTCTACCTTCCATCTCATCATGGAGCAGATGTCTGCTACCATGCCTGTATTTCCTTGGATTGTGGTGATTCAAGCTCAAGGCCTCATAATGAGCAACAATTTTACTCACTGAGCCATCTCCCCAACCCCAAGTATACCCTTTTATCTTGATGATGAAATGCTGCTTTCTCAGCATAGAACAACATAACCTGTGTTGTCTTCTCTTCTGACTCTTTCCTAGACCATACACTTTCAAGGATAAGACTTGTTTTACTGATCACTAGTTATACACCAGCATTATCCAGCATGGGGTCAAGCTCAGTAAGAACTCAGCAATGTTGTTTGATTTATATTTAATGTTTCAAGTCTGCAATAAACAGGGAAATTGCTTCACGACAAGGCCAGCAGGTATGAGTAGCAAGTAAATTAAAGGATTTGCTGCAATGTAGCTGAGTAAAAAGCTGTTGTTTCTCCATTATCAATGGGGAATGGATTCTGCAAAGTATAATTAATGATAAAGATCTGACAACTTCAAACAGAATTTTTCAAAAGCCAGACATGACACCACCACCAAAGGCCTCTGGATTGGGAATCCAACCAAGAAGCACATAGTCCCTTAAATCTATAAAGGGAATTTACTTGTGATCATTTGACAGGCCTTAGTGCTCCTACTGTGACTTATCCATGCTTTATGAACCACATAGCCATGCTTATGATGTCAACAGGCCTTCACAGAATGGTACTGGACATTGTGCTTTGTTAGTTTATGGGGCTAAGGTTGAGACTCTTCTCAGATGTCAGTGGTCATTCCTTTGTCATTTCTTTTATAGTGGATCTATGCATATCAGTATTCTTCTAAAGCTTCACAATCAAGATAGTTAAGTGGAACACTTATTAGATATAGGAGGACCTTAGTTTTGAGACACTGAGAAGTATATAATTTGGAAGGTATCTATCTATCTAGGCTTGTGGGTTATACCTGGTAGATGAGGAGTCCATATTCTGTCTCTTTCTTTCTTTCTTTCTTTCTTTCTTTCTTTCTTTCTTTCTTTCTTTCTTTCTTTCTTTCTTTCTTTCTTTCTTTCTTTCTTTTTGAGCGAATAACCTTAGGCAACTTGACATCTCCACTCAAGATACAATTCCAACATCTGCAATTGGCAATAAGACCTCTGTTTATCTAAGAGAGCTGTTTAGGAAATTAATTGAAGAATATACTTTGGTGTTGGAAAGTGTTTAATTTCTAAGAAACTTAGAGTCTCTTACAGGAGATCAGACTCATAAATAAAGGATGTAGGATGGTCTTGTCTTATGGAAGCCTCCAAGGAGGAGGAGATTAGTTAGAGAATTACAAGACTGGGTGGATGCTGAGGAAGAAAACAAGAACATGTCAGAGGTAAAAAGAACAGGGTACAAGTGCACATGCTGGAAATCAAGGGTCTTGCACAGAAGGACAGACATTTATTCTGATAGATACAAAGAAGGATGAACACACACACACATGCACACACACACACACACACACACACACACACACACACACAAACTGTAGTGTAGACCAGCAGTGGGCAAATGATACCCATTGGCCCATTATTTATATTTTGTAGCCTGAATGATTAAAACATTAACTTTCATTTTAAATGGTTGAAAGTAAAAGAATTGTGTGACATATGAAAATATCATGAAATGTAAATTTAAGTGTCTATACATAAAATTTAGGGGACCAGGCCCTCTAAATCAAAGGGAGAGTAATCCAGACAGAGACCATTGGCATATAAAATGAAATATTTACTTTCTCTTCTTTTATAGAATAATTTTGCTGATCACTGTTCTGGGCCCTGGAGTAGACTGGACACAACAAAGGAATTGGATAGTAACCTGTGAGGTTAAGGAAACAGAGATCTGGGGGTAATGTGAGGTGAGGAATGAAAATGTCACTCTTTCTGTTCATCACAGGCTCTCTGTGACCCTGCTCAGCACAACCTCTTTGGCAATATGCACTCAAATACATGCTTTTGCCAACATTTCTATCCTTTGAAGAGAAGAACATGTTCTTTTTTCTTTTTATGTGGGATTTAAAAAATACAGGATATTCAAATAGGTTTTCTACCTTACATACCAAGTGCAGAGAGCTCTGGGCCTCACCACGCTAATCAGACTGGGTGCCATTCTGTAAGTCATTTTGTGCAATTTCATGTTCTCTCTGCCTGAAAGAAGGAGAATTACTTTGATAGATTAAAGCCGTTTCCTTATTGGAATGGGTGTTTTGTCTCTTTTCTTTCAGCTCTTGTCCACTCTCTCTTGATGCCTCTAAGGTAAGGAGGCCCTAATTTCCCTGAGTCGCTTTTGGTATAGTAATTTCTCATTTCTATCAGCCCTCCAGGGTCTCATTTGTAGAATGGTGGGGGCCCTGGCTTGGATACGGAATGGAAAGGGCTGGAAGGTGACCCACTCTTTTCCAATCTGTGTCATAAAATATTTTCAAGACAGAGGCAGATTGTCCTGGTTGTTGGGCAAAGGGGTTCTTTTTAACTCTGGTTTTTCCTTGAAGGCTACAGCAGGGTCTATAGAGAGTAACTGGGCTCCTATGGTGCAAAAAAACTGAACATTGCACTCAGTGAATTTAAACATAAATAACCACATTTTCATCCCTGTATTATATCTAGTCATTAGATGAGTAAAAGACTGGTTTTAATTGCTCTTTTCTCCTTTGTAGGATTTTGATGGGGTTAGTAATATTAACACTTTATTACATTTAGGAATCATTAGGGAGCCATGTTAGAATGTAGATTACTGGGCACTGCCTCCAGAGAGCCTGATTTAGTGGTCTGATATAAGAAGTATAACTCTGTATCTCTACCAAAAAAATCTTCCCATGATGATCATAGAACGTGACAGGAGTGTGAAGGCTACTTTTTATAAAAAGGCTCTGTATTTCTTTTCTTTGATATAGAGTCTCACATAGAGACTCTGTTTTTTGTTTTTGTTTTTTTCTTTGATATAGAGTCTCGGGTTGGCCTCAGATTCATTTTTTAGCTGAGGGTGACCTTGGAGGTCTACTTCCATCTTTTGGGTTCTGGGAATTTAGGTCTGTGTTTCCACACCTGGTTTCTAAATGTTTTCAGAAGTCAGATTGCTAACTAAAAGCAGCACAAACGTTTAGGATATCTATCTGAAGGCTGAATCTATCTGCTTCACTACCTTAAGACTTTGGATCATATCCCTGCCCAATTCTGAACTAGAAATATGCTAATCATTTAAGAAATGTCTAAGAACTGGTAAAATGCAAAGGTAGCTAGTCCCAAACTTATGCCTCTCACCGTAGTTTACAATAATTAATGTGATTTTATGATTCTATAAATGAGAGCAATGCAGACAGGTCATCCTTTAATGGGACTATGTCTTCCTTCCCACAAGCAGAAGCAGTTACTCCAAAAGGCAAACTGAGCCTGCCTCCCTAAGCAGAAGCAAGCATTTCATGACGAAAACTACATTTCCTCCTGAAGCAATAATAACTTCCCAGAGTAGGACCCCACAGCAAAGGACCTGTTTGTGCCCTGTTTGGTCTTTTCTTTACGTAAACCTGAAGCTCTTGTTGCTGCTCTGGGATAGTCTTTAAGGTGATAGTTTCTTGAATTCCAGTGTGGCCACAACACAAAATAAGTTCTTTTCTTGTTTCTCAAAGTGGTACAAAATACAGAATGGTATTTTAGGAGCCCCTCAGCACATCCCCAGTTAGAATTCTTATAAAAATAAATCTTGGAAAATACCCCAAAATTAACTTTATGACCCAGTGATATTTTTAAGGCTTTGGGGAAGTACCCAAAGAGCTGGACACACAGAAGGATGAAATGAACACAACCAATACATTTTCTCATCATTAATGCTACTAATGTTTTATGTTTTAATCCATGTGGTTTCTATTACTGAATGAAGGGTTAACGTCTTGGAGCTTCTGTTTCCTCCAGGGTGGCAAAAACAAAACAAAAACCAAAACCAACAGCAAATTCTAAGACTATTGGTTTTCATGCAGAAGGTTGGGAATTCTTGAGTAGTCACCAAACTGCTATGGCTTAACTTTTAGATAGTTCATAAATCACACAGATAGAGGCAAATTTGATGAATCTCTCTTTTATGTCCTGTGATCAGTTTTTTTTTTTTTTTGGTGTACATATGCCTTAAACATGAGTGACTGCTGATGTGGGGGTTGGTTCCTTTGAAAACTTGATGAAACACATGTAATTTCATTAGTGAGTTTTTCTTGTTGGAGATAGAGGTCATATATTTCAGAGTCAAGAAACCAGCTATATCAGGATCTCACCACTCTGGTGAAAAGTTTCTTGCCACATGCATACAACTTTAGTGTTTTTCTTCCTACACCCACACTGCTTATTTTTATACGTGTTTATTTTGCTATTCATTCTTCTATTTATACAATGTCTAATTGCAATAGTCAGAATTCCTGAACTAATTTTTAAAAGAAATAGATATTGATTTAAATATCTGCCTGGGCATGTTGTCACCTACCAGAGTAACCTACTCTAATTGTTACAAGGACTTCTCCAGCTAATCTTGACTCCCTCACGGAAAGAAAAACACTGATTCTGACCCTGAGTATCTTTTTGAGTTTGGAACTTGTCCAAGGTACATGCACAGCTATGAAGAAATTAATTTTTGTGTCCCAAGACTTTGTGACTTTATGTAAAGAATTGGTTATTTTTGAAGGTTGTATTAGGTGTTTTTCACAATTCTAATAAAACATCTGAGTCTGGATAACTTTATAAAAGAAGAGTATGTATTTTCCTTGTCTTGCAAGCCGGAGGACCTAAGGTCTAGCTCCAGAACCTATATTAAAACAAACAAGCACACAACAAACAAAGACAAAGCAGGTATTATGGTGCCCATTTGTAATTCCAGCACTGGAGAGTCACAGATGAGTGAAACCTTGGTCCTGGATGGCCATCTGGCATAGTCCACTTGGTGACTTTCTGTTTTATGAATGATTTAGCCTCAAAAGAAGTGGGCAATATTTGAGGAATGATACCCACGCTTGGCTTCTAACTGCCATTTGTATGCATGCCTTCACTCAAATGTGCATCTTTACACACATGTGTGAACACACACACACATGCTCACATGCATGCACACACACTTATGCAGGCGCACACAGGCACACATGTGTGCAGAAGAGGAGGTGCTTATTTGTTAAGATTAGTTCTGGATATTCAAAGAAATTATAAGTACATGGCATGAAAACCTCATGTGGATAAAAGACATCACATTTTAATCCAGGAAGTGAAACGAGGTTCAGGGGCCAAGTCATCCCTTTTATGATATCCTTTTTTCAGGAAGACTAAGAAATCTCCTGACAACTGCTTTAACTTTCTTTAATGGCAGTGCCCCCAGTGGCTTTTGAGTGAGTGTCCTTGTAGCAAAGATTCAGCTCTTTCAACATTATTGCTATCACTGAACAGAAAGGCGCAACACATGCATCGTTGGTGGGTAAACCACACCCAAATGATAGTAAAGGCCAACCGAAATAAAACCAGCAACCCAGAAGGTGAAGCTGTAAACTAATTAAGGTGATGCCCAATGATGCCCAACCATAGCTATAGAACACAGAGAAATAAAGGCACATATAGAAGGAAAAATGCATTTTATGGGCTAAACTAAAACTTTATACAATGACAGGGGTATGGTAATTAGGTATGATGGGAATCTACAGTAAGAAACTGAAGCAAGTTATTAGAGGAGATTATTTCCTAGAAAAGGTTTAGGGGAGGGCATGCAGTCCCTGCATGGACTCCAGATGTTGGGTTAGCATCCAAGACTGGACATAGGCATGTGCCAATATCTAGAGGACACTTAATTATTTATTTGCTCAATCACTCAAAAACAACAGCAGCAATATTTAAGAGGACTGTGTTAGACATGGTACTGTGGATTTTCATGAAGATAGCTGACATGTATGAAAAAAAGGATATATCCCAGTTATATGCTAAAAATAGATATAGAAATGAGGCTGAAAATTGCTCTAAGATATGCTACATTTAATGTCTCTAATGCATTTGAAGATACCTGTGACCAATGCACAGACCTTGAAGACATAATTTTTTTTTAATCTTTCAATGGCATGCAGGTTTTGCAACAGGGTGCTTGTATAGAGGGGAGTATGGCAGGTGAAGATATAGATACATAGTATTCTGGACTCCTTAGGTCCCACTCTACTCCTGCCTTTTGTCAGCAAGGCTCGCTCTCTAAACCATTCACTTCGCCCTGGCTTGGAGTATATCTGCTGAGCCTGAAGTTTTGTCTCTTCTCTTTTAGTGTCTTTTTAGTGATTGATAACTTGTACAAAAATCCATTTTGGGAGGCTATTTTTCTTCTTGACATACATCACAGGATATTTTTGCAGCCTGATGCATCTAACACATCTGTGTAATCACACAGTTTCCAGAAATCCAGATGTTCCCCAGTGTACCTCTGGCTCCCATGCTCTTGCAAACATTTGCTGTAAACACCAAAGGCTGTTTGTTGGTTTTAATGTTCTAGTTCATCTCATTACCCAGTGAAGGTGAAAGATTGAAGCAGGATAGTGTTGCCAGTAAATGTTTTTGCCCCTGATGCATCTATTTCAAGAGCCTGATTAGTATGCAGCGGGGCTCACAGGCTGGCGCTGTACAAATGGGCAATTGTGTTCTGCCTGCTGTGGTACAGGGAGAGAAGCCAGCCTGGCTGTAAAGATTGCCTTTTGTTTTCTGGTCTGAGGTCCACAGCTGTATAGAGGTCTGAGATTTTAACAAAAGTAGTAAATGTTACTATTCTTGCAATTATTAGTCAGTCCAAAATAAAAATGTGAATCTTGTCTTTAGAAGGTTCATAAAGGTGGAACTTAGCCTCAACAGTTGGGAAAGATCACTGGAATGTGAAGACATTGCCTCTGATGATACCTAGGCTGTTACAAGGTAAAGTGTGAGGAAACATCTTCAACCTAGAGGTAGTTTCTGCAGCTTCTGAAATGAAGTATAGAGGGTTTTCACACATAGAGGTTTATAATAGTAAGGATCTTGTTTGGAGTGAAGAGCATTGCTCAGCTAGGTTCTATAGAGTCCCTGTCCAACCCCTTATCTCTGTTCAGTGAGAACATCTTATATGGTACAACCAAATGAGCTAGGATTCTTTTTATATCTCTTTCTTGCTGATGCCAGAACGTCCATGTGCTTCAGAGATGTTAGACAGTGCAACCAGGGTTTCACAGATGATATACACAAATATATACAAACCTGGCTCAAAGCCCCACCCTTCTTCTCAGGACACTGCCACACCCCATTCTCTGCATTCAGCCCCCTTTTGGCAGCATTGGACAGAACCACAGGCTTTATGATTCTATGAGGGTACAGTACTCTGGTTGTTTCTTGTAAGCAATCATCTTCCTTCAGCCCCTGGGTACTTGGTTACATAATACCTCAAAATATTAAATTAGTTTTTCTTTACAGGAAATTATGTTCCATTAGGGTCACTGATGTAGCTATTCTGAGACCTCCAAGAGCACTGTGTGCTTTTTGGAAATTTCTGACAAATCTGATTGGCTTTCCATTAATTGAGTAATTAGGTATTAAGTGGCTTTAATACTAGAAGTGGGAGGCCCAGACAGGAGGGTTCCACCTGTGGTCACCAGAGAGGACCTAGGTCCAGTTTCTGGTAGAGAGTATGAAGGGGGCAGAGGCTAGATAATGCTGATCTGCTATCCCTTCTCGAAACTCACTAGCCTACATGCTCCAAGGAGGCAGAGCCAATAACCCCCCTTTATTCCTTTATAGGTTCCTTCTGTCAAAGAATACTGCCATCTTTGACTTCTACTGCTTAAATACTTCCTAACAACACAAAGGCCATTTTTCATTAACCTTTGACTTCCTGCAAGGTCTGGTCTTTAAAATTCTTAATCTCCTTCCCGCTCTTTCTCCCTCCCTCCTTCTCTCCTTTCCTTGATCTGTTTCCCTCTCCTTCTCCTCACTCTTTCTTTCTTTCTTTCTTTCTTTCTTTCTTTCTTTCTTTCTTTCTTTCTTTCTTTCTTTCTTTCTTTCTTTCTTTCTTTCTTTCTTCCTTTCTTTCTTTCTGTGTATGTGTGCATGTGCTTGTGTGTTTGTGTTACATGTGTGTGGCAGGGTAAAGTTCCAGGAGTGGTGTCTCCCCTCTCTGTGTCAATGGGAAGCACTTTAACCTGCTGAGTCATTCTTATTCAATCAAGGTCTGACTCTGATCCTTGTTTCACAATATTTCCTCATATAGAGCATGTGAGCCTTGGGATTTCCTGTGCCCCTCCATGTCCTTAACCTGATTTCATACTGCCTTGCCTAGAGGCTGCTTCTACCAGGCAGAGTATGGGAGATCCTTCTTTTGGCTCCTAATTGATCTGAATTTTAACCTCTTACTTTCATCCCTCAGCTTCAGGGTAACCTCTTCCTAGAAATGTCTTTTCTTTGTGTTTTTGTTTTCCTTTCTCTGTCCACATCACCTTATAGCACTTAAACCAGTTATCTTATTTCCGCTCACCTTGCATTAGGATTACTTTATACAAATCTTATGCCCTGTGCTACAGTAAATTCTGCAAATTAAAGAACTAAATCCCCCCCCCCGACAGCTTTCTTGGCTTGTCATACTAAATTTTGTATGTAGTCACTACTTAATAAATGTAGTTACGCATTGTGTAATGACTTTTCAGGCAATGAAATGATAGGCATGATAGAGGACCCATAAATTTATACAAAAGCTGAAGGGCTGTCAACTAGTGGTGGTCTTGTGTCATCAAAGTACAATGCATCACTCAGAGGTGTAAACAAAAATAGTGCACTACCAGTTACATATACATAGCGTAAACAATTATGTACAATTTCTAATACTTGACAGTGCTAAGGAAATATGTGTTTATTATACTATGCTTTTTAACATTGTTTTTCAGTGTGACCCTCTACTTATAAAAGTTCAATATAAAACAGTATATTGTTATGCCAGCAGAAATCATGTGCAATTCATGTTTGCTCCATCTCCTCAGTGTAGCCAAAGGCCATATTGGGTTGATGGAACTATCTAAGAAAGCATAAGTAATCTATCATGTTCACAAAATCACAAAGTAACCCAAACATGGATTTGTTAGAATCCATACCCATTGTAAAGCAATCCATGGCTATAAAGTATGAGCTATCATATTGGTGGTCCTATGAGCCCTCATTCATATTCAATTAACCTACTTTGGATAGCCCCATGCTTTCTACCATTCACTTGTACACTATTTCTAGGCTCCATATTGTATTGATGAGAGGGAGGGATCTCAGAAACCAAGATATAGAGTTGATTTAGGCACAATTCTCATTACATAAATGATAGACAACTTAAGAATAGATTCCCATTCCCTAAAGGAAGAACACATTTTAGAGTTCAGCTGATTTAATACATAGTACAGACAGCAGAACATTGAAATAGAAGGATTATTTTTATCGCTCTTCTTCTATTTGTTAAGGAAACTTTCCCTTTTCATGTCCATACCCTGATTTCTTATGGCCCTTCTTTCATTGGCCAGTGGGTGGGAGATCCTTCTTTTAAACTCTTGATTTTCATGTCCTACTTTCAATCCCAGCTTCAAGATAACCTCTCCATGAAAAATCTCTCTAATCTCTTTCTGTTTTCTGGTGTGCTTTTCTAGCTTTCTACATTTAGCTTTCATTTTCTGTATCCTATTCTGTGATCTAGATGCACAAACTCACATATTATTCTTGTAGCACAGAGCAGGAATCATAGGAATACTAATATTTAATTCTTCTGTAGTTTGGGGTAACTTAAACACAAAGAGAGGAAAGAGGGGGACAGAGAATGAAAAAACCCACAAAATTGGGATCATGTTTGCTCATGGTAGAGGTGTGTGAAAGAACATGGCAGTAGTTGTGCCTTCTTTCCAGCTTGAATGGGGACTGTGATGCTCACATATCTTGAATCTTATGGAGAAGGGAAAACAGAAAACAAAACCAACCAACCAACCAGCCAGCCAGCCAACCAAAAACCAAAGTAGAGGAAGGTGGGGGTTCTCCCAAGAGAAAACACCTTTCTTAGTTCTTCATACGTGTCCTTCAAAGTTCATAATGAACTAATTCTTTTTTTCCACTTTTATTTTATATTAATCACAGATTATGTACTTTGTATCCCAGCCGTAGCCCCCTCCCACATTCCCTCCCTATTCCCCCCTTCCCTCCCTCATCTCCTCCCTGCCCCTTTCCAAGTCCACTGATAGGGGAGGACCTCCTCCCCTTCCATCCAACTCTAGCTTATCAGGTCACTTCAGGAATGGTTGCAATGTCCTCTTCTGTGGCCTAGCAAGGATGCTCCTCACTCGGGGGGGCGGGGCAGGGAGGTCGAAGAGCCAGCCATTGAGTTCATGTCCAAAATAGTCCCTGTTCCCCTTACTGATGTACCCACTTGGGTATTGAGCTACCATTTGCTACATACACGCAGGGGTTCTAGGTTATAACCATACATGGTCCTTGGTTGGAGAGACAGTCTCATAAAAGACCCCTGTGCCCTGATATATTTGGACCTTGCGGAGCTCCTGACCTCTCCAGGTCATACTAACTCTTCCTTCTTTCATATGATTCCCTACACTCTGCCAAAGGGTTGGTTATGTTTCTTAATCTTTGCTTTGATACCCTGCAAGGAAGAGTCTTTCTGAGGCCCTCTTTGGTAGGCTCTTGTCCTGCTACTTGTTTTCTCCTACGTCCAATGTCTGTCCCATTAGACTTTTTAAGTGAGGATTAATCTTCTTACCCCAGGCCCCCTTTCTTGTTTATCTTCTTTAGGTGTATAAATTTCAGTATGTTTATCCTATCTTATAGGTCTATATAAGTGAGTATACAACACGTGTATCTTTCTGCTTTTGGGATACCTCACTCAGGATGATCATCTCCAGGTCCCATCATTTGCCTGCAAATTTCATTATTCCCTCATTTTTAATTGCCGAGTAGTATTCCATTGTGTAAAAGTACCACAATTTCTGTATCCATTCCTCAACTGAGGGACATCTGGGTTGCTTCCAGGTTCTGGCTATTACAAATAATTCTTAGCCTCACTTATCAAATATATAAGTCAGGGAGAAGGTGAATATGAAAATCTGGAAAAACATCTGAACTATGTCTGGTTCTTGAAGGTTGAGTCTGGAAATCTGCAATGATGTCAGCGGAGCTTCACGTATTACACATTAAAATGTCTTACACATTTGCCATCATGACTTTGTCCAAGCTAGACCTTTCCTCATCAGTGTTTTCCTCTGATTTCTACATACAGGGTCATATTAAATGCTATCTTTCTCTAGAGGTCCCCCGTCCTTGTCTCTGCCCCTTCCAGGAAGGTTTCAAAAGCACACTTTAGCTTATATTAACTCTGATGATTTTTTTTATTACTGCACTTATTGTTTGTAGCTTGTGCCTATAGATTTGAGGTTGCTCTTTCCTCTTTCCACCCATAGCCCTGCTTCCTGGACTGTACTAAGTATCCTTAGTTCCTACCCTCAGCCAAGATAAGGCTTTTACTCATAAATTATGTTGGAAGTGATAGGGTAAGAGTGCTAGCTATGCCTGACTTTTTTTTCATCTCAGCACATTCTTTTATTATTATTATTAATTACAGTTTATTCACTTTGCATCCTAGCAGTAGCCTCCCTCCCTCATCTCCTCCCAATTTCACCCTCCCTCATCTCCCACGCCCCTCTCTAAGTCCACTGATAGGGGAGGTCCTCTTCCCCTTCCCTCTGACTCCAGCATATCAGGTCTCATCAGGACTAGCTGTTTTGTCTTCCTCTGTGGCCTGGTAAGGCTGCTACCCCCTCAGGGGGAGGTGATCAAAGAGCTGGCCAATCAGTTCATGTCAGAGATAGTCCCTGTTCCCTTTACTAGGAAACCCACTTAGAGACTGAGCTACCATGGACTACATTTGTGCAGGGGTTCTAGGTTATCTCCATGATAAGATTTCATAAGATTCCCTTCACTCTGACCAAAGTTTGGTTATGAGTCTCACCATCTGCTTTGATACCCTTATGCCTGACTCTTGCTTAGGAAAACAGCATTCTTCACTGGCATTCTGGTTCATATAGATCTAGACCATGTGGTAGTTGGGAAGCCATTGACCCAGAGCCACATGTGTAGTTCCTAGTTCCCAGAAATTTCTCCAGCTTCAGATAAGGCTGGCATTCCTTCTGCAAACTTTCTTCTCCTCTTACAGATTAAGCAAGTCGGTAATTACCTTGTGTAATCTGAAAAGCATGTTTATGATTGAAACCTCTTATGAGGAGATCCAAGATGGCTGCCACGAGAGGACACTGTGTCTGAGGAGTAGGACACCAGAAACAACTCAGCTACCAGGAGACTGAACTCTGGGACCTAAAACGCAAGCATTTGTGATTGCCAGGTGAGCGGAACTCCTACAGTGAGAAAATCAAGTGGGAAAACCCTAGGGATATCCAGATATTACCTGGAAAAAATCTCTGGGTGACCAGCGGCACACAGCTCTGATCTGAACAAGCAGCCATGCTGGGCGCCCGCAGCCACCAGAATACACTGGATCACACAGTCTCCAGGGCAGTATGAGGAGGAACTGGGTACCGTTTTCACTGTCCTGCACACTGTGGGTGCACACTGCATGCGTCTGCCATCAAAAACCTCAGTCTGTGTATGTGTCCACAGGCCAGACAGAGAAGGCCTCAGGCACCATTTCAGACAGGCCTGCATACAGCCGGTGCACACCACTCGGTAATGCCTGCAACCAACCCAAACCCACTGTGTGTGTCTCAAATATTATCTCAGACCATGGTGCACAGCCCCTGGCCTAGAAGGGGGCACCAAATCTCCAGTACAGGGGAGAGCTGTTAGCAGCAAGCCCAGAGCAAAGCGCACAACCCCCAGATGACATCTCAAACCGTGCCATTCAGACACAAGCACAGAGTGAGGAGTAAAGCTTCCAGACCAGAGGGCTGACCAGCCTGCAGTGCTCACAGCTTCTAGCACAGAGCACAAAGCCGGGTACACAGAGCCCACAACAGAGTTCAATTGAGACAAAAACACACACTAACAAACCACTGGAAATCCCTGATCTTCTTGAAGACTACTCCTGACACAAGAGATTGACAGTTTCAGACTGAAGTACAGACTTAAAGCACAAACAACTCCTTGATTAAATATAAACAAATGCCCAGAAAGCGGCAAAAGAACTCACCCAACAAAAATCAGGACACCACGGCCCCACCAGAAACACCCAAAAGCAGTGGAGATTTTAATTCAGCAGAGACACAGGAAAATTATGTTAAAGCTTTGATTATGCAGATATTGGAGGAACAAAAGGAGAGACAAAAAGAGGAAATGAACAAGGCCGTCAAAGAAATGGAGAAGAAATTAACTGTCCCCATACAGGAACAATCAAAGATAAACAGAGAGGAAACAACCAAAATAGGAGACACAGTCAATCAGTTGAAGGAAACGGTACAAAGCATGAAAACAGAATTAGAAGCTATAAAGAAGACACAAAGGGAGAAGAACCTGGAACTGGAGAACTTAGAGAAAAGATCAGGCACCACAAAGGTAAGCATCACCAATTGAATACAAGAGATGGAAGAGAGAAACTCGGGAGCAGAGGATACACTGGCTGAAATGGATTCCTCACTCAAGGAAAATAGAAAAT
>CM053743.1:448175-481299 GCA_028658305.1 Pachyuromys duprasi
TTAGCCCTCTGTCAGAAGTAGGATTGGTAATGATTCTTTCCCAATCTGTAGGCTGTCGATTCATTCGGATGACAGTGTCCTTTGCTTTACAGAAGCTTTTCAGCTTCATGAGGTCCCACTTATTGATTGTTGATCTTAGAGCCTGCTAACACTTATCTTGAATGTATATATAGAAACAACAATTCATTAATTTTTGTAGAAGATGAATAATTAATATTAGAATTAATATTAAAATTAAGATGTTCTATCTTTCAGACTAATATTCTTAGGCTTCATGATTTTTAAAATAGATCTAAAGTACTATACATTCAGGAAGTGTCCCCTTCCACATTTCATCATTTCATTTAGTAAAATGATGCCATTCTTTTCTGTTTTAATTTTAATTTTTATATTAATTACAGTATGTTCACTTTGCATCCCAGTTATAACACCCTCTCTCATTCACTCCCAATCCTACCCTCCATCCCTCATCTCTGCCCATGCTCCTCCCGAAGTCCACCAATGGGGAGAGTCTTCCTCCCCTTCTCTCTGACACTAGCCTATCAGGTCTCATCAGGACTAGTTGCATTGTCTTCCTGTGAGGCCTGATAAGGCTGCTCCCTGTCTGAGGAGGAGGGGACCAAAGAGCCAGCCACTGACTTCATGTCAGGGACAGTCTCTGTTCCCATTGCTAGGGAACCTACTTGGGATCTAGGTTATCTCCATGGTTGGAGTAGCAGTCTGAGAAAAGACCTCTTCACCTAGATTTTTAGTTCTGTTGCTCTCCTTGTGGAGCTCCAGTCCCCTCCAGATACTTCTATCTCCCCATCTTTCATAAGATTCCATGCACTCTGCCCAAAGTTTGGTTATGAGTCTCAGAATCTGTTCTGATATCCTGCTGGGTAGTCTTTCAAAGGCCATCTATGATAGGCTCCTGTCCTGTTCCCTGTTTTCTCCCTCTTCTTATGTCTTTCTTATCCCATTTGACTGTCAGAGTGAGAACTGATCAGAATGCGCAGCCACTTGAAGGTATTTATCAGTTGTAGCAGTTTTCTGGTGGAAATTTTGGGGTCATTTATGTTTATTATCACATCATCTGTAAATAGCGATGATTTGACTTATTACTTCCTGATTTTTATGCCATTGATCTCTTTTAGTTGTGTTATTGCAATAGCTAAAACTTCAAGTACCATATTGAAGAGGTATGCAGAGAGTGGGCAGCCGTGTCATGATTTTAGTGGACTTGCTTGGAGTTTCTCTCCATTTAATTTGATGTTGGTAATTGGCTTGCTTTTCATAGTTTTTATTATGTTTAAATATGGGCCTTGTATCTCTGACCTTGCCCAGACTTTCATCATGAAGGGATGTTGGATACTGTCAAAAGCTTTTTTTGCATCTAATGAGATGATCATGTGAATTTTCCTCTGAGTTTATTTATATAGTGGGTTACGTTGATGTATTTTTGTATGTTGAACCATCCCCACTTCTCTGGGATGAAGCCAACTTGATCATTGTAAATGATATATTTGATGTGTTCTTGGATTCAGTTTGCAAGTATATCATTGAGTATTTTTTCATCAATGTTCATGAATGAAGTTGGTCTGAAGTACTTTCTTTTTTGAGTCTTTGTGTGGTTTAGGTATGATGCCTGTGGCTTTATAGAATGAATTTGGCAATGTTCCTTCAGTTTATATTTTGTAGAATAATTTGAGTAATATTGGCAGTAGCTCTTTTTTGAATGTCTGGTAGTATTCTGAGCTAAAGCCTTCTGGACCTGGGATTTTTTTGATTGGGAGACATTTGATGACTGCTTCTCTTTTCTTATGGGTTGTAGGACTATTAAAACTGTTCATCTAATCTTGACTTCGGCAGTTGAAATCTATCCAGAAAATAATTCATTTCTTTTAGATTTTCCAATTCTGTGGAATATTGATGTTTGTATTAAGACCTAATGATTTATTTTGGATTTCCTCATTGCCTGTAATATCCTTCTTTTCATTTCTGATTTTGTTAATTTGGATATTCTCTCTCTGCTATTTAGTTAATTTGGCTAAGGGTTTGTCTAAATTTTTATTTTCTCAAAGAACCAGCACTTGGTTTCATTGATTCTTTGTATCCTTCTCTTTGTTTCTAATTTATTGATTTCAGCCCCGGGTTTGATTATTTTCATCATTGTATCCTTTATGGTTTATTTTCACAACAAAGGCCATATTTTATTCATACTTATGAATGGCTTACCCATTTGTTTTCTGGCACTGTGCTCATAGTAAGTGTTTAAGTGTTTGAATTGCAAACCACACTTTGGTTGAAAAGGTATACCTGTGACTAGTCACTGTGGTGAAGATGGTAATAGAGAAAGCCCAATGTTCTCTCATTCTTGACACTAGCCTCCAGGTAAAGGGACTTCACAACATGACAAGTGTGCTTTTTTCATCTCAGGAAGAAGCATAGCTTTGTGGATTTGTATGAACTTTGGAGTTATAAAAATTCTGGATAGTATCCCAGCTCTGCCATTTGTTTACTGTGTGACCTTGAAGGAAAAGAATTTGTTTCTTCAGAGTCCAATTTTCTCATTTACAAAACACTGATGATAACACCATCCAACCTGTAGGACCTTTGTGCAGAGCAGGCAGATGCTGAAAGCAGAATTCCTAGCATGGAGTTTGGGAAGTGCCTAGGGATTAGATCATACCTTTCTCTTTGAAGCTTCATGAAGTTTTTCAAGGAGAATTTTAGCATCTCGTGACCAAAAGACAATTTGTTGGGGATGCTTGTGAATTATTTGCATCTTCTGGAAATCTATTTAGTATATATGTGAAAAATGATGATCAATAATGCTCTGACCAACATTGCACACAAAGGCCTATGCTTTGTGGCCAGTAGATAAGAAACCTTGTACTGACTATAGCATTGATCAACTTTAGAGTCTGGCTCTAGTAGCTTTTGAGTCTGAGGAGAAGGATGTCAAAAAGTAAAACACAGAAAGGTGCCTGTAGACCTCCAACACCATTTCTTATGATGAAAAATCAAGGATGTCTTGGGATGTGCCTTCATGTTGAACATATGTCAGGATTGTTTATACTATGTATGTTAAAAAAATCTAGGAGTAAATATGTATAATCAGGATTTCATGGTATGGTAAAATATTAAAGAAATAGAAAAATACACTTGCATGAGTGTGAGTATGTGTGTGTGTGTGTGTGTGTGTGTATGAGAGAGAGAGAGTGGTGTGGGGACTGCATGCTGTCAGGCAGAGGTGAAGTATTAAGAACCATCGCATGAGTGAGCTGTCTCTTGCTCTGTCAGTTTTCTGGACTACAATACCAAAGAACAAAAGCACATTTTCCATCAGCCTAACTCAGGTGGGAAACATTGTCATCGGGTGATTATTGGCCAGTCACACGGCTAGACATTGCTTCCTGCTCACACCATGTGATGGTGATGATAATGGTTCAAGGCTAGAAAAACTGGAACTCACAGAGGTCAAAAAGGCTTCGGACATGGAGTGTTATGGGCACAAAGTCACAGGAATCAGGTGAATTAGATGGGAAACTGGAATATTAGACAAGTGGGAATAGAGGACAAAACATTGAACTCCTCTATAGCCTCAGCATCCTTTCCTGAATGTTGATTATGATAACCAGAGCACACACTGACTTGTGCATAGTCAAAGTTACTACCTCTGACATTGCTCTCCCTCTCATTTGATACAATGCAGTGTCCTCATTCTTTTGCATGCCCAACTAATACCCCTTTGTTTGGCAAATGTTACTAGTTCAAGTTCTGAGAGGCCATCTCCATTTTATTGGATTAGGAAGAGGAGAATCTCTAGAAAGATAATCCCTGAAAAGCATCATTTAAGTTTCCTATAATATAATAATTTGTTTAGCTCATAACAGGACTCTTTTTTTTAAGATTTGCAAAAATGGGAATATGTGCAATCATAATGATTGATTACAACCATAATGAGCCCAGGCTCCAAGAAGGTGGGGCTGGAAAGACTAAAGATACTGCATTGTGCAGAATTGTTGTGTTTAGTGACACAGTGTCCTCTCACTGCTCCCCAACAAATGCCAACAACGCTCCATTAGAAAGGCAAGCCAATTGTTGAACTTTATGGTGGTTGGAAGTGGAAATGTTCTGATATTTCAAAGTTCTGAGCTCTTTGTGTTCCAGCCATGACCTGTGGGATATTAACAGCTCAAATAAAGAAAGTCTGTAACTGGGCCGGAAATAGTTAACCTCAGCTCAGACAGCAGCTATTTTGTTTGAGTCTTTATTTTCAGTGACTAACAGATAAAAGGGACATGTGTTCTCCCAGTCTGTGGAGGCTGCAGCATAAAATGACATCTCTGAGGCTCATTTCTGTGATTACCAAGCTGCTTTTGAGAAATAGGATATTTTGAGGAGATAAAAAAAAATGTCTGACCAGCTAATAACTACCTGACGCCGACATCAAGACATGGTTAAACTGAGACAGAGGGAGAGAATGGAGGGTGTAATTCACTCTGAGATACAGATCTGATAGATTCCTGCCAGCCATAGACATGTATGCACGCAAGCATGCACGCACACGCACACAGCCCTGCCACAAAGGCACTCAGATACAAGGCTAAACATGCAGGCACAGCCTGCAACGTAATAATAAAGATATGGAGTATACCCAAATATAGACAATGCAAGCATGATATACACATGAACAGAACATATTCTTTCTGGACACACGAAAAATCCACAAATCCACCCAATTTTCAACCTGAGACAAATATACATCAAAATCATTTGGAGTATACTTGGCATAGACATTTCATGTAGCAGCTGGGCAGATATATCACCTGTATAATACTCATATAGCTCACTCACATATATATTAACTGCACACATTCCGTATGTACAAAATAACCACAAATCACAGACATACACTCACACAGGATATTGAGGAATACATATCTGTAGATGTGTGCCATTATTTTCTGAATGTAAAAATGCTCCTCACAGACTCACGTACCTAAACACATAGTCTCCAGACGGAAGCACTATTTTGGGAGATCATAGAGTGGACTAATTTGGACATGGTGACTAATTGGAAGATAAAGACCATTAAGGATGGGGATTCAAGGATTATAGACTATCCTCTTTTCTGGTCCTGTTTCTGCTTTCTGATCCATTGATATAAAATAAGCCTTTCTGCAAGCTCCTCTTGTCACAGACTAAGCTATCCTAGTATGCCTTCCATGTCAAGATAGACTAATATCGCCTGAAACCATGATCCAAAATAAATCCTTCCTCCCTTAAGTTGTCATGGATTCTTTCACAGCACAGAGAAAATCAACCATATACATTTCCAGATAACAGGTGTACACACAAACAGAGCTCCAGTAAAACACACCACAGTAGGCACATCACATATATATATACACACACACCCTTCAGGAGTTCACAACCTTAAGAGACAGGTAGGAAGCAATAGACTCATATATGGAAGGATAGTAATGTTTACTAACAATTATCTTTTAAAAAGAGCTCTTAACTTGCTCCAGCATTAACGACAAATAAGCATCATGCAAAAATATTACTTTGTAAGTGTCAGAATGAAAGAATGATGTGCAGAAAGTTAATCTCTCATATGACTCCCTTTCACCTTTGTATATCTTATAAACCCAGACTTTTCAGCTTAAGTCAGGGTTGTTCATCTGCTCATGTTTGGCTGAAAAAAAAAGGAAGACAGCAGAGGCAGGAACAGGGCCTGTCTAGATGGGGTTGGCATCCGTAGCAGCAGTCTCAGCTATGGTCTTGTATGTTAGTGTAACCAGGGGAATATCCTAGCTAATTAATTAATTAATTAATAGGTTAATTAATTAACCTATTTTTACATAAGATGCAGCTTAATCCTAGGACATGAACTTTATTAGAATGTTGTGCTGTCTGTGGAAATTAGTATTTACCAAGTGCTTTGAATAAGATTGGGTTCATCATTGTTCTCATCATAACCAACACAGGCCTGCAGCCCATTCTCTTGCTCTTTTTGTTTACACTGAAACTTGAGTTTGAGTTCCTCCTCCTGGGGGCTTTCTACAGACATCTTTATTTTTATTTTCTTGACCATCTTGACCACCATCCCTTATAAGTAACTTCTGCCAATAACACAATGTCATTGGTCAACCTTGTCATCCTCTGTCCAAAGATTTGGTGTAAACTTAGTTGCTTCCCTGGCTCCTTTTAGATTAAGGGAATACAATGGACGGGAGTTCCTATTTCCTCACCTCTGGTACCAGGTTGGATTACCAGGGTAGGCATCACAAATTTGAGTGATAAGGTACATAGAATATTTTCAGAGATGTGCAAGAATTCTGTTGTTTTGCATGTAGCCATACTTCCTGAAGCCCCATTTCATTTTGCTTGCTACCTTCTGAGAGCTGCATCTCCTTTCCCTTGGGATTTTCTGAGTTTCCAGCTTCTCTTTCATTTACAGCAGCCTCCCACTTACTTTGATATATCATGCTGCATTTTGTCACAACAAACTTCATGTTTAAATTACTGTGCAATCCAAAGATTTAGAAATCTCCATTTCCTGCTTTGGTAACAGTTGTTCTTAGCCAACTATACCTTCAGTGACAAATTCATCTCTCTCTCTCTCTCTCTCTCTCTCTCTCTCTCTGCTAATCTGAACTTTAGAGAGAAATGTGATGTTCAGCAGGAATGGGTGAGCCACAATGTGAAGTGAATGACTACAGGTCTTGGTTATCTGTGTTTTTCTTCAAGTGCTTCTGTGTGTATATGGGTATGTATATAATATCAGTCAAAAAAAATAGCCTAATGTTGACAAGCCCCAAATTTTCAGCCTTGTATGTTTAATTTCCCCCACCATGGTGGATTACAACTTCTAGAGTTCAAGAATGTTGAACTCTAGAAAAACAAATAGATTGCCCTTATCAACCTAATTTTTATTTTATGTTTTCCATTTTCTTCGTATTTGTTGCATAGCTATGGTCATAATGATCTGGAGGTAAATCCCCTCCAGCACAAATCCACTCCCAGCACATTAAGTTGCATCAGTACTGAGCACATCTTTTTCTACTGAGGCCAGGTAAGGAATCCCTGCCAGGGGGTGGTCAAACTAAAAAATCAGGTCACAGAGTCTATGCCAAAGACAGTCCCTACTCCCCTTTTTGGGGAACCCACATGAGGACTAGGCTGCCCATTGGTTGCATAAGTGTAGGGAGTCTAGATCCAGCCCATTCACAGTCCTTGGCTGGTTCTTCAGTATTTGTAAGTTCCCCTGATGCCAGGTTGTTTGACTCTGTTGATCTTCTTGTGGAGTTCTTATCCCCTCTAGGTCTTTCTATCCTCCCACACACTCTTCCACAAGGCTCTCAATGTGTGTTCTGCTTAATGTAAGTCTCAGTTTCTGTTTCTATCTGCTGCTGGGTGGAGTCTCTCAGAGAACAGCTATGCTAGGCTCCCGTCTACAAGCATAGCAGAGTATCCTGAATAGTGTCAGGGGTAGGCTCTCTCCCTTGGTGTGAGTTTCTGGTTGAGCCAGGCATTGGATGGACATTCACTCCATTCTGTTCTCTTTTAATCCCTGCACATTTTATAGACAAGGTAAATTTTGGGTCGAAAGTTTTGTGGGTGGCTTAGTGCTCCCCTCCCACCACTAGAAGTTCTGTCTAGCTAGGGGTGGCCTTTTCAGTCCTGTAACTCGGAATCTTAGCTAGAGTCAGCCCATATCCTCCCACAAGCCTACCTTGTAGGTCTCCAGCTTGTCTCAACTATGCCTCAACCCTTGGTTTCTCTTCTCTCTCCAAGCCCTCTGGTCTCCTTTCCCAGCTCTCCACACCCACCTGATCCCCATATTCATTTCCCTTCTTATCAACATTTTGTAATATTCATGCTTCATCTTTACTAATAATAGTTTCCACTCGTGGAAAACTCATTGGGTGCAGGCAGGAAATAAAATGATTTTATATGCATTTTTTTTACTTAATCCCTCTATGGCCTTGCCAACAGCAGCAGATGGAGGAAACCATAACAACCACTCCACAGTATGCCTGTCACATGTGCCAGACATGAAGCAAGTCACCTCTCAAGCACCGTCTCCTTGGTACTCATGGCCCTCTAGCAATTCCAAGGTACTTAGATTTTGAGAGACTAGGTGATTTGGCCAAAGGCATACAGCCTATAGGTGGAAGAGGAAGAGTGAAGAAATTGATCAAAGGCAGATGGTGAGAAAATGATACATTTCCTGACTTCTGCAGGGAGAACATAACTTCTCCTTGCAAGCTGACACCACTCTCAATAACTTCATGGAACATTCTTGCCCAGAGGCAACAAGCAGAGATAATTTATTACCCTTTCTGGGGACAGTTGCAACACTCATCTGTACACTCAAAAATGGGGACGAGAGGAGAGACTACAGTCTCTATACATTCTCTGCTGATCAGTATTAGCATTAGGGGAAAATAACAATGGCCCTTCTTGGATGTGTGGGGTTAGAAATATCTATCAGATATTGGAAATGTTCAAGGGGCACTTTCCATGAGAGCCTGTTGATCAACCTAAGTTTGATTCTTGGAACTTGTATAATGGTAGAGAGAGAGAACCAGGCAAACAAGCATGTCCTCTGACCTCCACACACGTGCTGTAGCAAATACCCCAGTATATCACACACAGAATATTATTATTTGTAATGTTAAAAAGGTTGAGGATACCTTAAGAAGCATGGCAGAATTAGAAAAAAATGCAATTAGGATGTTTTTAAACTAATGAATCATTTTTCCTTTGTGTTTATGTCTTTGCCTGCATTTGTGTGGTGTATGGACATCTGCACCAGTACAGCACTTGTCATTTTCAATCATTTTTTACTTTTTTCTTTTGAGGCAGTGTCTGTCACACAATGTGCTGATCACTGTTTTGGACAAACTAGATGGCCAATGAACCCCTGGGATCCATCTCTTTCTGCCTTACAGGGCTGGGATTATGCATGCCATGGACAGCTTTTTTAATGTGGATGCTGGGAATTCAAACTCAGTTCTTCATGCTTGCATAGCAAAGATTTCACTCATTGAACCACCTTTACAGCTTGAAGCATTTATTAATCAAATAAACAGGTAAACTGAGCACGCATTCTACCTCAGAGTACAAGTTAATCATTATTCCCCATTTAGTTAAAGAAAGGAGAGTATCCATCTTCAAATATTTTCATGATTTGTATCACATGAGCGTTCTCTTTTATCCACACTCCCCATTATCAATGCCAGAGCTCTGACTGATGTCTGAGCATTTACCAGCACCCAGTCTCCCGGGAACTAGCCTTACTTTCCACACAGGCAGAATTGCTGCAGGATTATTATAGCTTGTAAAGAAATGCAGTGTAAGTTGTCAGGGTACAGAGTGCGGAATTTAGGAGCCTTGTCAATCCTGTATGAGTAAAGGGAATAATTGATCAGTGGTACCCTGCTCTTTAAACACCCATCATCTCCTGAAAGAGAGGCATCATTTACATATAAGCTGGCACTTTGGAGTTTTCTGAACACTTCATGCCCATTATCCTATTTAGCCACCCAGGAATTTAGTGAGATGGATTATGAGGGAGACTCGGAGACACTTGATACCTTATGCTGCATCTCAGGGATCCAGGGCCCTGACTTAAAATTCATTGCTCCATTCACCAGACTAAGTTACTACTCTAATCAAATCACCCTTCAGATTTCTGTTTGCTTGAGTAAAAAGCCCCATTTCTCACAGGAATATGTTCTCTTGTCCTCAATCATCTCTGGTGTGGGGTAAAAATGCAGTTGTATTAAAGAATGATTCTATCAAATTGTTGAGCAGAAGCATGGCAAGAGATGAAGTGTTTCTGGTTGAGAGCTCCATATTCTTCTGAGTTAGTGCCAAGTCCTGGGGGTTTCTTGTCCCACAGTCAAGGAAGAGAAATAGCCTCAAGGAGAGATCTGCAAGGTGATCAAGTTCCAGACTGACTTGATGATTAGTTTTCATATAGAACCACAGACTGCTCAGCGAGCACCTCACTTTCAAATCCAGCAGATGGTAGGCATGTTTGGAAATACTTCTTTCCAGGATTTTCCCTGCAACCAGATCCTAAGAGCCAAGCAGACAGCTGAGTCATTATTTCATCAACTTGGGTTGTACTGGCTGCCAACAGGCATAGCTTCAGATTCAGATCCAAGTCATGTTTGATAGACCAGACGGCCAAAAATAGTCTTGAAGAAAGATTCAAAGGCATCAAAAACTGTGAGGTCTGAGTGAGACACTTCAGACTTGGGACAATGAGAGAATAATGAATGCCTATTCTGATCTAAAAATGCCAGTTTCTGTTTTGTCCTGTTCACCTGACAGAGAGTTTGAGAGCTGGGGTACACTCTGCAGTCATGTGATCTCTCAGGCATGCCTCTTCCTCTCTTTTGTTTATCTATCATGTTTTTTTTTCCCCAAAAGATATAGCCTTAGCTGGCCATGGTGGTACATGCCGTTAATTCCAGTACACAGGGAGGCAGAGGCAGGTGGATCTCAATGAATTCCAGGTCAGCCTGGTCTGCGTAGTCCAGGACAGCCAAGGTTATACAGAAAAACCTTGTCTTGAAAAAAAAGAACACTAATAAAAAAGGATACAGTCTTAGATTGGGATCATAGCTTAGCCAATAAAGTGTTTTACTTTGTAAGCATGAAAAACTCAGTTCTATTTCCATAATCCGTGCAAAAATTCCAGACATGGCTCTGTGTGCTTGTAATCCCAGCAGTATGGAGGCAGAGACAGGCAGTTTCCTGGAGGTTACTGGGTAACCAGCATAGCCAGTGAGAAACTCTCTCTCAAAGACAAGGTAGGTGATGCTTGAGGACCAACAACCAAGTTTGCTCTCTGGCATCCGCATGCATCCACACAAAAGTCTACATACACACACGTCCTCACACATCTATACAAAAACAATCATGCATACATACATATATACATACACAATGCATGCAAACATACATACACACACCAACCCAAAATAAGGTATATCTCATCTTTCTTCTTGACCCATGGAGTTTTCTGCATATGTTTTTAATATATAGGATTCCAATACCCCCAGGCTTAGCACCTAAAGAGGATCAGTTTTCAATGCTGGATTACATCTTTCAATATCAAATTCTAGAGAAGATCGTTATGAGGGCTTTTGCAATTTTAGCAATTTGCTGATAGTTAGGGTGGGTGTGACTGAGACTTCTTTATTAGTTACTGTTTCTATTGCTTCCTGAAAACACTGTGACCAAAACATGATGAAGAACGAGATTAATTCTGTTTATAGTTCCACATCATAGTCCATCATCATCTGGGCAAGAACTCGAAGCAGGAACTTAAGCAGAGATGTGGAGGAATGATGTTTGCTGGCTTGCTTCTGATGGTTTGCACAGTCTGCTTTCTAATGTACACTAGGACCACCTGTCCAAAGGTGGACGACCCACAGTGGCCTGGGATCTCTTTCATCAATCATTAAGCAAGTAAATTACCCAGGGTCTGGCCCACAGCCAGTATTATGGAGGCATTTCCTCAACTGTAGTTTCTACTTCCAATTACTCTACCTTAGGTCAAGTTACCAATAACTAACAAGGACAGGAGTCCAAGACAAAGCAGCCTTTGTCTAATTATTCATAATATCTATTTCTTTATCAAAATATCACAATTTGGGTCAGAAATCATGAGTCTTTAGAAAATGTGGGTGTAGAGAAGTTTATGGGTTCTGCTTCAGTTACATAGTCTTCTGCTGATAGAGCTGGGAGAGAACATGGTGCTTTTTTGAGACCAAGTTTCCTCCTCCCTTCCTTAGGTATTCATCATTTGTTTACACCTTTCTTCATTCCTGTTCCAGAGAGGATTGGAAACAGTCACTCTCCCACAAAGTTTAATACGTTGTCGTTACCATTTACCACTTTGAAATCATAGAAGTTTAGCACTTCCCCTCATAAAACCAACTTGGAAATGTGGTATGATTGTATATCAGGGACATTTATTTATTCTGACCTCTCTGGGGATTTGAAAGGTTTATTTCATTTTTAAATTTTTTTCCAGGAAAGCTGTTCTTTATTCTGGAGTTTCACAACGACTTTAGTTATAAGCAACAATGATCTGAGCACCAATGCTGATGAAAGCATTTTAGAGGAATCTTGAATGCTAGTTAAGAGCTCATAGTAGGGGACTAGGGCATTCCTTGTCAAGTTTCAGTTTTGCCACTTATTATTACACTTATACTGCCTGCAGTGTGTTATGCCACCAAAATCATCCTTTGTTTTCTGCAATGTGGTATGTCTTGGGGGAGTTGACACTGGGTGAACAGGAATATCTCATTCTATGTGTTAAACATTTTACAAGCTCTATGTTCTTCTACTGTTACCACCACACAATGAAATAGTTTTCCCATTTTGAATCTAGGGAAACTGAGACTCAGAGTCATTCAAATTTCTGTTCAAAGCTGCAAAACAAGAAGGCAGAGAAGGTGGGATTTAAAGCCAGGCTGTGTCTCTGGAACCATTGTCAGTGACTGGAAGTTAGTAGAAAGGATGCCACTTAAAGCTATGACTAGAACCACACAGCTCTTATGCATTGATTTACTTGACCAATGCCTTGCTGTTTTCTTAGTGTACGATAAGTTATCAGTGCATAGGGAATCTTTCTATTTCTCCTTATGTTTTCAGTAATAGAGGAGAATACTGAGGCTAGAAATGAAATGCTTTAGGTTTAATTCCTACAAAATGGCACAGAAAGTAATAAAACCTGGGATCAGAACCTAGGTCCTAACTCCATGTTGGGTAAATTGGTTAGATGACATGAACTTGGCCTTTTAGAGGTGGGAGGCAGAGGGCCCCCTGGGTGGCGTGATGTCTCTTTGCAACCTTCATTGTCTTCCAGCTTTCCACATGCACTGACCACTTACCCCATGGCCTCTTCATTATTTTTTGCCTTATAGAATTCCTGGGCAGCTGATTCTTTTCTTCATCTTTCTTTCACTCACATCCTAGAATGATGTGACTAGTTTAGTTAACGTATGGGATTCTTGTTATTTCTTTTGGAATCAACTTTTTGGCAAAAACTTTTACTGGCACTTACCTGTTTCTGGTCTCCTACTCCAGTCAGAATGTAAATCTCTCCTCTCTGCCAATATCCCAGCAATAGTGGCTATTATTCTCATCTGTGTCCATCTGGGAATACACAGTGAATAACTTCAAGGTAGGAATTATACAATTTACACCTTTGTTTTTAATGATATTTGGACCCACCTATCGCTTTATCCCTTATAGCTGAATATAAATTTAGTTTCTATTTATAAGAGTCTACCTCTCAAACTGCAGGCTAGGAGACAGAAACATCTTTCAGGGAAAATCAGGAACACATTGTCCAATTCCTCAATTTTTCATGCATATATGCAAAACATAGTCAATGGCTGTCTTCTCTTTTCCTGTTACTGCTCTAAACCCTAGAGATACAGTGGTGATATACATTATCCATCCATGTATTGAATCCACAGTCCTGTTAGGCATATCTGCATAGCTCTAGATTTGGCTCTTCTCTGTGCTCACTTATGCATCTCTAGCTAGTGGTCTATGGATGGGGAAGCTATCATGCAAGTCTGGCAGTTTTCAGGATATTGGCTGAAGTGTCATGACAAATACTTAAGCCTGGCAGCCTTAGATTCTTCATGTGGGCACCACCTGGTGCCAGTTTCGGGAGGAAGAGCAAGCCCCATTGCACTGGACTTGTCAAATCTGCTTCAATGTTTACTATTGTTCTATTAGCCAAATAGAACATGGTTGTTCTATCATACTTTTCTATCACTATGATAAACATGAAAGAAGGCTACATACTGACTCATTTGCTTCCTTGTTCAAGGTCAGCTAGCTTTCTTACTTATCCAAGACTGACCAACTCCCAGTGGCTAGGATCCTCCCACATCAATCATCAACATAGTATCTCACAGACATGGCCACATGCCAATCAGATATGGAAAATTTTGAGTTTGAATTTCTTATTCTCAGGTGTTACTGGGCTGTATCAGGTCAACTACAAAAACTCACCAAATCAATGGCCAAAGTCCAATGTCAGTGTGGCTGAACATGAACAATGCATATGGATACAGGGTAAATGAGAATTTGTACCTGTTTTTACAGTACAACTTAAGATATCATCAGACTATTCATTGGAGCAGGCCATGGTGTCTTCTCACTGTCATCACTGTCTCTATTAGAACCTGTATCTCTGCTTAGATACATATCCTTACATGCATGGCAAGAGTAGCTTTTGTAATCCAAAACCCTTGCATATAATCTTTACATTTAAAACTCAGTGGTTCACTCCTGTTCGAAAGAAAAAGAAAAAACAACCTTATCATGGGTACAAAAGCATTTGTGATCTCCACCTGCATGTTTATCCTTCCTCATTCTATGTGTCCTTGCTTCTTGAGATCCACCTTGTCCTTGCTTTCTTGGGATCCAGGAATACTGGCACACTTCAACTCTTTAAACATTGGTGATACTCCTGGTCTCAGAGGCCCATGTGTTTGAACATTTGTTTCTTGGCTGGTGTCACTGTTGCTAGAGTGTCTTTCACCTGCTCTTATCTAATAGACTCTGTTGACCATCCTTTAGCGCCAGAACTGATGCCACCTCCTTAGGGAGTCTCTTTTGAGGCTCACTGAGTCTGGTTCTCATTACATGCATTCCACCCTCGTCTCTTTCTTGTGAAACAGGTGCGCAGATTATAATTATGAATGTGGGTGGTGACTTGAACAGATATATTTTCTTTACTACAACCTAAGCTTTAGTAAAGAGAGAACATCTATTTTGCTTGCCAATCTATACAAGAAGCTAAGCAGAGCATTTAGCACATAGTAGGTGTGCATTCCATCATCCTTCAGTGAAGAATGCTACAGTAACTCACAAGAACCCCCTCTCATCTCCTTCTGTGCTCTTGCCTGTGTTCACTTGGAATCTGTCAGCAAGAGAGCTGAGAATTTGTTCTGAATTTTAAACAACATTTGATTTCAAAATGGGGAGATTTAGCAGACAAAGCTCTTTCTACTTTTTCCCCTGTTTTTAAACTACAGATGAGATTCTGTTCACCCTCTGGGGACACTTCTACCCCCTCCCCTTCTCCACAAAATGGGCGCTGTGAACGGCTCTCCAAAATCATGTGAAAAGGGCAGAGTATCGGAATTTGAGACAAAGGGAAGAAAAATGAGCGGGCTTGAAAAGTCGGCCAGCATCATAATGAGCAGGATTATTCTGGGAAATGCAGGAGTCTGCTATAAAGGCCCCATAAGAAACGTTTATACCAGCCCAGGGCCAGACACACAGCCCACTCACCCAAACAGACATGGCCAGCACATGGCCTTTCTCTCTGCACTGATCATTCCTAGAAGTCCCATTTCGGGCTGAAAAATCAGTCTTGATATGGCAATGGAGGTTCATCTGATGGGAAAAAAGACAAGTAATCCAGGCCCTTTTGAGGCTCCCTGGAATCATCGCATGCTTACCAAACTCAAGATGTGAGTCTGCGGGTGCCCCAACAACTCCAGTCCCTGGGGATACAGAGGAGGTAGATGATGTGCTTTATGGTTTGAGTATGAGGTATCCCCCTATGGCCCATGTGTTTGAACATTTGTTTCTTGGCTGGTGTCACTGTTTTAGGAGGCTGTGAAACCTTTGAGACATAGGGTGGAGTTGGCAGACATAGGGCCATCAGGGAGGGCTGTGAGGGTTATAGCTGGAAGCTTCCTGTTAGCATGAAATAAGCAGCTACCACTCATTCTCTTTGCTATGGAGTGACTTTCTCCCCATGTCTTCCCCACCAAGATGGAGATGAATACCTCCTTCTGTAAGTCACTTCTTGTCAGCTAGTTGGATGTAGTGATAAATTGGGGCTGACATCCATTAGAATCAGCCTGGGTACGTGCACTAATTTCAGCCCTGCTGTTTCTGTACCATGAGCTTTTCTACACATCCTTCTCCTTGTTTTAGTTTCAAACTCACTAACAGTAATTTTCCTTTTTATCCCATAGAGTATGCACTGAGTAGGTTTCATCCTGCTCCCACTTTTATACACTGGGCATTATTACTTTCACTTATAAATGTGTCAACAATGAAGCCCAGAGAGGCTGTTTAAGGTTTCATAATCATAATATGTGGGAGTCTTATGATTTCAAACCCAGGGCTGCTCACAGTTCACCAGGCAGTTCTACATCCTCTTGTGAACTCAGCTTCCCCCATTGTTTACCCTCTCATTCAAATTCAAGCAAGACAGTAAGGGCATTTGAACACATGCCTGCATTATTTTTTTATGGCCTGAAAAATCACACTATCTGATTGGCAAACAGTGACTATCAGTTCTGTCTCTGTTTTGTAGATAAGGCAGAGACACAGATAAGAGACTTCTGCAAAGAATTTTAAGAGAGTCAGGATTCGGATATGTGCCAGTCTCATGCAAGTCCTACACTATTCAGTTCATATTCCGTGCTCTGAAAGGAAGGGGCTGACCAGAGCCCTAAAGTCATCTGAGAGATACCCATTTCATGTGTGCAAGGGCTATGTAGAGTTGTGAGTCTGAACAATCTTCCTTGTGGCAATTGACGTGTTTACTTGGGAATTAAAATCTAATGGGCAGCAATATAACTCAGGAAATACATGATATTTATTTCAATTGTTTTTAAAAGTAAAAATGAATGGCACAATGCCTATGTAGTTGAAACAATAGAAATACGTATTTAAACAATTACATCTTCTCTCTCTTTCCATCGGGTACTCCTGTCCCTACAGAAGAAGTGGCCTGGGCTTTGAGACCTGACTGTTGGTCATGAGCTTCTGTGGCCTGTGGTGGGAGGAGCTATCTTGTTATGAGCAGAGCTGACAGAGTTCTACCCTGTGGAGACCGGGCTATGAAATGGGTTCTATGTAGAAGCCTAAAGAGTGGATGGCAATTTCCACCTGCAGACATGGAGTTGAGAGAGAGACACACAAACATTCAGCCTAGAACTTTTTCTGTGAGAAAAATATGTAAGTGGATGAAAGTACCTTAACTAAGAACTTCTCTGGATTGCTAGTGAACAATGTGTCCTCAGAGAGTCAGTAGCAGTAGTGATTTTTGTTTTTGTTTTAAACCTCTGGAAGATTTCACTCCACTTGAAGGCTATAAAAATGTTCAATTTATTTCCTCAGTGTGGCGCATGCCCCTGTGGGCACATGGAAGTTTGTGAAGCTTAAGGATAACTTGAAGTTCATTAGTGGTATTCTAATAACTCCCTCTAATGCCATTTTGGTGAAGCAGAAAATGCGTTGTGTTGGATAGAAAAAAGGATTTACCAATAATAACCTGAGCAGGTCACACTATTCCTGAGGCTGTTTCCTCAGCTTCAAATGAGGGTAGTAGCAATGCCCCTATACGGTCAAACATTGGGAGGCTTGAACAAACCTATTACATAATCTATAAAGTGTTTTCCTCCTAGTTGATTGACAAGGTGAACATCATATATATATATATATATATATATATATATATATATATATATATACACACACAATCTTTTTCTCTGGCCCAAGGATCTACTATCCTGGAAAGAAAAAAAAGTGTCTTCTTGTGTTAGAGTGAAAGGGACTGGTTGGCTCAGGGTGCCAGGACTCATGACCCCTCTGCTGTTCCCATTTCTGCCTTCCTTTACCAATCAGTGTAGTTCTTTTAGTGATCTCTTTCATGCAGACATAGACCTCTCTCCTTGCAGATTAGTCACAGCAGTAGGTAAAGAGGGTTGAGTGACCGAGGGAGGCCACAAATGAGCTCCCATTAACACAGTCTGTGAGTCTCCAGTGGAAGGGCTGGTAAACAGTCCTCACTTATCTAGCTCTTCAGCATTTAGCTGATTTCCATAATGAGCTTCATTGAACTGCTGGGCCCCAGAGGTGTCCCCAGGCTTTTAGAAGGCATTGTATTAGTTAAATCTGATTCATGGAGAGGTGAAGGCAACCATATTAACAGGGGAGGCAGTAACACCAATACAAAGGCTGAATTTCTGAGGAAGATAGGTACTTGCTTCAAGATTAAAGAAACAGAGGTGTCTAGGTTCTTTGGGAATTCTGGACAAGGAGATGTGGCTTCTGGGGTTCTCACATATGTCTTCACAGACACAAGGTGAGAGGGACTAAGCTGAGGTACTAGCAAGCATTGGACATATCCAAAGTCAGTGGATCTAGCCATAGCATGGACTTTGACTATATTTTAACGACAAATGACATAAGAAGATACAATATTTTGCTTTACTCTGTATTAATAACTTATGTTACAGCCAAATTCACTGCAGCAGCACAGGTACACTTAAACACTAATGAAAAAGAGTATCCAACCCATGAATTAGCCATCTATGACTCCTTTATTTTATCCCTCCCTTCTATTTATTCATTCTTTCACTCAACAAACGTAAAAAACTTATTTAGTACCTCAACCATGGTATGTGCTGAGGATGACATGGTCCATGAAAAATCTTTGCTGTGCTCTTGTAGAGTTTACAATCTGATGAGAGAGATAGAAATTAATAAAATCCTCAAATAAATAAATGTAAAATTGCCACTTTGAGAAGAGCTGTGAAGGAGAGATACTTGATAAGATGAGAGCCTCTGATGGGGAGAATAACATAGTTAAGAAACATTTCCCTGAAGAAGAAAACATTTGAGCTTTGAGATCTGAAGGAGTTATGTAAATGGAGAAGGGAGAGACTAGCAGGAGTAGAGGCTTCGGGACAGACTCTGCCCCTCTTGTCAGAGACATGCTGGTCTGTGGACTGTCGGATCTCACTAGCTTCACTGCTATATAGCAAGGGCCCTCTAGCACTAGAAATGAGACCTCAGTTTCTTGTCTGGTTAAGACTCTTGCAGCAGTATCACAGACTAACCTGAACAGCATTCACTACTCACAATTCTATTCATTAGGCAGTCCATATTTTCAAGGTGGCCTCATAACTAGTATGAGTGAACATCTGCTTTCACTTTTACAGACAAGTCTTCTTTGTTTTTGTTTGTTTGTTTGTTTGTTTGAGACAGGGTTTCTCTGTGTAGTCTTAGCTGTCCTGGATTTGTAGACCAGGCTGGCCTCAAACTCACAGAGATCTGTCTGCCTCTGCCTTCCAGTGCTGGAATTAAAGGTATGTGCCACCAAGCTATTAATCTTTTACCGCTAAGAGGAAGATCTTTACTCTCAGGTCCTCTGTTTTATTTCATGAGGACACCAAACTCATTGTTTCATTTCCCCAACTTCTAATGAAACCAGAGTTGTTTTATTGTCCAGATTTATTTACTGTTTGCATTCCATTACGACACATACCTAGCACAAAGCTTTTGTAAATATTTCCCATGTGGGATGAAAACTGATCTGGAGCAGCTTTCATCCAGAACTTTGCAAGTTCCTGTGAATGACAGAATTATAGTACAGAGAGTTGATAGCTTTCTGTGGTCCAGCTGGATGGAAAAGCAACTGAATATGAGAACAGCAGAAATGAGTGGATGTATGTTGTGAGCTCACTTTGGTGAGATCAGTGGAGTAAGATTCTATAAGGAATAAGATTCTTTAAGATTCTCACAGGATGTCAAGGCTTCACATTATTCATACAATGCTGAGAATCCTTAGCTCACCAATCTGAACCCCGAGCAATTCAAAATCTGTAAGTTTTAATGTCCCTACCTGACACCACAACTGGAAAGATAATTCCACACCTGATCTTATATGATAGGTTGCAGTCAAAATGCAGGTGCACTAAAAATACTGCATAAAATTACCTTTGGGCTATGGGTATAAAGTTTATGTAAAGCATAAATGAATTTCATGTCTAAACTTGGGTCCTATCCTCAAGGTATCTCATTAGGTTTATGCAAATATCCCAAAATCTGAAGAAGAAGAAAAAAAAAACCTCAGTGGAATCCAAAACACTTCTGATCCCAAGTATTTTGGCTAAGAGATACTCAACCTGTACTAAGAGAAATAGGCAGTGGTTGAAATTTTGCTAAGCAATGAGATTTTAATGAGAGGAAACGACCAGGAATCTATTTACAAATGCTGCTGCTGATACAGATAATAACCAATTATTGCATCAGGCAGTCAATTCTTTCCTCCAAGTTACTCTGAGATATTTACTATTTTTATCTGTACTCAATAAGGAAGAGAGGAAAAAAAAACTAGGTTGGCAAACAACATTTTAAATTTATTCTTACTAAGGGACCATGTTCTTACCAACACACTATTCTAGTGTTGAACAAAGTTAATCAGGCTACTAGTGTTGAAGGTCATTAGAAGAAGAACACAGGAAATAGGGAAAGTGAGTGAGGGTGGTCTCACGAAGGTCAGTTATGTATCTCTGCTTGTGCTATTTACTACAATATCACTAGCCTTAGCAAAAGAGGGAACCTAGAAGATACTTTATGCATGGGCAGGATGCAAGGTCGAAGGAAAGATATATGCATATATGTATTAATACAAGGTAGTATGCATGGTTGAATGGGAGGAAAGATGGAAGGATGGACATATGTATACATGTATGTATGTGTGAATGTAAGGGTGTGTATAAGGACTGGAGATTGTGAATAAGTGGAAAGAAGAACATTGGGTATGTAAATGCAGATGGGTAGCACTTAGGAACTGGATCAGCAGATTGAGCTCTCGGGTTTTCAGAAATGAAAACTAGATTTAGTTGAGAAGGTGAAAAGAATAAATGAGTCTTCATTGTATGACTAGGCAGAATTAGTCTGAAGATACTAACATAACAATTTAAAGGTTTTGTATATGCTTGGTCATTTTACATTTTATTTTGTTAATTTTGTTTATTTTGGAGAGCCAAAGGGTAAATATTGATCTGTAGCCACCAAGAAAACTAACATCAAATAGCATTTACTTGAAAGTTCATGTCAAATGTTTGCACCAGAAAAATACAAATGCAGTAGGGGAAAACAACAACAACAACAACAACAACAACAAACAACAAAACAACCTTCAATTCTGCCCCCAAAGGCCACAGTCAGTGTGATTCTCAATGCAAATGAGCCAACAAACAGTTCATCAAATGGCTGATGCTCACATCATTAAGTCTGGTACCTCTCACATCTCATTTTAGTTTATATTGACAGGGTCATTGTTCTATAACTCCAGTCTAGATTACACATGTAGATGTTCGGTGTGATTTCTATCTCTAGTAAAAAAGTGATACCAACATGTGTCACACTGTGTGTGCTGCCTGCTGTTTACACAGTTTCTTGAATTAGTAGACACATTCTTCTTGCCTCTTGACCTACTTCTCATCACTTTCCACATAACTCGGAAACTTACTCAGATTTGCAGGACTGTGCTTTTAAGAAAGATGGTAGAATAGAAACAAAGGCTGACTTCTTATCATCTTCTGCATAATCCTTGGTATTGGTCTATTTTCTGTTGTTATAGAAGATTATGTTCATGCTGGTTTATAAAGAAAAGAGGTTTATTTGCCTTAAGATTTTAGTGGTAGAAATCTTCAAATATTATGACACTAACATCCTGGAAAGGTCATCAGGACACAGCACTCTAGGTGGTAGGTACCATGATAGAAGAGAATGTGATGAGGGCAGAAAGCAGTCTACATGTTAAATGAGGGAGCTAAACTAGATCTTTCTGTTTAGCTCCCATTCTTGAGAACTAACAGAATTGCCACGAGAACAACAAACGCTTCTGTGAGCAGTGCTCCAAATGACTTCCTGCTAGGTCACACCTCCTATGAGTTCCACCACCTTCCCAAATTACTACACTGGAGAATGAACTTCCAATATGTAAACCTTTGGAGAATATACTTAGATCATATCCAATTTATAGAAGCTTGGTCCAAGTCTGGCCATATCTTTTCTAATGTCAATCAGATAAGGTCTCACATTTCATAGTGGATAGTGCTACTTCTCCTTGTAATATTTTCTTATTTCACTTCATTCATTTACTTCATTTATTTGCCTATTAATTTAAAATTAAATTATACATTCATTAAATGCCAAGTATTTTTCAAACCCATTGAAAGTACTGGAGCTTCCCAAAGTTCATCTGTGTTCCAAATTCAGATTCACCATTTTAAACACATCCAATTGCAAATTTACATAGTTCGGGAATCTGATTTTGCCTTTCTGTCCACTGGGTGTCAGGGCTTTGTGGGACTTTTCCAGATAACGTTGAAGTCTGATAACTCCCAACAGCATTTGCGTTTGGTCTATGATGATTTATTCCCTTTTCTTAGCAGGGTTCTTCCCCACCTTCTCCATCTGGGTGACCATAGTTTTGTCAGGTGCATCACATATCCCCCAGGGCAGTTTACAGGCTGGAACCCTTTCCTGATAAGAAAACCCACCCAGTAAGCATCTGGGAATTCCTAGAAATACTCCACCCTGATAAGGATCTTAGTTTTCAGCAGTGACCTTCGATTATACTTACAGATTCTCCTACCCATTGGATAATTAAGCACCATGTTCTTCTTGTGATAGAACCATGCTACTGCATATAAAATGAGCACTGTATCACTATATGTAAATCAAATATCCCTGACCCTCTGACCCCAGTGAACTAAACACATTCACCCTCAAAATTCCTCCCACTGCCCCAGATTTAAAAATCCCTGATCCTACCCCCACACACACACACACACCACACCCAACACACTCTTCCATAAGAATTCCTGTACTCTGCCCAAAGTTTGGCTGAGTCTCAGCATCAGCATCTCACCCTGCTGGGTGGAGTCTTTCAGAGTTCATCTATGGTAGGTTCCCTTTCTGTTCCCTCTCTTCAACAGCTTCCAGTGTCTATTCTATTTGGCCTTCTAAGTGAGATTTAAGGCCATCCTGCTGAATCTTGATAGGCTATGGTCAGATGGTAGGGGAGGAGGGCTCCCCTTTTCTGTGGATGAGGGAAGGGAGATAGGTGGAAGAAAGAGGCAGAGTGGGACCAGCAGGAATTTAGAGAGGGGACTACATAAGGATACAAAGTGAATAAATCATTTTTTAAAATTAAAAATAAATCCCTGATTTTAAATAAACATTCTGGCTGGTTGCATGCTGCTGGATACTGTCAGCCTTTCACCATGGCTTCCTGATAGTCATCATTTATCCCCCACTGGGTCTCATCTCAAATCTCACCCCCACAGACCTGGACTTCAACAGGCCTGTGTCTCAGTTGCAACCCCACTGATCATGGGGTTTGGCCCGCATCTTTACCATGCTCAGCAGAGCAGCTTACCAAGAACTGTAACAGAAGGGTAGCTTCATAGGCTTTTGAACTCTGAATTTCCACTGCCACTGGTGATTTCATGCTAAAAGAGCTAAACTGAAACACTCTGTGGAAAACCTTTTCTACAACCAGACCCAGTGCACATGAGCCTTGGCCTAATGGGCTCTAGCTGCTCTGGAAAGAAATGGAAACCCTGTTCTCCATCTGGAAGCTGAGTTCAAGGCCCCCGCTGAAATCTAGGCCCCCGCCAAACAGAGAACAAAAGGGCTTTTCTAATCTTAGCTCCTACAACCTTGTCTTCTGCCTAGACGACTGTCCATCACTTCTGCCAATGAATGCCCTGTCATTTCAGTGTCTGAATCTTTGCTCCTGTGGTCCTTTCCTTCACCAATACACCATCTGAACCTCAACCAGGCCTTACAGACAAGTCAATTCTCTACTTCTTAAAATATTTTATATCAATTCCAGGCAAGTTTGCCTTCCCGTGACTGCAAGGAGCACTGATTTCTGCCTACTTCTATAGACACAATTATTCTCTCCTGGAGTGTTAATCTCATTTACTCTGAAGTTACAAACTAGACCCTACACTCATTACTTCATTCACCACTATGGAGAACAGAGTTGGCATTTGGGTATTTTATTTACTAATTGGAGAAACATGGGGTAGTTTTCAGTGAACACCAGTGCCATAGAATGGGGGCTTTGTGGGTTACAGAATCTTTGCAGTTGACTAATCTTAGCTAATCCATCCCACCTCTGTGGATATTCATCGCCAAGTTCAAAGTAAAAGATGAAAAGTTTTAGCATTGTTACTGATGATTTTTTAGTAGCTCCTGGCATGAGTGAGGCCTTATTTCAATTGTTTGTTGAGTGGGACTAAAGATAGTGGTTTTCCTGCAGAATTTTGTAAATTGTAACTTCCTGGACAAGTACTTCCCACTTACCATCTCCAGGTATGGCTGGAGAAGGAAATACTTGAAGGTCCACACTGGTTCTCCATCTGAGTTTAAGTCATACTGCCCCTTCAGTGTTCACAATGGTAAAATTGACATTTTATTTCTCATACATTTGTGTCTTATATATTCTTCTTAACTAACTCAGCTCTCACTGAAGAAAAATGTAAGTCACCATACAGACCTAACTAAGAGAATTCTGAGGGTAACACAGACACGCGTGGAGAAGAATGGATGATCATTTTCAAAGTCAATAGAGAAGGAATTACTGTCTAGTTATGTTTCTTGGTAAATGATCACATGACTGACACTTATGAAACATTTAATGGAGAATCACAGTGAATCTGTAAATCACACCATAGTTAAGAAGACTCAGCCTGAAGCCCTGTGGGATAATTTTATTAATAAAACATACTTTACTCACTCTAGCTTTCAATATTTACATTGAATCTGGACCTAAGCAAATTTGGAGTCCCATCTTAAGAGCTATGTGCCTCAGTGCTTCCAGCTGTCAATCAAGAATAATGACACACCCTTTTTAGTGTCTCTGGAGAATCAAGAGGAACAACACACTTGTCAGCAGCAGCATGATATAGGCACAATTAAATGCTCAAAGGATGACAGCCATTATTGCCGTGGTGCTCAATTTTAAACATAATCTGTAAAAACACATTTTATAATAATCATCCTAGAGTTTAATATTTCTATATTAATTAAGTAGGAAATTATTGAATTCAATAAACATTAATCTGGACCTATTATTTATAAGACAGGAGGAGACATTTTTACAGTTAAAAAAATATCCAAACAGTGAGCACTGGTCAGAGGTGAGAGGGAATGGGGGATGACTGTTTTCTAGGTTCAACTCTGGGGTGTCAAGAAATTTCAAGAAGTAGGTTGTGAGGATGGCTGCACAGCATGATAAGTAGGCTAAATCCAAACTAGCTTAAATACTGAATTTTATATTTTGTGTGCTTTACCTAAAATCTGGAACAGAACAATGATTCAGCTGTATCACCAGGTTCTATATTCTCATAAAGGTTATGAATAAAGAAGGGAACATCTGGTTGTCATTTAAAGGACCAGAGTTGTGGGATATCAGAAGAGAAACTGAACATCACGATCAGGTCTATGCAGTGACAGAAAGACAGTGTCTTGAGGCTAGTAATAACTTGGCAGAGATTAACTAGAGGTGAGAGAAGGCATGTGGACATACCTAGTGTAGCCTCCTGAAGACTTCGCACTCAGCTCCATTACTGAATTAAAAGCCTGGGTTGTTACGAGATATGAGTTCTTTTCCCAGGACAAGAACTTGTTTCCCCACCATCCAAAGTACTTTATTTGAGAGACAGTGGATCCTACCATGTGTGCTGAAGGACAGGGATATAGGAATGGCCCACTTGAGTGTAATTGTATATTTTGGAGTTTGTGGAAAGTATAACAGGAGCTTTTCTTCCTACTCTCATTGTATATTCCACAAACACTCACCATATAAACATGTCTTTTCTCAGCCTTTATTATCATTCCCTGAACCACTTGCAGGCTTTCAGAAACCCATTATTATAATTATAATCAAGAATCTTAGGACACAGCCATTTGTGCCAAAAATACATTTACACACAGAATTGTTTGCAGAGGGGTGAGAGTGAGAGATGTTGTTTTATAACTCCAAAATCTATGGGTAGAAATTCCTATACCATTTAATTTCTTCCCATCTATTTAATTTCTTAATTTAAATCCCTTGTTGTCAAATTTCTAACTAATATTTGTTTTGTTTTGTTTTTTTATTAGTAAGATATATTACCCCATATCTTAATTTTCCAAAGCCCAAAGAATGTGTGTGTTATCTCCATCTTCTGAATTTTTCTATTGGGACAGCCATGAATCAAAAAAATCGCAGACCAATATTTATGGCTATAAGTGGGATCTCTTTTAATCCTTGTCTCCTTAAAAACAATTGCCTACTCCCTCAATACTTTTATATTAGAAAAAGGCTTTTACTCCTTAGTTGTAGGTAAATAAAATGCATCATTACTTTAACTCAGTTCACATTTGTTTGGTTTTGCTTAGGCTTTTATAGCCTGTAGAAATTAATCAAACCTAGATCTGGTCTTCAAGAAGAACATGTTAATTATGAAACAAACTAAGGATAAATATTTGTTGGTGGAAATAAGATTTAATGAAAACTACAAGAGAAGAAAACTATAAAGAAAAAAAAACAAAATCACATGTCACAGTTAAGAGAGGAGAGAGGAATTATATAATTAGGCTTGATGGTTATAAGTAAGTAAACAACAACAACAACAGAATGAGGTGAGCTTCTATATTACTCTTTAGAAATGTGGTATTAATATTTTGATCAAAATGCAGATCTTGGTCTCCTCTTCTATATAGTCAACACAGGTGACTTAGATAAACACTCATTGGCTCATCTTCTGTGTAGGAATAGAAACATTTCTCCTCATGATTCCATACATACTCTGAATGGCAGAATTCAGCAGAGAAATGAGGTTACAGAACAGGGACCCAGCCCATCCTCTGGCCTCTGCTTCCACCTTCTTCTCACCTTTGTCCCCACCTCCTTCCTTCCTCCCTCCCTCCCTCCTTCCTTTTTCTCTTCATATATATGGGGCAGATCCTGCTTTCAAAGATTTATTCCAGATAAGATAGTTCTCTAAAATCTTTGTGTGTAAAATTTTCTCTAGTGAAACATTACACATGCCACCAATGTCAGATACTACTGCTGTTATTATTATCCATTAATCTCTGTTTTATGAAGTGCAACACATCTGTAGATTGGAAACTGCCGAATCAAGTCTTCAGAAGAATTCTTAGCCACTCCTGTCCCTGTTTCTCCAATTCATTCATATGTTCTAGTTCCTGTTAGTCACTTGTGAGCCTTTGGGCTATTAGATCTGTACAATAAGGTTAGTGAAGTATAATGAGAGAGATGTAGGCTGGATTTGAATCTGTACAAATGAGGTTGATTCGCCATCATGTTATATTTTTATCTTGAAGTTTCTGGTTACTGATTTTGAAGGAAGGGTTGGAATGATGACTCCCAGTATTGTTCTGAAGATTAATGAATGCTCTTCATTCAGTAGTTATAAGGTATCTACTGGGGCCACTCTTGAGATTAAAATCAGGATTGAAAGAATCATGTCTTCAGAGAGTTTTATTATGAGGAGAGTGAAAACTAATATTCAGGCAATCTGAGTGTTGAATACATGTGGTATGAGATGAGTACACAGGTTTCAACAATGGAAAAATCATATCACCAACATAGATGACAAGATGATAGAAGGGATGATTGATAGGATGGATATGTTACTAGCAAACAGCATGAGCAAGGCCCTGTGGTCTGGGAGTGAACATTGTTCTTTCCTGTGAACTTTATAATTTCTTCATAGAGACCATTGTCATAGTGTTTGTCATGTTCTATTTTATTATTACAAGTTGAACTAAAGTATTACTCATTGATTTACATACTTATTCTTCCAAAATCAGTAATTCTAGTGGTGTATCAGAAAGAAAAATCACTCTTTAATCAAGTGCATATGGTTGAAATACAGTGATCACTTATATATAATCATCTGGTTGCACAGATAAGAGACTGATCATAGTAAATGCTGAGACTCATAGCCAATCTTTGGGCAGAATGCAGGGAATCTTATGAAAAAGAGGGAGATAGAAAGACAAGAGCTCCACAAGGAGAGCAACAGGACCAAATTATCTGGGCCCAGGGGTCTTTTTTGAGACTGATAATCCAACCCAGGACCATGCATGGAGATAACCTAGAACCCCTGCACAGATGTACTCAATGCAGCTCAGTGTCCAAGTGGGTTCCATAGTAATGGGAACAGGGGCTGTCTCTAACATGAACTCAGTGAGTGGCTCTTTGATCACCTCCCCCTGAGTGTGGAGCAGCTTTACCAGGCCACAGAGGAAGACAATACAGCCATTCCTGCTGAGACCTGATAAGCTAGGGTGAGATGGAGGGGAACCTTCCCTATCAGTGGATTAGGGGAGGGGCATGGGAGGAGAAGAGGGATGGAGGGCAGGATTGGGAGGGGAAGAGGGAGGGAGCTACAGCGGGAAACAAAGTGAATAAATTGTAATCATTTAAAACATAAAAACAAAAAATGAGGCAGAAGCATAAATTAGGTATTAAAGACATCCACTTAATATGAAGATTTTTCTTGAGGGTAAAATTACTTGAGTCTCTGGAAATGCACCTAGTAGGTACCCAAGAAATGTCAACTGATTCATTACTTTAGAAACTGTTTAATTGTGTATAAGTTTGAGCTTGGGAGTACCAATGGAGACCAGAAGAAGGCACTAGATTCCCTGGAGCCGATGTTTCATTAGTTTGTGAGTCTCCTGAAATGGATGCTGTGAATCCAATTTCAGTCTTCTGAAACAGCACTCTGAGCTCCTAACTGCTGAATCATCAGCCTCTGGTTTTTTCCTTTTAATCTGTATCTTGTATTCAGAATTTTTTCTAGTCAAAACTTATTTAAGCATTTTAAATGAGAATTAAATGGACACTTGTAACAGGCATCCACAGTAACAGCATCCAGTAGGTCAAGAGATGGCCTAAGGTGAATTGAATGAAAACTATTGGAGCCCTGTGGATCTATGACATTGGTTGTAGGGAAGCAAGGGATAGGAAAGTCTTTGTGGGAAAGCACAAATGCAAGCCATTCTTAGCGTTTTTTAGTCTGTCACCCACGTCTTTCCTCTTAAAATACTTCACAATCAAAAGATTTTGGAGTGGACTGTTTTCAGCACTCAGCCTTCATTCTGAGCAGCACTAAATGCTGATTAGGAAAACTCTGTGCTGTACACATAAGTCAGAGCCACCAATAGTCTTCCCCTGCAGGATTACAGCATTAATTTCCCAGCAGAAACATCACAACCATGTTTTCAATTCCTTGGTGTCACTCTTCTAAGGATTCATTATGGCTAAGATTTTGGAGTCTATGACACATTTTAGCTACCTTATACCTTCTTTCAAAATGTCTTCTTTGCTAAGTTGCATTCTTCAATTTACTTCTCCTTCTCTAGAAAGCTCTGGTCACCTTGGGTGCAATCTAGAGAGAACCTCTGGCTGCCACTTGCTGTTCTTCTCACTGTGAGAATTTGCATTCAGCTGAATGTGTCCTCTTAAATAAAAGACAACAGGATCTGGAATCAAAGCACCCATCATTACTTCATCACAAAGAATCTCCATATCATTGTCAGAAAAAAATTATGGGCAAAATAAGGAGCCTTATCTTTTAAGTCTGCTGTCATGATTATAATAATGGACACAGTGTTCTCAAGGAGGCTATTGTTGACTGCTCAGTCAATTTGCCAGTATTCTTCCTTCCTTGTTGGTAGGGCTGGTCATCCCAAATTATACTGTTAGATTCATGAAGTCTGGATCAACCCTTTTGCTTCTGGCTTTTTATATGACCTTGAGAAATTGCCTTTCTTTGAGATTTTGTTTGTTTGTTTCTGTTTTTCATTTTTCTATTTTATAGTAATCTTATGGTAATCATTTGGAAAGTTTAGTTCATGAGGATGCATACATTTCTAGATATTGCTTCCAGGGGTTTTGATTTAGGAGCTGTGGGATCTAGCCCCCAGAATCTGCATATTTTGCACAGTGGCTGGGAGATGTTAATGTACATTGTTTCTGAATAGACCTTAAGTAAGTTTGTGTGTTATGCACGTTGCCCCAGAGCAGTTTGGTTGCAGGGTAAATATTAACTTGTTTAAGACTGGTCCCTCACAGTCTTGCAGCTCAGAAAAAGAGTATGCAAAATTCTTTGGGACCCAGCTGTGAATTAATGCGTGATCAATGAATTTAAGTCAATATCAAGGCTGTGACTCCATTCAGAGACAGTCACTTTCCCAGCTCATAGCCACCTCAGCAGGGAGCTGTACTTCCTGAGTCAGAGGACTTCAAAACTCATGCCTGAACCCTCACCTCTTTGAGTCTGATTTCTGAGACTACCAGACAATGTTGTGCTTTCTGGAGAATATGAAAATTGAAAGATGTTCAATTGTTCCTTAGGATGCTGCCCAAACAGTTTTGGGTTATGGTTGTGTGTCTATTTGCCTATGTGTGTATACTAATAGTTGCTTCCAAATGTGACATGTCTGAATAATATAGTTTTGAGATGATACTCAAAACTATAAAAGTTGAATTTTGGGATCTTTAAATTTATTTTATTTTTATCTATTCACTTTACATCTGGACAGTGTCCACCTCACTCCTCTCCTTCTAGTCCCGCCCTCCTTCCCTTTTTCCCCTATTCAACCACCCCTACTCCTTGGAGGAGAGGTCCCTCTGCCAACCCATGCCAGCACATCAAGTCCTATCCGGACTGAGTACATCCTCTTTCCCTGAGGCCATATGTCACTAACCATGTTACATTAATCCTGGAACCTGGTTTAGACGTGTAATTTATATAATTCCCCCCCATTACCAAACTTAGATAAGGGTACAATGGCTAAAATCAAACTATTGGCAGAACTGTGCTTATTCTGGATACTCAAGGGTGAGAGTGGCTATTTTTTTTTTCTTTTAAAGTGTGCTTATGCACTCATGTGTGCAAGTGAATGTATGTGGGGGATGTCAGAGCACAACCTTAGTTGTGGTTCTTTAGGTTACATCCACATATTCCTCACCCCCGTAACTGTTGAGACAGGGTTTTTTGCAGATTAGAGATCACCAAGTAGTGTAGGCTGCCTGCCTTGGAAGTCACAGGGATCCACTTATCTCTGTCTTCCCAGTATTTTGGGAATTACAAGTGTGAGCCACGATACATGGCTTAAAAAAAAATAAGTCTGTGGGTTCTGGAGATAAAACTCAGACCCTCATGCATGCAATGTACTTTCCAACAGGACCATCTCCCCAGCCCTGTTTCCTTGTTCTCTGAGTGTCTATAGGCTGCCTACAATCCTTGATGTGTGGTCATATCTTCCACTGTCAAAGCTTACTGGCTTTCCTTTTCTTAATGTTCTGGTCCCTCTGCTCAAATCTTATAAGATTGTGAGATCTTTACTTTATAGTCTGAAATAATTGGCCTATTCTAATGTTTAACCTGACCTGTCTATACTAAGTAGGGTAACTTACTCACAGGTTCCAAGGAACTTTGGGAACTATTATTACCACATTAATCAAATTCTAGTAAACAATTGGCAGGTGCCAAATAACTGAGACTGTATCAGCCAATATGATAGACCTGGTCTGGAACTTCTTGTAGACATTTTTTAGGGACAGATCAAAAAGCAATCATGTAATGAAAATCAGTGAGGGAGGGGGATAAAAGAGAGACTGAGGAAGCTGACTTACTCATTCCATACCTGTGTGTCTCTTAGGGCTCCACCCCTTCCCATGCCTCCAGGGTTCTATGCTATCACTCTATCCCTAAGCCACACTCAAGCCCTGCGATCCCCTTGGTCAGTGTAAGGAGGAAGTTCTGGGCATGTTGGACTAGGAGCAAGTGTTGGCAGGCTTCAAATAGCTCCTGCCAGTTTCAGAATTACCTGAGCCACTGCGTCCTACTCTCATGTATGGAAAGCTGCTGGCTAATGTATTTGCCCGTCTGCTAGAGGTATTCATGTTAGTCTTCCATATGAGACACAATACTGTTATAAGTACTTGCTGGCCAGAGTTGATTTCATTTTGGGTTGTGCATGTAAGTGGGCCCTGTCCAGTCTAGTCCTTAGGTAATGCAGGACAAAGTGGAACAATCATACAAAGCATATGGAAATGCACACAAAAGTACAGAGGATCCTCATCATCCCACCTGAATGTGATTATCTAGGTCTCTAATTCCCTCCTCCTCATATCTTTCCATTGGCCATTGCGAATTCTTAGTTTCTGACCATGACATCGAGGTCTCTCATTACCTGACACCTGCCTCCCTGCTGCATAGACTCTCAAAGCTAATGCTCTAATCATACATTAGTGGTTTACTGTAGCCTAAAAGGCCATGCTCTCTCATGTGTGAATGTCTTTGTACATTCTCTTTTTTTTTTCCCCCTCTTGGAATTGTACTGTGCCTATCACTAAATATTCTGTTCTAAACTCCTTAATAAATTATTGTTTATCATTCCACACAGAAATCAGATGTTATTACTTTCCATAACCATTCCTTGAATACAGCCATTTAGCATGCCTTTAAAATCTCTACGGACCCAAATATACACCTGCTGCAAGTACACACCGCTTGATAACTGACATGCTTAAAAGCCCAATTCTCGTACTTCACTCTAAGCTTCCTGAAGGAAGGGGCTTGCTTGTCATTTATCTTATCAATGCTTTTTAGAGACCTAGTGTGTCTGGATGTCTGTTTCCTTTAAGTTACTTTTTTTTAATGTAATTTATTTATTTTTATATTAATCACAGGTTAGGTACTTTGTATCCCAGGCATAGCCCTCTCCCTTATTCCCTCCCACTCTCCCCATCCCTCCCTCATCTCCTCCCTGCCCTCCTCCAAGTCCACTGAGGGGGGAGGACCTCCTCCCCTTCCATCCGACCCTACTTTATCTTGTCTCTTCAGGGCTGGCTGCAATGTCCTCTTCAGGGATCTAGCTAGGCTGTTCCTCCCGGGTGTGTGTGGGGAAAGTCAAAGAGCCAGCCATTGAGTTCATGACAGAAATAGTTCCTGTTCCCCTTACTAGGGTCTCCAGTTGGATACTGAGCTACCATGGGGCACATCTGAGCAGGGGTTCTAGGTTATATCCATACATGGTCCTTGGTTGGAGAAACGGTCTCATAAAAGACCCCTGTGCCCTGATCTATTTGGTCATTGTGGAGCTCTTGTTCTCCCCAAGTCTTACTAACTCCCCCTATTTTCATTATTATTCCCAGCCCTCTGCCAAAGGCTTGGTTGTGAGTCTTAATATCTGCTTTGATACATTGCTATATTGATTCTTT
>CM053743.1:481399-507784 GCA_028658305.1 Pachyuromys duprasi
CATTTGGCTGCAAATTTCATGATTTCCTCCTTTTTAATTGCTGAGTAGTATTCCATTGTGTAAAAGTACCATAATTTCTGTATCCATTACTCAACTGAGGGACATCTGGGTTGTTTCCAGGTTCTGGCTATTACAAATAAAGCAGCTACGAGCATAGTTGAACAAATGTCCTTGTTGTGTACTTGAGCATCTTTTGGATATATGCCTAGGAGTGATATAGCTGGGTCTTGAGGAATCACTATTCCTAATTGTCTAAAACAGCACCAAATTGATTTCCAGAGTGGTTGTACAAGTTTGCATTCTCACCTGCAATGGAGGAGGGTTCCTCTTTCTCCACAACCTCTCCAGCATGTGTTGTCACTAGAGTTTTTGATCTTAGCCATTCTGGTGGGTGTAAGGTGAAATCTCAGGGTTGTTTTGATTTGCATCTCCCTGATGGCTAAGGACGTTGAGCATTTCTTTAAGTGTTTTTCTGCCATTCTATAATCCTCTACAGAGAGTTCTCTTTTTAGCTCCATACCCCATTTTTTTAATTGGATTACTTAATTTCTTGCTTTTTAAGTTACTTTTTAAGTTGATGTACCCAAATACCTTGTCACAAAGCTATTTAATGGAGGAAAGTTTTATTGTGCTTTATGGTTCCAGGAGGCAATTGGTCCATCATGGTGAAGAAAGCAGAACTTCAGGGCTGTGAGGCAACTGGTCACATTTTATCTTCAATCAGAAAGCACAGCTAGCACTAGTAGGGTCAGGGCTAGGGGCTAGGGCATATGAGGGAGGAGAAAGGAGGAGAGAGAGAAGGAAATGGAAAGGGCGAGGGGAAAGAGAGGCAGAGGGACTAGTGTTCAGCTTGCTTTATTCTGAAAACCCAGCCCATGATACGTACATTTAAAGTGAATCTTCCCATAGCAATTAACCTAATCTAGAAACTCCCTCAGAAACATTCATAAAGATTTTTCTCCAAAATAATTCTAGATCTTGTCAAGTTGATTATATACAGTATCACCATTCACAGGCAATCATTTTGTAGAGAGTGATACAGTGTTACCAAAGTTGCACAACTCACATCTTCTGGATACACAGTGAACTCAGCACTGACTTGTTCAATCAATAATGAATATATGACCGGAACTGTCACTGGTTCGCTTCATGTGCAATAAAGGAAATCACATGTCTGTTTGTAGAGTTATCAGTGTAAGGTCTGATGTCCGAACAGCAAGCAGCTTGTTTCTGTAATACTAAACACCTTGCCTGTGTCTTTCTGCACCAGTTCCCAGGAAGACAATCTTTGGAGAGGTGAGCCTGTCTCTGATGACACCATTACTTCAGACAAATAGGTACATAAAACAGTCATGTTGTTGTCTGCTTCATTAGGAACTCAAGGGGATGGTAGGGAGAAAGAGTCTTAATGCTCTTTGCCACTCAAAGATAACATCAAGAAAAGACAGAATTTTAATCTTTTGAGTTAGTGAAAGATTATTAAGATAGTGGGAAGGTAAACATGAGGTTTGATGTCTTGGAGGTATACTGTCTCTTCTGACTTGGAGTGACAGCCAAGGAACATTTCACTAAAGTCCTTTTGAACTGGGATATGCCACTGGCAGCAGAGAACTATGGAAAATGACTCTACTTTCTGACTTCAGGAAGGTTTCAAACAAATTTATTCATTTATTTAGTCATCCATTAAATATTCACTACCACTTAGGTAATTAGTACTGTGTTAGATAGGCAAGGAATTTAAATATGACTAAGATCAAATCCTAGGCCTCAATCAATTTACAGTTCAGTATAGACGCCAAGTAGATATACTTTTATTATGTTGCTAACTTGCAAGAGCTAGAGAATTCCAAACACTTGCTGGGCACTCAATCTGTGTCATGTAGAACGTTGTAAAGCTTTGGGTACATTAATTCTTTTTGTCTTCACAGGAATTATGTGAGGTTGGTGCAAGTTTATTTCCAGTTTTTAGCTGAGTAAATGAAAGTACAGAGAGGATAAGTAGTTTTCTGAAGATCTCACACATGCACAGGAGCAGAGGGAGAATTTCTACCCCCATTATCTATCCACAGGGTTTGTCTCCTCACATGTCTTACTGTCTTGGTGAATACTGATTCATGTAGATTTCCATGGGATTCAGCAAGTCTGAGGTTTTGGAGACAGGGTCTCAAAGATGGAGACCAGAGGTCCTAGTTTTGAAGGTTAAACAGTCAGTAGTTGGGCAAGGTACATGAGGAACTGTGAGTATAACTCAAGTCAGAAGGGCAGGTATGTATTGACAAGTAACTGATAATACTGACTGTAACAATAACATCACAGACTCTCATAACAAAATGGTCAGCACTGTTTACAAAACTAGCCTTTCTGGACTATTTCTTGGGAAAAATAGTGGAGAAGCCCATAGTTAATAACCTTTAGAAACAGGTGGTATAGGGTAAGAGATGGTGCCTTGGTGATATTTTTTTTTTACTTTCTAAGTCAAGGCTGTTGATTGATGGAGAGAGATGGAGAAAACATGAGGTTACAAAGTTTGTCTGAATTATCAGACTGAGGCAAGTACTTAGGACCATGCCAAGAACTCCCTCTTTCTCTCCTCTCTCTCTCTCTCTCTCTCTCTCTCTGTCTGTCTCTCTCTCTCTCTCTCTGTCTCTCTCTCTCTCTCTCTCTCTCTCTGTGTGTGTGTGTGTGTGTGTGTGTTGGAAGTGTTGTTGTCATGCAGGTAATGGGGGTATCAGAAGGATCTGAAGATATGAAAATTAGCATGGGTGGGAGTGAATGTTTTACCAATTGGTGCAATGCCTGTCTGTTCTCTCTCTTCACTGTGATAACTTCCAAGGAAAGAGTCAATGATCAAGGGGTACTAGCATCTGATAGCTAAAAGCAAGTATAGGGTCCTTTCTGAGAAGAAACACTATCCAAAGAACACAAAATTCACTAACTTTGCTTGGAGGAAGATGTGGGATCAGTAGAAGGTGTTTCTGTCTGATGCAGCAATGGGTAAAATGTTGGGAAAGTAGAGAGAAGAAATAACTTTCTAAGACTGACTAAAGGTTTTGTTTATTAAAAAACCTTTTTATTGATTTGTTTTTTAAACATGCACCCCGGTCCCCTTCATCTCCCCAACCCTTCGTTTCCACCCTTGGGGAGCCTTTGCAGCCTCCCCAAAATAAAACACACAGCAAACAACAAAAATCAAAACATCTCATTGTGGAAGCTGTAGTATGTCAGTGTGTCCCACAGTATATCTCTCTGTCCACATATCTTCACTTTTAAATGTTCATTGCAATGAGTCATTGGTCTGGTTCTAGATCTCTGGCTTCTACGACACCATCAATATTGGGTCCTCATTGGGACTTCTGGTTATCCTGTTGTTACCCAGTATCATGGAGACCCTGTAGCTTTGGATCATCAGGAATGGCCCTTTCACATGTCCCAACCATTAGCAGCTGATATTGATACAGATTTTGGGATGGGTCAGTTCAGAGCCTTGTATCTGGGCATGGGTGATCAATCACAAGCTCTTCCTTACTTTCATCACCAGGACAAACTCTCCAGTACTGCTCTGACTAAGCTAATTAATGCCAACCAATGGCACCATCGACAGAAGTCAGGGTCAGCTCTCCTGCTCTCCTGACCTTGGGGCCAGTTTGCCCAAACCCACACCTTTACTATGCTGCCCAGCCAAAGTTCAGTGCCTATTCTTCCAAGTGCTGCAGCCTGTAAGGGGCTGGGACAGCTCTTCTGTTTTCACACCATTAGAGCTGGCTCACCTGTGCCTTCACCATAAGAATCAACTCCATTCTATTGCACAGGCGAGGTGCAGGGCCAGCTTTCCTGAGTGCTACAGTCAGAGAGGGGCCAGGGCTTGCTCCCTCACTCTCATGACCTCAGGGTTAGCTCTCTCAGCTACTTCAGGTGGGAAGGGGAGGAGCGGAAGGGCATCATCCACGCACCTATGCCACCTCACAGCAGGGAAGTGGCAGGGTCAGCTCTCTCACATTCTCAGTCATGGGGTTGGCTCACCTCTGCCTCTCCACCAGGGCCAGCTCTACTGTTCTGCTCTCCTGCACTCACATCATTTGGGGCTGGCTTACCTATGGCTTCACCATCAAGACTAGCTCTATTCTATTGTCCAGGCAAGGCACAAGCCTGACTCCTGAGTGCTACAACCTGTGAAGGGGCAAGTGATGTACAGGATCCACTCTTCAGCCAGTGTGAGGCAGGGACAGCTCACCTACTCGACCCCAGGGTCAGTTCTCCTGAAAACCACAGGTAGGGAGGGGCGAGGCGGGGGTTCCCTTCTGGGCATCATTCCCACACCTATGGCAGATGAGTGGGAAGGCTACCTCTCCCTTGCCCATTCCTTGAGGCTTGTCCACCTTTTCTTGACCAGGGCCAGCAAAACTGTGCTGCGCAGGCAAGATGTAGGGCCTGCTCACCAGAGTGTTGCACCTGGCAAGGATCAGGAACAGCCCTCCCACCCTCATGACCTGGAGCCAGATCTTCCAACAGCCACAGGTGGTGAGGGGCAAGGGGAGCAAGTCATCATTCCTCTCACCATGCCTCTTTATGGCAAGAAGACTGTGGCATGACCAGCCTGAGCACTCACCCTTGAGGCTTGCTCACCTGCACCCTCACCCCACCCCCCACCAGGTTCAACTCTGCTGTGCTGTCCAGGAAAAGTGCAGGCCCACTCTCCCAAGTGATGCAGCTGGTGAGGGGCAGGGATAGGTCTCTCAACCTCATGACCCTGTGGGCAGTTTTTCCAACTGTCGGAGATGGCAAGGGGTGATGGTGGGGGCATCACGCCTGTCCTGTGCCATCACACAGCAGCTGAGTGGCAGGGTCATTTCTCCCAAACTCATGCCTTGGGGTTGGCTTAGTTACACCCTTGCCATCAGGACCAGCTCATTTTGCTGCACAGGTGAGGTGCAGGGCCTGCTTTCCCAAATGCTGCCACTAGTGAAAGACAGGGCTAGCTCTCCACGTACAGGGACAGGCAGGACCAGTTATGCACAGTCCCTGGAAATCCAAGGCAACTGCCCCAACCAGTGACATCCCATCTTCTCCAGGGGTAATATGAGCCACAGACATCAAAACGGACCCCTGCTGCTGCATAACCACGAACTCAGATATGGCCCTTTGTGTCAGCTCGAGCTGGCACCTCACCCTGGCCGCAAACAGCAGTGTTGACCACTCATAACAGGTTACTTCTCTCTACCCTGGAGTCTCTGGTCTCATCTCTTTCATAATGCTTAAGCTACTCCAATTCTTTCTCTTCTAGTTTACCATCACATACTCACACATTGTGGTGGCTTCCTCTGTAGGCTGCCAAAAAGGCTGGTGGGTCCCTGGGCTTCATCCTTCATCAGTGCAGCATGGTGTGGTTGTAAGTGGGTGTCTATGGTCTGCCTATGCCATGCTCTGGAGGGCAGGTGTGTAGGTAGGCTGGAGGTCCCCAAGTCTCTATCTGTCTTCCTCCTGTGCTGTGCTGTCTGGATTTGATTTGATTTGATTTCTATGAGTCCTAGGTGTAAGACAGCTTTGGCTACCAAGTCAGGCAATAATCTAGAATGAACAAAGGACTGCCATCTGCTTCTCCCCTGACTGATATAAGAACACCACCACCAACAAGGTGTCTCTTTGCTCATTGCCAGGGTGGTCAGTAGGGTTTTTATTGGAGGTCTTGGTGACTTGTGGGCACTTAGATGTTTAATGGTGTGAGGAAAGCTGTATTCTGCCTTTTGTAAATAATTGGTTTCTTGTTCCTGGTAATATTTTATTCTTTATTCAACCAAGTTGCACTCTTCAGGGATGTTGCTTATATATTTGTGAGCGTGGAAAGGTCTAGGTGGTCTCTGAGTCACAGTTCTTACATCTGTAAGATGAAGGGGTTAAAACATGTAGAAAGAACTATGAAGTGTAGAATTACTTTTAACAAACTCAAAGCTTGATGGACACTTTAGTTAGCTTCGGAACCCTCTAGCTTAGTGCTCTTAAATGCCAACCAGAGTACAGATATGATTCCAACTGCCATTGCTATTCCTGGAATAGATACTCTAAAAAAATCTCTTTCCCTTATGATATTATTAAATTTGGGAAAGAGATGATATATAGAAATAGTAGAAGAAAGTTCCAGAAAGATATATTGATACTGGGTATTTCAGGAAGGTGTTGAGTGCCAGATTGAGTGTCAACAACTTTGGTATTTCAACCAGGGTTACTCTTCTACATTCTCAAAGTAACATAACAAATGACAGTATTGTAGCTTCATTTTAATCAGCCAGGGCATAGGAGGCCATGTTCTTATTACAGGGAGATCTATAAGGAATCAGACCTATTAATGGCTCCCATTAAATTCAGGGCATGTGGGGAAAATTGTAGTTTGATTTAGTTTAGCAACACGAAGATATTGGCAAGATAATCACATAAAAAAGATGCCTTTTATGGCTGGGCTATTTGATTTTATGTCAGCGGGTTTCAAATTCCCACATTTTTATGATGGTATATAGGTTCCCACATCTAATGTATGCGTTATCCAGAGTAAAGGTTAAATAGATTGTTTTAGTATTCAAGATTCAAACCAGATAATATGAAAAATTTTCCTTGCCTCAATGCTTTTTTTGTCTGTAGTACATCTATGGCTTTTTCCTACATCATCCTTTCTATAAGGGACAGTAAGATTCTGGTAAGCCAGTGGAATGCAAAACAAAGAAAATGGGCCTGTGCCCAGAGTTTAAATCAAGTGGGGTGACCGTGGTTAATATATTTTCTCCTGGCATGAGATGCCTCATCTATGAAGCAAAGGCTGTGAGACCAACCCAATAATGCTTTTGCAAGAATTAAGGTATGTGATGTATACAGTGCATGTTTGGAGCAAAAAGGAAATCACTGATTAAAGTCATACTCATCCACTGCCTGTCAAGTGGATGAGGGACAAAAAGGGAAATCTATTATCTTGAATTATTTTTTTTATTTAGCAAAGAAAAAAAGAAAGAAAAGACCATTGTTTCTTTCTCTGCATGTAGTTCTAAAAGCTATGGCGATAGCCTGTCTTGTATCAGGAGATAAGTGCTGGGCCAGGCCATGTGACCTTCTAGGGATAACTGGAAATGAGATTCTTGGTGACAGAGACAGAGGCATTGGAGTTATTTAATGGACATTGTTTTGGAGTTGAAAGGAGCGAGGCCCTTAGTTATTTGCTTTCAATATCCCTCCAAGTCTTTGGGTACATTTAAATCCTTAATTCATCTTCCACTTATGCGTCTTCCCTTCCCTGATAAGCTTCCAGGAGACTTTGAAAGGAAGACTGATATTATCCAGGCCAAGTGTAAGTGGCAACTCGCTCCCCTGTGATGCTGTTGCGAACTGCTCACTTCAGAAACCTTGGTTTCTATCAGGGGCTGAATTTCCAGTAATTATTTGGTAGGCTCCATGAAGAGAATTCTAGCTGTCTCTTTAAATCTGTCCCTCTGACTATCAGTTTGGCCCTATTTAAACATTCCAGACAATTTCAAGACTTAATAATAATGATGAATACAATTAAGATTACAGTTTAATAAGAGCATTAAGAAAAGAGTTTTCATTCCAGATGGAGGTGGGCTGCTGTGAAAATTGAATTGGCACCAGGCCTCCCAGGCCCTGCTGACCACAGTTGTTCCTCTTCTCTCCCAGCATGTCAGCCCTCTTCAGACAGTGTCCTAGGATGGAACTCAGCCTCTGTTCACATCCACCATCTACAAGTCCCCTCATTTTGCAGGGCTGCACCTTTCTCAAGTCACTTTCCCACTGGTTGACAGAGCATAGGACCATTTCCACTCCCTGCATCAAAACCTTTGTCACAGTTTTGTCTGCGAGATTTATACTCACAGTAAAGGGAAACATAGGAACCAAAGCTCTTCCCAAAGCAGAACCAATCCATGCTATAATGATTCAAAAATGATTAAGCAGCACCACTGGATTTCTGTCACAGCAAACTCAAACTTGAACTTGGAGACTGTGTTATTTACTTGAACCTGACCATATAACAGAAATGAAAATAAATGAAGAAGTACACCTTGTACTCAAGACCTGAGGTTAAAGACCAGACACTCTACCACGAGCAGCTTATCTGCAGTTTCTTCCACATTGCTTAGTGGCCCACAAAGTCTCATGAAAGCTATTCAGATTTCTTCTCAGAACTAGAAAGCAGCAATAGGTAATTTCTAATCACAGCATGGCTGTGTGAAACTATAGTTACAGACTGAAATTTAAATTTCATGTGTCACAAAATATTATTCTCTTCATTTTTCCAACCATTCAACAACCCAAAATTTTTCTTGGTTGACCTCATTTGGGCCATACAGGCTATAGTTTCTGGATTCATAGTCTAAATCCTTCTAACATGGCCCATTTAATATCCTGGAATTTGGATAGCCATATTGGGAATTATCCATTCATAAGGTTTGACGACTAATTGGAAGTAGGATACACATAAATCTTGGATCCTAGGGGAGTAAAGATGGCTCAGTCTGGAAAAGCTTGCAGCATAAGCCTAAGGATCTAAGTTTAAGCTTAAGCATGCAAATTAAAAAGGTAGATATGGTGGGTACTTTGTAATCCCTGTACTTAGAAACCATGCAGACCCTCAGGGTTTATGCACCAGTCAAGTTTGCTTAATCAGTGACCTCCAGGTCCCACTGAGAGACTGTCTTAAAAACAAGCTGGATGGCTGCTGAGGAACAGTGTGCAAGATTGATCTTTTGCCTCCTTATGCATGTGCTCACCTGAACACATGCTTGCATACATGATACATATCCATCTACAAACATATACATATCTATACACACACACAACACACTCACTCAAAAACAACTTGAATTTTATCTTTAGCCAATTTGCTGTTTGAATTTTGATTTCTCATACCTAGGATCAGTCTGACAATTTGAACTACTCTTGATCCATTAAGCATTCTTTCTGGATGAAACTGGACAATTCTGCTTGTCTCTCTCTTTGTTCTTTCTACATTGGGAACCTTTAGCCTATTTATTTCAAAACGCTCTGTTCCTCATGGCTCCTCCTTTTTCCTAATCAATGAGTCCCCTTTGTGCTGTAGGTTTTCCCCAAGTCCTTATGCTTTCAGGAATCCCCACATTTATAAGCTACCTGCCCACCCAGCTAACTGCCACTTCTCCTGAGCATAAATCTTCCTTTGCTCTCTGGACACTCTTCCCTACACTGTTCCTGAACTCTTCTCCCCTCTGTACCTGATTTTACATGCATATCGTTCTGTTTGAAACATGTACTTCTCACCTGTCCCTTAAATCTTACTCCTGATAAACATTCCCAAGCAATGTTCCCATGCTTCAGTCTCCTTGGCATGTTATTTTTCTTTGCATGTGTTGGTGATTCTGCCATGTGAACATACCATTTGCTCTCATTCACCCACTGCTTGCTTACTGGGCATCACTCTGCTGAGCACTGTGGGAAAATCTAGCTCTTTGGACAAAATCAGATATGCATAGGGTCCTGAAATTGACCAATATTTGAATATGAGCTTTAAGAACAGCTTCAAAGCAAAAAAAAATCTGGGCCCAGGAGTTCCTGCAGAGACTGATGCACCAACTAAGCACCAGGCACAAAGAGGACCTAGACCCCTTGCTCAGATGTAGCCTATAGACAGCTCCATGTGGGTGCCCAAGTAAGGGAAACAGGGACTGCCTCTGTTATGAACTTGGTTGCCTGTTCTTTGATCACTTCCCCCTGGTGATCCAATCTTGCTAGGTCACAAAGGAAGAGGATCCAGGCAGTCCTGATGAAACTTGATAAGCTAGGGTCATATGGCAGGGGAGAACTCCTCCTTTCAGTGGACTAGGGGAAGAAGATAAAGGGGAAGAGGGAAGCAGGGTGGGACCGAAAGGAGTTGAAGGAGGGGGCTACAATTGGGATATAAAATAGATAAATTGTAAAAAAAATAAAAAAAATTAAAAGAATATCTTTATTGTACTAGCAGAGAGATTAGTGGTCCTGCTTTATTGTATGGTGATATCCTTTCTCTTTCCTTACTCATGTTTCTAAGGAAAGCTTGGTTATATAGAAAACATCAACAAACATACTGAAACATACACAGCGTTTATGTCTTCTCATTGGGCTTAGGGAAAGCATCATGATCTGTCCTTGAGTCCTTCTTTGCTCTTACCTTTTAGTCTCCTCATCTCCCTCCATTTCAGCAAACCTGTATTTCTCATTCCATCCACTCATGATAGTCACCATTAACTCTAGAACTACACAGTCTGTTTTCTGGCTCTACCTTCTTCCTCTAACTGTTTTGTTTTCATTTTGAAATTCTCATCCTTGGGCTCATGTGTTGAATACTTGGTTCCCAGCAGGTGACATTATCCTGGGAAGTTCTGGAAACTTCAGAAGGCAAAGCCTAGCTGGAGGAGATAGGTCACTGTGGTATTCTTTTGGTTCCACCTTGTTTAACCTGGCACCCAACCTGTCTCTCTTGCTTTCTTTTCCTCTCTGCTGTGAGCTCCGTACCTTCAGGTGCATGTTGTCTCTACCACAATGCCCTGTCTCATCGAGAAGCAAAGGAACAGGCAGGCCGTGATGAACTGGAACCTCTGAACCATTAGTTTAAACAAATCTTTCCTCCTTTGAAGCTGCTTTGTCTGCTGCTATGTCACTGCAATGCAAAGCTAGCTAACACACCTGCTTAATCCCCACTCATCCTTAGGGCATCAGTTTAAGAGTCTAATTTGTTTGCGAAGCCCTTTCTGTCTCCAGGCTCCAAGTCTCCTGTAGATTCTGTTTTGAACTCTTCCCTCCTTATCACAGCAGTAACAAGTACCCTAAAGGCACAGACCTGACTGCTTGTTCATTTCTTTATCCTTAATGTCTAGCATGGGACCTGGCACTTTTATGGTTAAGATTTAATAAATTGATTTTTTTAAACACTGAATAAATTTGGAATTCGGGAATAATAAACTGGATAGTTTTCCTTTGCAAAGTTCCATCTGGGGCCAGATGCAAGTGTTTTAAGTATGGGGACTATTAATGTGGTGACTGTTGGCGACACATTTTAAAGCTTGGTAGGATAAATTAGGGATTGGCAAGAGAGAAAGGCTGTGAAGCAGACGGTTAACCAGGGGTAAAGACTGTGCCAATCATCCCCGGGAGAGATGGGGGCATCTGACAGAATGTGTGGAGATCAAGCTTGGCTTCTGAATTCATTTGTAGGAAAGCAGATGAGTTAAGGGATGGATTTGGCCTAGCTCCAGCTCCACATGTCATGCTAATCTGGCCTGGAATCAGTGTGCCCAAGGGACATAGAAGGGAATGCTCACTGTCACTGAACAGAAGCACCTTCTTCTTTAACTGGGGCTAGCTTCACATAAAAATCCCAGGAACTTTTTACATCCTAAGAATCGTGATATTGCTTACTTTGAAGACATCAATGGGTTCATTAGGCAGAGGTCAAAAGGACTTTCTTCACCCATGGAGCCAACTTGCAAACAAACTTCTGTACAGAGACAGCAAAATTAAGTGGTTTTGTTTGTTTGTTTGTATAGGGAGTGAGGGACCTTTAGTGATCTCCAGCTATGTAACCTATACTAAAACTTGGGAAGGGTTTTCTTTTCCATGTCAAAGTCACTGCCACCTCATCACTTTCCAGTGCTATGCTAGGAATTTTATATGCATTATTATCTCCAAATCCCCTTGAGAAAGGAACTTTGTAAACTTTCCTTTAGAGATGAGGTCACTGAGATTCAGAAACAAAAATGAGTCTGTCAAGATCCCTCTGCTCACACTGGTGTCTGTGATTCCAACTGAGGATCAACCCAAATAGGCATGACTAACATTCTTCTTGAAGGACTGAAGCTGTATGATGAATAGATTATCTTTTGTCTCAATTTGACAGGTCTCTGGGAAGTAGAAAGCTTTAGAAAATGGTTTATGTGTCTGGCTACTAGGGATAAATGGAGATGGAATACCACCAAAGACTTAAGAAAACATAAAAGAAGGTGCTGTGGTAGTTGACTGAGAAAGGGAGAGAAAACGTCATGTAGCCCAAACACAAAGATCAGGAATCGAACTTATCAAACCCTGTGATGTAAGGAAACCAGAATTCTCCTATTGACTAGGTTGGTACCATGAAAACATAGCCAATTTTGGGGCTTAAGCTACCATTTTAGCCCCAGGATACGATCTCCAAAATCCTGTCCCAGTTTTCCTTGAGATAGCACAATTAGGATAAAGCAGCCTTGGCTTTGAAACCTTTAACTCCCTCTGCACCAACTTGTTCTTTGGCAATTCCTCACAAGAGTCAGTGTATCAGCAATCTTGAAAGCTCTGGCAAATGCTTGGTCTATCTTTCTGTAGCTTCATGGTAGGATTTATCCTGTGTTCTACTCATAGATTGTGTTAATAATTCTTCATTGCAAAAGGAGAGGTGTCCTGTAGACTGTAGGATGCTTAGCAGCACCCTTGTGCTATTTATACTAGTGTTATCACTAGTTCCCAAGCTGTGACAACCAAAAATGTCCTGGGACATTGACAAATGGCCCCAGAAGAGGTGAAATTACCTTTATAGTGATTAAAAAGTATTTTTTAAACCTGAAGATTATTTAATTTCTCTAGTCTTTTATTCAAACCCCCTTGTTTTTGGTGCTGAGGAGGCTCTGAAGCCTTGAGATAAGGTAAAGCTATCTCAGAGATTTAGCCTGTGGCCTCACGTCTGCTACACCTGAACTGCATTCAAATGCATGAGCTCTCTACTTTTCTTCCTTTTATGTTTTTGTTTACTTTATTACTCCCATTGTCTCCTTTTCTCCTTACAAGTAGAGAATTCCTATATGTCTATCATGATGTGGTAGACCCTGTTCTCATTCTTCTCTTGACGCAGGTAATCAGTGATTCTGAATGACTCATTTTTCCCCAGCTGTGGGGTCTCAGAGAAGAGGCACATATCTTACTCAGCTTTGATTTTGCACACAGGCTGATATGTAGCAGACACCTCAGTAACTGTTTATTGATTAAATAAAGTAAAGGTCACCAAGTTTAGCTGCTCTCACACTTTTTAAAGTTAGGGTAGCCTTCTTCCAAGAAGGCATAGTGAACAAATAGGATAATAGTAGGGGACTTTGATTAAAAGTGGGAGGTGATATGTCGATACAATGTTTCCTCCCCTTACTATTCCTTTTTCTGGATCTTGCCTCTCTCTTACCACCATCATATAGCAGTTGCAGTGCAGACCCAGGAAAGACTTCTGTTTAAGGATCTCAGATCTGGTGTGTCTCAATTTGAAGACTGAATTTTTGCCCATGAGGCTCATGATTCTTCAACCTGGCTATGCACTAATGAAGGGGAAAAGTACAGATTACAAGGTACCAAGGTTAAAGATTTCATACTTGAAGAGTCTGAATCTGGGCCTGAGAATGTGTGCTTCCAATATTCTCAACAGGAGATGGATAAGTTGATCACTCTCCTTTTAATCAATTCACTGTTCATAGGTATCTCAAAACTTCATGTTGTTCAATAAAAAAGTCTTCAAAACTTTGACCATTAACTCACACTAAGCAAGAAAAATAATTCCAGGAAGAGAGTAAGTTAGATTAGGTTAGAAAAAAAAATCACAGCAGGTAACTCAATAGCATAGGTAGGCTTTGGATGTCTCTGCAAACAATCCCTAGGGAAATAATTTCTCTAAAGCTGAGTCCATTCTCTTCTTGCAGCTGACCCCTCCCCCTTTTTAAATTTCTCTGATGATTAGAAAGTTCTCATTGGTCTTAAAGTTGTCTTAGTCATAAACTTTTAGTATCCTTTGTGGTGCTTTGACATTCGCACATTCTAACAACTGTTACTGGTTGGTTGAATTTTGACCATACATTTAAATGGTGCAGACCAGGGGAAGGGTAGTATTTTATTGGGTCTTATTTTGTCTCTGCCCATATAGGAAATGAGATGGGTTCTCAGGCTTGGAAGTAGATATGAAAACTTTGACACCTGTCTACTAACTCAGAGAGAGCCATATAGAGTGGCCGTTTGTCAGCTCCACTACTTTCCCAAGGAGTTTAGTTCCCTGTGACATCCCACTTTCCTTTGAGGATGAGAGAAAAGGCTTCAGAGGGAGAAGGGCCAGAAAGATGTTCCAGTACAAAGAGCCAAACCATTTTTCTAACCTCAGCTTCTTCTTCTTCTACTTTCTCATCTTCCTCTTCTTCTTTTCTTCCTCCTCCTGCTCTGCTTCCTTTGCTTCTTCTGCTTTTCATCCTCCTCTTCTGACCCAATCATAGTGTATAGGTTCATGTCACTGAATTTAATGAGGTTCCTCAAATTTTGAGAACACTGAAGTGAAATACTTCTGAATACACAATGACAAAAATAATTCAAAATAAGATGCATAATCATCCCAAGCTGTTCCTGGTAATGTTCAACCCCATCAAGACTTTTAAATTTAGTTGGCCTTGATTTGGAACATTTATATTACACATGTCATCATGTCATGCAGTGTTAGAAAACACTACCTAAAATAAAGCACCTGCTCATCAGACATTGAGCATTGCAATGTTTTTAGTGTACCCACACATTTTCTTCTCTTATAAAAATGATACTTTCCTATCTTCATTTCTCCACACAATAGCAGGAAATTAGTATATTTTGGGATTTTGTTGTTTTAGAATGTTTGAATTTAAAACTTTTGTTTAAGTTACTGATGTAGATTTATACTGATGGGAATTATTAGATGAAAATTTTCCTGATATTAAGATCGTTTTTATAGCAGTTTTTGAAATGGCCCTAAACCTGTTTTAGCCATTTTGTTTCATGTATTTTTGTAAAATAGCATCTTCTAGATTGACAATTGTAAAATCAAAATGCTGATCAACTTTAATAAGCATTACGTTTCTCTACATCCTAAAGTAGAAAATATTCAGCAACAATTTTATTCTTTCTATGAAAATAATATATATCATCTTGTTTTATATATTACAATTTATTTGCTTTGTATCTCTACTGTAGCTTCTCCCTCTTCTCCTCCTTGTCCCACCCACTATCTCTATTCTCCCCCTATGCCTCTACCCTAGTCCACAGATACAGGAGGTCCTCTTCCCCTTCTATCTGGCCATAGCCTATCAGGTCTCATTAGGGCTGGTGACATTATCTTCCTCTCTGGCCAGGCAAGGTTGCACAAACCTCTCCCCCCTCCCCCGCCCTGCCAAGGAGATTGATCAAAGAGCCAGCCACTGAGTTCAGGCCAGAGTCAGCCCCTGCTCCCCTTAGTAGAGAACCTACTTGGAAGTGAGAAGCCTATGGGCTTCATCTGAGCAGGGGTTCTAGAGTCCTCTCCATGCATGGTCCTTAGTTGGAGTATCAGTCTTTGTAGCCTCCTACTGGGCCCAGGTTTTTTGGCTCTGTTGGTCCCCTTGTGGAGCTCTTGTCCCCTCCAGGTCTTTCTATCTCCCCCTTCTTCCAAAAGGTTTCCTGCACTCTGCCCAATGTTTGGCTATGAGTCTCAGCATCTCCTTAGATACTCTGATGGATAAAGTCTTTCAGAGGCCCCCTGTGGAAGGCTCCTGTCCTGTTCCCTGTCTTCTCCTACTTCTAGTGTCTATTAAGTTTGCCCTCCTGAATGAGGTTTCAGCCTCTTCCCTACGGTCGTCCTTGTTGTTTAGCTTCTTTAGGACTCTAAATTTTAGTATATTTATCCTATATTATATGGCTAATATCCACTCATAAGTGAGTATATACCATATGTGTCTTTCTGCTTCTGGGTTGCCTCACTCAAGATGGGCCTTTCTAGTTTCCACCATTTGCCTGCAAATTTCATGATTTCCTTGTTTTAAATCGTTAAGTAGTGTACGTTGTGTAAATGTACCACAATTTCTGTATCAATTCCTCTGTTGAAGGACATCTGGGTTGTTTCCAGATTCTGGCTATTACGAACAAAGTGGCTATGAACATAGTTGAGCAAATGTCCTTGTACGGTTGAACATCTTTCAGATACATATCCAGGAGTAGCGTAGCTGGATCTTGAGGTAGCACCATTCCTAACATTCTGAGAAAGCTTAAAGTCCTTAGTCATCTGGGAAATGCAAATCAAAACAACTCTGAGATTCCACCTCATACCCAACAGAATGGCTACAATCAATAACTCAAGGAATGACACATGCTGGAGAAGTTGTGGAGAACCCTTCTCCATTGCTGGTGGGGATGTAATCTTGTAGTATTCATTTTGTTAATAGGCAAACATGCTTTTGTTTTTAATACATGATAAAGTTTGTATCTATATCAAAATGTATTTTAAAATATTTTTATAATTTTAAATTAGTAAATTTTTGTTTTTACATATATTTTATATGTGTACATATTGTATCACAAGTTAAAAAAACTGTTCAGAGGCCAGATGGCTCAGCAGGTGAAAGAATGAGCTTGCTGAGCTCATCTGATAACCCAAGTTCAAGCCCAGAAACTCTTCTAGAAGAGTTGTATATGTTGGATCTTATTTATAATTCTAGCACTACTCCCATGATATGGACGAGAGATAACAGGAAAACAGCTCAAGGACTCAAGGGCCAACACACTGCAAGTGCACGGAGGGAAAGAAACAATAAGAGAAATCCCACTTCAACAAAGTGGAAAAGAGACTTGTCTTCTGACAGTTTTCTTTTGACTTCCACAGGCACACCATTGTGCACACACATACATGCATGCATCACACACTCATATACACACATGTACAAGCACACACACAGGAACATGTACACCCATACTACTACAAGCAAACAAATAAATAACGTTTAAAAATTCTCTAGTCATATAAGACCCCTGTGCCCTGCTCAGTTTGATCTTTGTGGAGCTCTTGTTCTCCCCAGGTCTTACTAACTTCCCCTATTTTTATTATTACTTCCCGCCCTCTGCCAAGGGCTTAATTGTGAGTCTTAATATCTGTTTTGATACATTGCTATACTGATTCTTTCATAGGTCCTCTTTGGTATGCTCCTGTCCTGTTGCTTGTTTTCTCCTCCATTCAATGTCCATCCTATTAGTTCATCTAAATGAGCATTAATCATACCAACCTGGGTCCTCCTTCTTGTATATCTTCCCTAGGGCCTAGATCCCCTGCTCAGATGTTGCCCATGATAACTCATTGGTGAACTGAAGACCCTAGTAAGGGAAACAGGGACTATTTCAGTCTTGAACTTGATGGCTGACTCTTCGACCCTCCCCCATACATGCCAGGGAGTAACAGCCTGGCTAGATCCCAGGGGAGGACATTGCAGGCAGCCCTGAGGAGACAAGATGATCTGGGCTCAGATGGAAGGGGAGGAGATCCTCCCCTGTAGGTGGACTTGGAGGGGGCGGGGATGAGATGAGGAAGGGTTGGGGAGGGTGGGAGGGAATGAGGGAGGGGGCTATGTATGGGATGCAAAAAACCTAACCTGTGATTGATATAAAAATAAATAAATTTATTAAAAAATTCTCTAGTCAAAAGGGATTGAGTATAAAAAAGTTTTAAAAGCCCTTCTTTAGTTTATCTTGGGAGTTAATGTTCATGAAAGGTGGTAGGAACCCTATAATTTAAGTTGGAAACTAAGTTATAGGTTGAGTTTCACCACTATTTATCTGTGTGATTCTACCTTCAGCCTACGAGCTTCTTTTTCCATCTCTCTCTCTCCATCTATGCCCGTATGTGTGTCTGTGTTTGTATGTGTTCAGGGTCATGTGGGTATTTATGGGTGTGCATGCACATGTTGAGGTCAGAAGGTAACTTCTTGAAGATCCTCAGGAGCCACAGACCTTTTTATAAATGTGTGTATGCAAGTACACATCTTGGTGAAACCGCACTTGGATTTTTTCACACGTGAGTATTGGGGTTCAAACTGAGATCCATATGTTTGCAAGGCAAGTATTTTATGGACTGAGCCCTTTCCCCAGACTTGTCAGAGGTTCTTAGTTATGTCTTCTGAATGTTTTCCAGGATAGTATGTGACTGAGGCACTAAAGCAGTGACTTGGGCATGACCTACTTTTACAACTTGACTCTTTGCCAGTGATTATAACCAACCCTGAAATCAGATGTTTCACCCTTGTTTGCACGATCAGGTGTAAATATACATTTTAATTATTTACATAATTAAGCCAGTGATTTGCTGCTGATATGATGTGTTTGACAATATTTCAGTGCCATATGTTTCCTAATTGGACTTAATCTCCAAAAGATGTTTCCAAAATAGCCACCAAATCATAACATGCAAAAAGTCAAGATATAAAACAAATCCTCCTCTCCTCTGCATCACATTTATGAATACACAAGGACACACATACCACTCTCTTTCCCATATATTGCAGAGATTTTAGATAGTCTGTGAGTGTGACTTACATCACTATAACGATGTCTTAGTGACAAAAGAAAATTAATTTATGTTGGCCCCAGGAGGGAGATTCAAGTTTTCTGTGTGACCTCATTCAGGTTAATTTCCCTCTCTGTGTTTTAGGTATAATATACATATTGTCCTCATCCTTACGTGTTACCTGAATGTCTTCATTGCATTCTGTTTATATCAAATAGATGTTAGCCTTATCTGGTACCTTTTACTATTGATTGTGATTTCCTGGCAATGGTTAACTTTAATGGTTGACTTACCCCTTTTCCTTCACTGGGCCTGAGGTTCATTATTGCATATAACATAAAACTTAACATCCAACACTGATCTTGGAACTTTGCCCTCTTGGAGTAACCCTGTTGCATGGAATAGGATTTTGGACCTGAAAGTGGGCTGTGAAAGCAAACTTCCTGTGTTGGAATTTTGGCTAATCTACTCAGTAGCTCTACGCCCTTAACAAAGTCTCCTAAATCGTAGTTTCTTTGTGTGATGAATGGGGGTCATTCCTCCTATGTACAAGCAAAAGAATGCCTGAGCAGCCACTAGCACACAGCAAGCCTTTGCTTACGCTGAATGGTCATTATTAGCAGGGTCTTGTAAAAGCATCTGGAAAATTGCTTTGAAGAACCATGAAAAATAATGGAGTCTTTTTACTTATTTCTCAAAGTGATAGGCATGCCAGTTTTAAAACTTTTCAGCCTAGACTCTACATAGATAAAACAGGCAAAGAAGATCTAACTGACCTAACGGCTTCAGGAATTTCACCATTTGCTATAAAAAAAGAAAGCCCAATGGACTATGAAAGTGGCATTTTGTGACTAAAGCATGTTATGGAGTAGAGCTGAGTTGTGTAGTATTAGGAGCTCAAACTGAGCAGTGCTTCTGTCCTCCACTCCGTGTCCTCCACTCCGCACACTCTGGTTCCTCTTGAAATCATCAGTATGTTTTAAATATTTGCTCTGCATTAAGCAAGAGCTAAGCAATGGGCATGGTGATTACGGTTTTTGTCTTCACCTCTGTCATGCACACGTTAATGGGGGATACCTCCCTCCCCACATTTTTTTCTTGTGATCCATGATGTAAGGACATGGTAACGGGCCATATTTAAGGTTTCATCTTCCACAGGACTGCAGGGAAAGACTTCATGAACAGGTGTTCAATATAGAAACTAGATTGAAGCAAAGGAATGCACACATGGTATCAGGGACATTTTGCTTACTGAAGAAGCCACAGCAAAAGCAAACTCCTTAAGTTTGGATGCTTGCTCATCTATCTCATATTGAGTGGTACCATGGGCTAAGACATCAGTCTGTGTTTGTGTTGTTTATCTGTGCTCACTATTGATAATAGATGATCATATTTCAATTCTCCCTTCATTTTTCATTAAGATGAATTCAGCATGCTAGCATTTCTGAATAGTTACAATGAAGGTATTAACAAAGGGTTGACCTGAGAATACTTCCATGGTCCGATATACTGAAGCAATATAGTATAAAATGTACACATTTAAAAAATTGCATGATTTTTCAGAGCCTGTGATATATAAGTAAGAGGTCATTGGGGCTCTTCAAGAAGAGGAATGTAGTGTATAGATTGCCATTAGATGCCAGAATGTTAAAGGACAGATTAGGTTGAGATAAAGGAAAAACATGGTGGCTGAAAAATAGGGCTTTTTGGCAGAGCTAAGACACAGAGAGAGCAAAAAAGATGCTCTTATAATCACCTTTAACTGAATACCTCCTAGAGGATGGTCTTGAAATCAACATATATGTTCACTATTGCACATATCACAAAGCAGATGAAGTTCTGGAGAAACTGGGTTGAGAAGGACATAAGTTAAATATACCTCAGAAATCTGGGTTTTTTAATTTTTTTAATTAAATTTTTAGTTTTTATATTAATTGCAGTTTTATTCACTTTGTATCCCAGCTGTAGCCCCCTTCCTCATTCCTTCCCAATCCCACCCTTCCTCCCTCATCTCCTCCCATGCCCCTCTCCAAGACCACTGATAGGAGAGCTCCTCTTCCCCTTTCATCTGACCCTAGCTTATCAGGTCTCATCACTACTGGCTGCATTGTCTTCCTCTGTGGCCTAGGTAGGCTGCTCCCCTTTTGGGGGGGGGATGGTCAAAGAACATGCAACTATGTTCATATCAGAGACAGTCCCTTTTCCCCTTACTAGGAGACCCACTTGGACACTGAGCTTCCATAGGCTACATCTGAGCAGGGGTTCTAGGTTATATCCATGAATGGTCCTTGGTTGGAGTATCAGTCTCAGCAAAGACCCCTGTGCCCAGTTATTTTTCTTCTGTTGCTCTCCTTGTGGAGCTCCTGTCACCTCCTGGTCTTACTATCTCCCCCTTCTTTCAGAACCTCATTAAACAAAATGTCTTCCCTGTAACATTTTTAGTGTCTTTAAGTTGATACAGTTATTTTCCATTTTCATTTGTTCTTTTCCAGCAGTCATTGGAAATTTGGCCCAGGAACCAAATGTGGGTCACAAACATCATACACAACCTCCCATTTTATCCATCCCATGGCTTCTTTTTAAAATTTATTCTTTATTATTAATTACAATTTATTCACTTTGTATCCCAGCTGTAGTCCCTCCCTCTCCCTCCACCCCATGCCTCTCTGCTAGTCGACTGATAGGAGAGGACCTCTTACCCTTCTATCTGACCCTAGCCAATCAGGTCTCATCCGGGCTGGCTGCATCATTTTCCTCTGTGGCCTGGCAAGGCTACACCCACTATGGAGAGTGATCAAAGAGCTTGCCACTGAATTCATGTCAGAGACATTATTGATCACCTTATTAAGGAACCCACTTGAAAATGAGCAGCCTATGGACTTGATCTGAGCAGGGGTCTAGGTCCTCTTCATACATGGTCCTTGGTTGTAGTATCAGTCTCTGCAAGCACCCTTGGGCCTAGGCATTTTGGATCTCTTGGTCTTCTTGTGGAGCAGCTGTCCCCATCAGGTATTTCTATCTCAACCTTATTCCATGAGGTTTCCTGCACTCTGCCCAGTGTTTGGCTATGAGTCTCAATACCTTCTTCGATTTTGTGAAAGGTAGAGTCTTTCAGAGGTCCCCTGTGGAAGGCTCTAGTCCTATTCCCTGTCTTCTCCTACTTCTGATGTCTATCCTGTTTGCCCTTGTGTCTGAAGTTTCAGCCTCTTTCCTAGGGTCGTCCTGACTGTTTAGCTTCTTTAGGAGTATGGATTTTAGTATGTTTATCCTATGTTATATAGCTAATATCCACTTATAAGTGAGTATATACCATGTGTGCATTTCTGCTTCTCGGTTACCTCACTCAAGTTCCATCCATTGGTGGATCAATGGAATCAAATAGAAGAGCCAGAAATTAACCCACACACATACAGATACTTGATTTTTGACAAGGAAGCCAAAAACATACAATAGAAAATGATACCATCTTCAACAAATGGTGCTTATCTAACTGGATGTCTACTTGTAGAAAAATGTAAATAGATCCATACTTATCATCCTGCACAAAACTAAAGTCCAAGTGAATCAAAGACAGCAACATAAAAACAGACATTAAATCTGTTAGAAGAAAAATGGAGAAAGGGCCTTGAACTCATTGGCCCAGGAAACAACTTCCTGAAGAGAATAACAACAGCACAGGCTCTAAGATCAACAATCAATAAGTGGGACCTCATGAAACTGAAAAGCTTCTGAAAAACAAAGGACACTGTCATTGGAAAAAAAAATTCAGCCTGCAGTTTGGGAAAAGATCTTTACAAACTCCACATCTGACAGAGAGCTAATATCCAGTATATATAATGAACTCAAGAAGTTAAACACCGGAAGATCCAAGATGGCTGCCATGAAAGGACACTGTGTCTGAGGAGTAGGACAGCAGTAACAACACAGCGGCCAGGAGACTGAACTCTGGGACCTAAAACACCAGCATTTGTGATTGCCAGCTGAGCAGAATTCCTACAGTGAGGAAATCAAGTGAGAAAATCCTAGGGACATCCAGTTATTCACCTAAAAAACTCCTTGTGACCAGAGGCACACAGCCCTGATCTGAACAAGCCTCAACCCTGGGCACCAACAGCCGCTATACCAGTTTGGGTCACAGAGTCTATGGGCCAGACTAAGAAGGCCCCGGGTACCATTTCAGACCAGCCTGCATATGGCAGGTGCACACAGCTTGGCTGCACCGGAAACCACTCCAGACCATGTGTGTGTGTGTGTCCACAGGCCAGTCTGAGAAGGCCCCAGAATCCATTCCCCAGACAGGGCTGCATCGGGTGGGCATACTCCCTGTGGAGGCACTAGCTGCCACCCCGGACTGGGATACCCAGTATCAGGTCCAGACTAAGGTGCCCCCAAATACCATCTCAGACTTTGGTGCACAGCCCCTGGACCCGAAGGAGGCGCCAAGTCTCCAGTCCAGAGGAGAGCCCTTAGGAAAAAGCCCAGGTCAGAGCTTGGAGCCTCCAGACTGGAGTGGCGCACCTAGCTGACATTTCAAACTGGGACACTCAGCCTCTGGCACAGAGTAAGGAGCCAAGCCTCCAGAGCAGAGGGGTGACCAGCCTGCGGTGCTCACAGCTTCTAGCACAGAGCATGAAGCCTGACACACAGAGCCCACAACAGAGTTCAACTGAGGCAACAACACACAATATCAAACCACTGGAACTCCCTGATCTTCTTGAAGAATACTCCTGACATAAGAGATTGACAGTTCCAGTCTGAAGTTCAGCCTTAAAGCACAAACAGCTCCTTGATTATATATAAACAAATGGCCAAAGGTAGACATAAGAACTCACCCAATAAAAATCAGGACAACATGGCCCAACCAGAAACACCCAAAAGTAATGGAGATTTTAAATCAGCAGAGACACAGGAAAATTATGTTAAAGCTATGATTATGCAGATATTAGAGGAACAAAAAGAGGGACAAAAAGAGGAACTGAACAAGGCCCACAAAGAAATTCAGAAGAATATAACTACTCACATAGAGGAATAATTAAAGATATACAGAGAGGAAACAAACAAAAAAAATAGGAGCCACAGTCAATGAGATGAAGGAAACGAAACAAAGCATGAAAACAGAATTAGAATCTAGAAAGAAGACACAAACAGAGAAGAACCTGGAACTGGAGAACTTAGAGAAAAGATCAGGAACCAAAAAGGTAAGCATCAACAATAGAATACAAGGGATGGAAGAGAGAATCTCAGGAGCAGAGGATACGCTGGCTGAAATGGATTCCTCACTCAAGGAAAATAGAAAATCAGAAAGTCCCAAACACAAAACATCCAAGAAATCAAGGATGCCATGAAAAGACAAAACCTAACAATTATTGGAATAGATGAAAAAGAAGATTCCAGGTTCCAAGGACCAGAAAATATTTTTAAGAAAAACATAGAAGAAAATTTTCCCAACTTAAAAAAAGAATTGTCCATAAACATACAAGAAGCCTACAGAACACCAAATAGACTAGACCAGAAAAGAAATACCTCTCGTCACATCATAGTCAAAACACTAAACCTAGAAAACAAAGAAAAAATATTAAAGGCAGCAAGGGAAAAGGGTCAAGTAACATATGAATGTAGACCTATCAGAATCACACCAGACTTCTCATCAGAAACTATGAAAGCAAGAAGGGCTTGGGCAGAAGTCATGTAGTCTTTAACACATATGCAGCCATATGCAGGCTGGTCTGGAACACAGATGCCAACCAAGACTACTATACCCAAAGAAGCTTTCAATCAACATACATGGAGAAAACAAAATTTTCAATGACAAAACAAAATTCATACATTATCTACACAGCAACCCAGCCTTACAGAAGATCCTAGAAGGAAAACTTCAGTCCAACGAAAACAACTACACCAAAGAAAATATAGGATACACATAATTTCCCAACGACAAAAACAACAAAAAAGCAATGAATCACAGTAAGACCACCATCTCCACAATAAAAGGAAATAACAGTCATTGGTCACTATTATCTATCAACATCAATGGACTCAACTCTTCAATAAAAAGACACAGACTAACAGAATGGTTGTGGAAACAGGATCCAACATGCTGCTGCATCCAGGAAACACACCTATGCAAGAAAGATAAACACTACCTCAGAGTAAAGGACTGGAAAACTATTTTCCAAGCAAATGGACCCAGAAAACAAGGTGGGGTGGCAATCCTAGTATCTAATAAAATAGACTTTCAACCAAAGTTAATCAATAAAGATGAGGAGGGGCACTTCCTTCTAATCAAAGGAAAATTCCAACAGGAGGACATCACAATTTTGAACATTTATGCCCCAAATACAAGACCACCTACATATGTAAATCAAACAGTATTAAAACTGGAATCACACATTGATCCCAACACCCTAATAGTGGGAGACTTCAAAACTCCACTCTCACCAAGGGACAGATCATCCGGTCAGAAGCAAAACAGAGAAACAAGGGCACTCACAGACACCCTGAAACAAATGGACCTAATAGATGTCTACAGAACTTTTCACCCCAGAACAAAAGAGTATAACTTCTTTTTGGCACCTCATGGAACCTTCTCCAAAATAGACCATATAGTTCATCAGAAAGCAAGCCTCAGCAGATACAGGAAGATCGAAATAATCCCTTGTATCCTATCTGACCATCATGGTCTAAAACTGGACCTCAACAACAACAGAAATAGCAAAAGACTGCACATACATGGAAATGAACAACTTGCTACTCAAGGACAGCTTGGTTAGGGAAGAAATTAAGAAGGAAATTAAAGACTTCCTAGCATTCAATGAAAATGAAAGCACAACATCCCCAAACTTATGGGACACAATGAAGGCAGTGCTAAGAGGAGAGCTCATAGCACTAAGTGCCTTCAAGAAGAAATTTGAAACATCTCACACAAGCAGCTTAATGGCCCAACTAAAAGCCCTAGAAAAAAAAGAAGCAGATACATGGAAGAGGAGCAGACGGCTGGAAATAATCAAACTCAGGGCTGAAATCAATCAATTAGAAACGAATAAAACTATTCAAAGAATCAATGAAACCAAGAGCTGGTTCTTTGAGAAAATCAACAAGATAGACAAGCCCCTAGCCAAACTAACAAAAAGGCAGAGAGAAACTGTCCAAATCATCAGAATCAGAAACGAAAAGGGGGACATAACTACAGACACTGAGGAAATCCAAACAATCATTTGGTCTTACTACAAAAGCCTATATGCCACAAAATTTGAAAATCTAAATGAAATGGACAGGTTTTTTTGAGAGATTCCACCTACCTAAATTAAGCCAAGTTCAGAGAGGAAGATTGAATAGACCTTTATCCCCCAAGGAAATAGAGGAAGTCATCAACAGTCTCCCTAGGAAAAAAAAAAGCCCTGGGCCAGACCGTTTTAGTGCAGAAATCTACCAGACCTTCAAAGAAGTCCTAACACCAATTCTCTATAAAGTGTTCCACAAAATAGAAATAGAAGGAAAATTACCAAACTCTTTCTGTGAAGCCACAGTCACCTTGATACCTAAACCACACAAAGATCCAACAACAACAACAAAAAACTTCAGACCTATCTCTCTTATGAACATTGCTGCAAAAACACTCAAACCTAATCCAAGAACACATGAAAGATATCATCCACCATGACCAAGTAGGCTTCATCCCAGGCATGCAAGGGTGGTTCAATATACGCAAATCCATCAATGTGATCCACCATATAAATAAACTGAAGGAGAAAAACCACATGATCACCTCCATAGATGCCGAAAAAGCATTTGACAAAATCCAACACCCATTCATGTTTAAAGTCTTGGAGAGATTAGGGATACAAGGTGCGTACCTAAACATAGTAAAGGCAATATACAGCAAGCCTATAGCTAACATCAAACTCAATGGATAGAAACTCAAATCAATCCCACTGAAATCAGGGACTAGGCAAGGGTGCCCATTGTCTCCATATTTCTTCAACATAGTACTTGAAGTCCTAGCTAGAGCAATAAAACAACTAAAGGAGATCAAGGGGATACAAATTGGAAAGGAGGAA
>CM053743.1:508284-539276 GCA_028658305.1 Pachyuromys duprasi
CTCCGCTGAATTAAAAACTCCCCTGCTTTTGGGTGTTTCCAGTTGATCCATGGTGTCCTGATTTTTGTTGGGTGAGTTCTTTCGCTGATTTCTGGGCATTTGTTTATATATAATCAGGGAGCTGTTTGTGCTTTAAGGCTGTACTTCAGTCTGAATCTGTCAATCTCTTGTGTCAGGAGTATTCTTCAAGAAGATCAGGGATTTCTGGTGGTTTGCGGTGTGTGTTTTGTCTCAGTTGATCTCTGTTGTGGGCTCTGTGTGCCCAGCTTCGTGCTCTGTGCTAGAAGCTGTGAGCACTGCAGGCTGGTCACCCCTCTGGTCTGGAGTCTTTACTCCTCACTCTGTGCTAGAGTCTGAGTGTCCAGGTTTGAGATGTCAGCTGGGGGCTGTGGACTCCACCCTGTGCTTGCTGCTAAGGTCTCTTCCCTGGAATGGAGATTTGGCGCCTCCTTCTGTGCCAGGGTCTGTGCTCCACGGTCTGAGATGATATTTGGGGCACACACAGTGGGTTTGGGTTTGTGTGCATCCGCTGTATGCAGGGCTGTCAGAAATGGTGCCTGAAGCCTTCTCTGTCTGGCCTGTGGACAGACACCTGAACTGGGGTTTTTGCTGGCGGATGCATGCAGCTTTTGCCCTCAGTGTGCGGTCTGGTCAATATGGTCCCAGGATCCTCTCAGCTGTGGGTTGAGACAGAATTCGGGTCCCTCCCAGTTCAGCTGGCAGACTCACACTGACTGAGTTTTTGCTGGCGGAAGTGTTTGGCGCACGCCCCCGCAGTGTGCAGACTGGTCAAAAGGGTCCTCCAATCCACTCAGTCTGTGGTGGTTCCGGCAATCGATTCGTGCCTGCCGCACACCAGTGGGTTTGAGGCAGAACTCGGGTTCCTCCCAGACCCGCTGGAGGACTCACACACTGACTGAGTTTTTGCTGGTGGAAGTGTTCGTCTCGCGCCCCTGCAGTGTGAGGACTGGTCAAAAACGGTCCCCCAATGCACTCAGTCTGGTGTGGTTCAGATGATCGGTCTGAGCCCACAGCACACCCGTGGGTCGAAGCAGAACCCGGGTGCAGTGTGAGCTCGCAAGGTGTAGTTCAGTGAAAACGGCACCCGGTTCCTCCTGAGATTGCCCGCGATACTGTGAGATCCAGTCTATAATGGCGGGTGTGGGCGCCCAGTGCGGCTGCTCGTCCAGATGAGAGCTGTGTGCTGCTGGTCACCGGGAAATTTTTCCAGGTAATAACTGGGTGTCCTTAGGGTTTTCCCACTTGATTTTCTCACCGTAGGAGTTCCGCTCACCTGGCACTCACAATGCTGGCGTTTTAGGTCCCAGAGTTCAGTCTCCTTGTAGCTGCGTTGTTTCTGCTCTCCTACTCCTCAGACACAGTGTTCTCTTGTGGCAGCCATCTTGGATCCCTCAGTTTTCTGTTTTTTCGTCTTTACTTTAACCTAACCAAGTGATTTCTCATCAGGGTATGTATCTCCATCTTCTTTACAACACTTAAGAGGTTGTGGATTTAGCTCAGTGCCAGAGCAGTTCCCTAAACATAAAAAAAGGTACTGGGTTGAGTTCTCCTCAGACAAAACAAAATGAAATGATACTAAAAAGAATTTGGATTCTGATCAGGAGTTGTGTAGACTGGTGTAAGTTTTCTGTGATTCTGATTCTTAAGTTTCTACAGGTGTGAAATGGGGGTAAGATGCTTAATGTTGGATCAATTTTAATAAAACAGACAAGATTGTTGTGCATACTGAGGGATCTACTTTTATTGTTAAAATGGTTAATATAGGGATTAAATATGGAAATACTTGGTCATGTTACCATCTATTTAAAATTTATATGTGTAGTCTGGTGTGGTGTCCATTACTTGTGATTTCAGCACTCAGACATGAGCTAAGGTTATCTGTTCATAGTGATGTAAGTTCAAGACCAATGTTGGAATCCTGATCAAATAACTAAAATGTGTGTATTTCACACCCGTAGCTACTTTACAGTTAGATGGTGGAGGAGTATTCTAGAGTGAGTACAAGTGAGTGTTCTAGAATCAGGCATATCTATCATTTTACACCACTATTGGTATTATTTTTTAGCAAGAAGCTCAACTTTCCTGAGATTCAGTGTCTTTTGGGAAGCAGTGAGATGACTGCTTGTAGTAGGTGTGAAACTGAAATTTTAATGTCCATGAGTCACCTAGTACACTCCTGTCACACTGAACAGATGCTTAGTGTATACTCATGAGAGAGACAGCATGTTTGCTAGGTGATGCATGGAGTAGCCAGGACTCTCCCAGCTTACCTGGAAGTTCTCCTGGCTCTCGATCATTGTCTTCAGAACAGTAAGTCATCCATTTAACCTCTCAGGGTTCTTTGCTCTCTTGGCCTTCCCTGCTATCTTCTCAGCTGATAGCAATATCAGACCTGTAAGAATTGAATCCTTTTACTGGGAGGAACCAGGACAAAGTACCCAGATGGAGAAAAAACCAAATGATTTAAATTTAAACTTTGTAGACACTGTTCTGCTCATCTTCTCCCATACCTTGGGATTATACCTAGTTCAGTGTACATGGTTTCACCCAATTTATCAAAAACTCTATGAATAAGAAAGTTAACATTTATTTTCTGTGTCTTTAGAAATTTTTTACTTAAAATTATTTCATAATATTATTTTTATCATATTCTTTCCTTCCTGAAGCTCCTTTCAGATCCTCTCCACCCAACTTTATGTCTCATTAATAGCCTTCAAAAATCCCAAATAAAAAATCCAATCAAAGAAACATCAACTAATAAGACAGGCAAACAAACAAACAGCAACACACAAACACAAAGTACATAAAAAAACAATGGAGTTTGTTCTGTGTTGAGCAGTTATGCTTGGACATGAGGCTGGTACTGGAATGTGGAACTGATTTTCCCTTTTCCCAGCAGTTATTAGTTGCAAATAGCTTCTTGTCCCACCTTAACCAAGAAGCAATTTGCAACACAAAGCTAACAGTTTTTGATTCTACTTTAGATTCCAGAACACAGAAGTTCAAGGAAGATGAATCATTTGCTCAGGAAGTCAAATAACTAGTGTAGAAACCATAGAAAAGTATAAGCATTCAAAAATGAATGCAAGCAGACATATATCCATTACATATATACACATCTATACAAATACAAACATGTATTCAATTTTGTACGCATGTATATGTATATACATGAAAACACTCACAAATATGTAATTTCATTTTTTCTTATTTGTCCAGTTGATTACCCGAAAATTTCAAAACAGGATTGTTTGCTATTTGGAAACTATAATGCACAAAATGCTTAAAAATTTTGGAAAATACTCTCTGGAAAAGATATTTAACATCTATAAGGCATTGGAGTCATACTTCTAAAATGTTAGTAAAATCTATTTTTGCATCTTCATTGTTTCCATCTATGCTGAGACAGATACAGCCTCCAAAATGTCTATTTACAAGAATTTAAGAATATGTTGTTGCCCTGCCTGACAAAAGCTTCTATGCAGATTTCATTGGGATATGTTTTTTTAAATCTACTTAATTTTTATTCTTTTTTAGTTTTTCAGTATTTAATGAATGCTAGTTGGTTTTATCCCCATTATCCTTTCTTACTCAGACTCTCTTCAAATGAAACCGGTTTCCTTTCAGCTAGTGTCATGTATACATTTCCTTTCAGCTATTTTCATGTATACATTCTGTGTATGATTCATTGAATTTGATTAGAGTTGCTTGCATGATCAAGGGTGGGAGTTATTCATTGCAACATGGGCAACTTGTCACTAAAGGGAGTGACATCCTCTCCCTCAGAAATTACTAAATGCCAATAGACTCTCAGACAGGGACCAGAAGCTTCTCTGCATCCATGATGAAGTATTGACAGGTCCTCTTTTGAGTGGGTTTTGCAAAGGTAACCGTAGCTGCAGTTAGTTTATTAATGCAATGGCCATGTCATAACCAGAAGCTATCTTTTTGCTGTATATTTCTCATCATCTCAGTCGTATATTCTTTCTGTCTCCTTTTTCTCAATGGTCCATGAGCTTGGATGGGGTGATACAGATGTCTCGTTTAGAGCCAATCCCTCCACTGCCACTTATTCTCAACACTTTGACCAGTTATAAGTTTCTTGCTTTATTGCTATCTGATACAGTAAGAAGCTTTGATGAGGAAAGCTAAGCTCAGCACTAACTGATGGATATAAACATGAGCATTTAAAAGACAGTTAGACAGCACTACAATTTAGCAAAACGATAGCAAAAGGTTCCTCACTAGAGCCTATACGCTCTCCAGAAAAGGATAAAGACTTGAGATAGGAATTCATGCCTAGTTATCCATCTGGGATATCTGTGATTTAAAAGAGCATACAGAAATGACACAGATGGGTTAGAGCTAGAAAGAGGTAATATATAGGAATTTGAGGGGCCTTTTGAAGTTATGGAAGGGAAGGTAATTCTACCAGGAGAATTCAGCCTGGCTCATGCCTTGATTTTTAGATCAATGGGATATAAATACTTCTAGTCTTCAGTCTTATAAAATAAATTAGTTTCATTTTAAACTGCTAGTTCTATTAGCTACTTATATCAGAAATTGATAAGCGATATATATTGTGTTCATTTGTGTGAGCTTAGTTATCCCCAAATTAGTCTGAGTCCTTCCACTCTGCCATTCTCCCATCAATGAAATACATTCTACATATAACAACCAAAAGATTCACTTAAAACAAAAACCAATTAATGATCCACAGCTTCTTGTCATACATGGAGTAAAGCTGAGACCCCTTATCATGAACACATTTCTCAAAGACAGGCACAGAGGTTAACTGACTTTCCCAGTGACCCCTAAGTGGTAATGGAGAAAGAAGAACCAAGAACCTCACTATCTGGTGAATGTCTCTTTTCTGTTATGTATAAAAAAAACCCACATTCATATGCTTTGATGTGCATTAGTTTTTTTATGAGGAAACATTACAGAACTTTCTCACCCAAATGTCAGGGCAATTTTTCTACAGTGTCTGAAGTTTTTAGATAGAAGGCTGAAAGAAAGCTGAAAACATTTTTGGAAACTCTTCCTTCTTCTCAGAAGTACACAACATGATGAAAACCAATGGCTCAGGGGAATTATTCTGGAAAAACAAGGACCATTAATGCATAAATAGTAAGCAAAGAATAGCATATAATATATGTACTTATTTATACAGGGCTTATTTATACAGGTATTATTTATATGAATGAATGAAATAGCAGAATGGAAATATGGGTTGTAATACAGGGAAAATGTTAGATTTTCTGATTTTAGAAATTATAAATCTGGGGTGGCATGCAGAAACCAAACTTAAAAAAATAACAATAATAGATTCTAATGATTATTTTAATCATGTAAAGATGTAGTAGACTACTTCTGGGGCCTCAAGGACCCAGGAACCTTTGCAGGATGCCTTCCAAGAGCTTTCTAGAAGCCACCTTTGCCACCCTGTAGTTCTTGGCTTAGCTGAGGCTTCTCTCTACTTCCATACCTCATGTGCTTTTGTATGTGGACAGGAGGACAATTCATCTGTGTAGGTGTCACCTGTACTTGCAAATGTGGAAGCCAAAGGTAGTTGTCTTTCTCTATCCTGCTCTACCTTAGTTTTTGAGACAGAATCTCTGATTGAACCCAGAACTCATCAGTTTGCTTGACTGCCTAGGCAGTAAAGTCCTTTTCTCTGCCTTCTCTCAATGCTGGATTACTGAGGTGTGCCATTGTGTTAGGTTTTTATGTGAGTACTGGGTCCCCAAACTTATATCGTTATGCTGTCCCAATAAGTATTATACCTGCTGAGCCATCTTCCCAACTGGAATTCCAAGGTGTAAGCCATCGGATGGAATCAATCAAGGCAGGTTACACATAGGTCCAAGACCTCAGAAAAAGCACCCAAGGGAATTGCCCTGAAATAGCTCATGTTTAGAGAGGAGTATACAGTATCTTTGGGCAATCATGGCAAGAGCCAGTTTCTACCTTCAATCTAGTTAAGTATTTATGGGGTCACTAATGATCTAGAATTAATATTGGGCATCAGTCAGTGAACTGAAGAAGCATTTTTGTTTTTTTAATGCAGAGAGTAGTTGGTGAGAGATGGGGTAGTTATGAGACTCATAAAAAAGTAACTTTCAACTTTTGGTTCATGTTGAATGAAGACTAATAAAATCAAATAAAAGTAAGGATGTATGCTGGTTAGTTCTTGTTTGTTTGTTTGTCAATTTGACACAAGCTAGAGTCAATTGAAAAAAATGTAGGCAAGGTTCTGAGACTTTTTCTAAATTAGTGATAGATGTTGTTGTAGAAGGGTGTAGCCTATTGTGGGTGGTGTTGCTGATAGGTAGATAGTCCTCAGCTGTATAAGAAAACAGATTGAACAAGCCAATCATCAACACTTTCTCCACGGCCTCTGCTTCAGTTCCTGCCTCCAGGTTCCTGCCCTGACTTCCTTCAATAATGGACTGTGACTTGGAAATATAAGCCAAAAAAACCTTTCTTTCTTCAGCGTGATTTTGGTCATTACCAAACTAATAGAAATCTAATAGGGCAGGGTACATTATTCTGCCTAGGAAAACTGTTTGTTAGCGAAGATTCTTAGACAAAATTATGAGAGGATACTTAAAAAGAGGAAGTTGGCCTAAAGTACAGCTCATTGATTATCTACTTGCTTAACTTCAATTCCAATTATTACAATAAAGGTGGAAAATTGATTTTCCTTCTAAGATTAAGGTTCACAGTGTGTTTGAGCAAGAGGGAACACTAAAGGTACAGTTCTTTGCTGTGGACATCACAAATAACATCTAGTTAAGGAGAATAGGCATAGTATGAGGAGATTCTAGGTAAGACCAATGGAAATAGACAAGGCAAGTTAAGATACCAGAGAGTTAGGCAGAAGAAAAGAGACCAAATGTACCAGTTTTGGGTGAAGTCCTTATGCAGTCTTTTTGGCTTTGAATTTACAGTTTTTGAAGTCTGGAAATTTTTCCTAGGATGCATCTTGTGCTTAAGAGTGGGACTCTGGTTCTCACTATTTGCCTGCAAATTTCATGATTTCCTTGTTTTTAACTGCTGAGTAGTATTCCATTGTGTAAATGTACCACAATTTCTGTATCCATTCCTCAATTGAGGGACATCTGGGTTGTTTCCAGATTCTGGCTATTATGAATAAAGCTGCTTTGAACATGGTTGAGAGATGTCCTTGTCGTGTACTTGATCATCTTTTGGCTATATGCCTAGGAGTGGTATAGCTAGATCTTGAGGAAGCACTATTCCTAATTGTCTGAGAAAGCACCAGATTGATTTACAAAGTGGTTGTACAAGTTTACATTCCCACTAGCAATGGAGGAGGGTTCCTCTTTCCCCACATCCTCTACAGCATGTGTTGTCACTTGAATTCTTGATCTTAGCCATTCTGATAGGTATAAGGTAAAATCTCAGGGTCGTTATGATTTGCATTTTCTGGTAGCTAAGGATGTTGAGCATTTAAGTGTTTCTCTGCCATTTGATATTCCTCTATTGAGAATTCTCTGTTTAGCTCTACACTCCATTTTTAATTGGATTACTTTATTTGTTGCTGTGTAACTTCTTGAGTTCTTTATATATTCTGGATATTAGCCCTCTGTCACATATAGGGTTGGTGAAGATTCTTTCCCAATCTGTAGGCTGTCATTTTATTCTGATGACAGTGTTCTTTGCTTTATAGAAAGTTTTCAGTTTCATGAGGTGCCATTTTTTGGTTGTTGATCTTAGAGCCTGTGCTGTTGGTGTTCTGTTCAGGGAATTGTCTCCTGTGCCAATGAGTTCAAGGCTCTTCCCCACTTTTTCTTCTAACAGATGTAGTGTGTCTGGCTTTATGTTGAGGTCTTTGATCCACTTGGATTTTAGTTTTGTGCAGGGTGATAAGTATGGCTCTATTTGCATTTTTCTACTTGCAGGCAAATGGTGGAAACTAGAAAAGATCATCCTGAATGAGCTATCCCAGAAGCAGAAAGACACCCATGGTATATACTCACTTATAAGTGGATATTAGACATAATATAGGATAATCATACTAAAATCTGTATACCTAAAGAAGCTAAGGAAGAAGGAGGACCCTGGGTAAGATGATCAACCTTCATTTAGAAAAGAAAATGGGATAGACATCGGAAGAAGGTGAAAATAAGGAAAAAGAGAAGAGCCTACCACAGAGGGCCTCTAAAAGACTCCTCCCAGCAGTATACTAATGCGGATGCTGAGTCTCATAGCCAAACTTTGGACAGAGTGCAGGGAATCTTATGAAAGAAGGGGGCGGGGGAGGGATAGAAAGACCTCGAGCTTCTAGAGCTCCACAAGGAGAGCAACAGAGCCAAAAACTCTGAGCCTAAGGGTCTTTTCTGAGACTGATACTCCAACCAAGGACCATTCATGGAGATAACCTGGGCCCCCTGCACAGAGGTAGCCCATGCCAGCTCAGTCTCCAAATGGGCTCCTTAATAAAGGGAGCAGGAGCTGTCTTTGACATGTACTCAGTTTTTGGTTCTTTGATCACTTCCCCTTGAGGGGGGATCAGCCAGACCAGGCTCAGAGGAAGACTATGAAAGATAGTCCTGATGAGACCTGATATGCTAGGATCAGATGGAAGGGGAGGAGTTCCTCTTCTATCAGTGGACCAGGGAAGGGATATGGGAGGAGATGGGTTAGGGAAGGTGGGATTGGGAGGGAATTAGGGTAGGCCTACAGCTGGGATACAAAGTGACTAAATTGTAATAAAAATTATATTAAAAAAAAACAGCGGGACTCTGGTACTTTAAGGGGAAACATCCTGGCTGATCCCTACCAGGTACTCATGGATAGAAAAGGTACTTCCTAGACATAGAAATGGTTCCTGGTTGTAGTCTAGGGTTAGACACTGGAGACTAGACTGAAAATAATGTCTAGGTTCAGGAAAAAATGCAACAAATAACATGGGTCATGGTTTCCCAGGTTGAAAATAAAGGGAGAATGATAAACAATGCAGATGTCATCCTTTCTTCATGATCACTCTGCCCACTCAAAGATTCAAATATGGTTATTTTCTTACTCTCTTGCTCCTCTCTTTATATATTAAATATTATTTTATGGGCAAGCATTTCTGCTTTTTCATTTACAACTCTATCCTAGCACTTCTAACAGTATCTGGAACGAAGTTGACTGTCTTTCACATTGATGTTTGTTGCATATGGTATTTACTGGGTTCCAACTATGCACCGATGAACACATAGTTTATCTTGAGTGTCAATCACACCTTTAAGAAATAACAACATGTAGTCCAGCTCTATATTTCTGCATCTACGATGATGTATGATATATGGAACTTGCATTATGCATTATTATTAAATGAATTAATCTACCTATGGTAGCTCCAAATCTAGTTTTAATAGGAAGTCTCAATAAAATTGAGAAATCACTTGCCTTCTAAATCTTTTCAATCATTTTCTGCAAATGTGGATTCTATTTCTAATATCAGCCACTACTCTGCAGTGATTCATTCAGATACTAAAAAGATAAACTCTCTAGTTAAACAGACATGGCTTCAAAATCCTCTGCCATGATTTACTGCTTCTGCAAGCATGGCTCTCTCCTTTAATTTCTCTTAAAATTCCTTTCTTCATTTTCACTCTCGACTGAGAAGTCTTGTGTCTTTTAGTGCCTTAGTCTAAGTATTAAATAAGGCTGTATATTTTTAAACAGTAGGCACAGCAAGTTTTTAGTAAATAAATTTTAATAACATATATTTTTAAAATACTTGAAAGTTTTTCTTCATGATCCTAGCACCTGCTGTCCAATTTTTCTGGGCAAACATTTGCTCACCTGTCAACAAATTTCTGGTATCAGCCTGGCTTTACAGTTGCATGCTATACCTGGGATGCATTTACTGTAGATGTGTGAAGTGGTAATAATAAAGGGAGGTGTGGGGGCTGGGCAGGTGAGCTGTCACTCTGCTCTGGTGTTGCTGATCTAATAAGCAGAACCACTTCAACTCACTTCTATTACCTCTGCTTTATTCTTTAGTCTGATCAGAGCAATGATCTACAATCCAGAGCTAATGAGGATATGCAGAATGATCCCATTTAGGGAGAGTTTAGAGTTATTTTCTAGTTACTCCCTACTACTGCTTCTCTTGTTCTTAGGCTATTTAAAATCCCTTTCTGGAGAATGGAATATTCATTGCAACCAGTGACAATCTACCTGCTTCCCCCTGGGGCCCTGACCCTTCTGCACAATGCCCCTTGTATTTTACACAATCTCACAGCAGCAGCAAAGCCACATAGAAATATGTCCCAGGCTCTTGTGGATGATTGGTTTACACCCAAATCACAAAATCTGATTATCACTTCATAAATGTCTCTTCTTGCAAAGAGAGAGGCTGATGTTATTAATGGTCATAAAATTAAATTACCCGGTGCATTTCTATTAAAAAATACTGAATCATGTTCACTGGTCAGACTGTATAGTGTAGATATATAAACAAAATGTGTGTGTGTGTGTGTGGTGGGGCATACCACCATGTTATTTATTCAGTTCCAAAACAATTTCCACACACCATATGGCAAGTTTGTATTTTTTTCCTTCTCAAAGCTTTTTTTCACAGATGTAATTGTAATTCTTTTCACCTTTCCTAAAGGGAATATCTTGAGTATAGTAAGGACAGTGTGAAACTTAAAACCTTGGCACAAATTTATCACTGTGGAATTGGTCACCTCCTTCATTGTCAAGTTCAGTCACCAGCTGATGGAGAGTTTGCTCTGCAGAGCATTAAGGCTGAGATTTTCCCAGAAGACAGTTACTAATAATTGTTCAAATGATGGGATTAATGAAGGTCAAATGATCCATTTTTCACCTGCAGTCCCATCTCCCTCTTAGGAATTCAGTTTAGCAAGATCAGTGGGCAACACTCTCATCTGAAACATATTGCAACATTTCTGAATTTCTGGCTTTTTTATCATCTTTAGGGTGATCTTCAGTCCATTTGATTGGTGTCTTTAGCAACTTTTCCAGCCTAGATTTTATTTAGAGAAAGCTTAGCACACAGTTTGCATATGGTGCTAAACAAGGGGTTGAACATGATATTGAATAATACTTGTATTAATCCATTTAGGTTTCCATAAAAAAGTAACACAAGCAAATTAACTTATGCAAAGTTTACATTTCACTGGTGTAGAGTCTAAGAAATCCAAGGACAAGGCACAGGTAATGTCAGTGTAATGTCTAGTAAAGGCTGGTTTTCTGGTATCAATGATATCACATCTCTATATTCTTAGGTAATGAATGGGCCCAAGTAACTATTTGATATCTCATATGAAAGGACCAATGCCATTCATGACAGTTCCTCACTCATGGCTCAATTGCTTCAGAAATGCCACACATTTAGATACTATGCATTAGTGGATATGTTTCCAAATCTTAATTTTGAGAAGATGAAAAAAATTGAAATGTGACACTTATTGATTCAACTTCTCTAGGGCATACAAGTATTAATAAACACTAACAGAGCTCCACTCACGAAAACCTATGCAAATATGGCCACCCATTCTGGAAGAAAAAGACTTCCCATAACTTGCCAACACTGGTTTTGTATCTGGCTTTGTATTAACTACTTTGTTTTTATGACCTCACTTACGTATATCTAAACTCTATTACATAAATACTGCTTTTTTTAGATTTACAGATACAAACTGAAGTGCATAACTGCTGTGCTCAAGACTGTAAGTGGTTTCTCTATCACAAATTCATGAAGATGACAGATACAGTGACTTGGTAACAGGTATATCTCACAGTGACCCCAGTATTAGTATAAAAAGGTAACCCTTACTGTGTTAGAATTATTTCTACCATTAAAAAATACAGAAAAGAATAGAATTTAAAGGTTTGAAGTAGAGACTAATTTTGGCTCTTGGAGTTTAGCGTATATTCAGCTAGCTCCGCTGGACTCATGGTGATACAGATCACCATGATGAGATGTAAAGATAGAGACAGACAGGCAGACATAGACAGGGACAGACAGATAAGCACACACATACACACACACACAGGGAGAGAGAGAATCAAAATGAATCACAATGACCCGTTGATTTCTTCAAAAATACATCCTCTCCCACTAAATATTTGGCAACCCCATAATGGTATGACAAGATGTTGACCAAATCTTTACCATATGAGCCTTTGTGGAACACCAGAGATTCAACTATAACATGATCCCCTTTAAAGGTGAGGAACATGAGCTCCACAAGCATAAAGAATGTATGCTTGAGTTCCTTCCAGAGCTCACAAGTGTGTTCTTATTCATTTCTCATTCAGTTCACCACCTAAAATAACACAGTGTGTCACAATCCCTCTGAGTTTTAAAACATCCAAACTTAACCTCCATTTATAGCCTGTTTCAATGGGGTGATGCATTCCAAACTCCAAATAGCTGAGCTACACAGGCACTTTTGGCACCCTAACCTGTTTATGTGTTGAAGACTGTCTGTAACTTCCATGCTGATAGTGTGTGTCTGGCAAGAACAAGACTGTCTTGTGATTTACCAGATGGCAATTCTATTCTCCAGCTGCATTGGGATTCCCAGGGGGTCCATTCCTTCCTGAAAGATTCCAGCAGTGCCACCCTGCACTTTCTCCACCTCCAGACACAAGTCTTTATGAGCCCCAGACCCAGGCCATGTTATTCTGGAAGCTGAGGAAGAACACAGGTCTAGAAGGTCCTGTAATTGATGTGCTCTGCGAAGATTGCCTCAGTGGATATGAAAAGACCAAGGATATCCACTGCTGTATATATCCTCAGAAGTTTCACATACACAAACCTTTAGGTCTAAAAGGTAGAAGAAATGATTGTTGTGGAAGTCATTCATTGCAGGACTGAGGTCAAAGATTTTAATATTCTGAGGGCAACTCCAGAAATACACATATGCATTTTAATCCAGGACACAGACAGTGTCATATATGCATATATTAAAATATTATTTTATTTAAATCATGCTTGTATATGCAACTAAAGCAACTCCCTTGTGTGTGTGTGTGAGTGTGTAAGTGGCCAGCAATCCAACTAGAGTATTTTCCTTAAACTCAATCACATCTCTGCTCTATTTCTTGAGATACAACCCCTAATTGAACCCAGAACTCAGTAATTTTGTTAGGCCAACTGGCCAGCGATCTTTAGAAGTCTTTTGTTTCTGTATCCCAGCACTTGGAGTGCAGGTGTATACTGGTACACCAGGTTCCTTTTTATTAATTCATTTATGTATTCATTTTACAGCCTGATCACAGCCTACTTCTTCCTTTCCTCCCAATCCCACCCTCAAACTCCCGTCCTTAATTTCCCATGGGTACCAACCCACCCTGGCAAATCAAGTTGCAGCAGGCCTTAACACATCTTCTCCTACTGGGATCTTCAAGGCAGTCCAGGTAGGAGAAAGGGATCCAAAGGCAGGCCACAGACTCAGAGAAAGTCCCCACTCCAATTGTTAGAAAAGCACATGCTGACCAAGCTGCATACATACATTAGGAAACCGAGGTCCACCCCATGCATGCCCTTTGGTTGATGGTTCAGTCTCCAGGAGCTCCCATGGGCCCAGGTTTGTTTACTCTGTAGGTCTTTTTGTGGTATCCTTGAGCTTTTGGCTCCCTCAGACCTTCCTGCAATCTTCCATAAGACTCCCTGAGCTCTGCATATTGTTTGACTGTGGGTCTCTGCATCTGTTTCCTTTAGCTGCAGGATGAAGCCTATCAGAAGACAGTTTTGCTAGGCTCCTGTCTGTAAGCATAGCAGAGTATCATTAATAGTGTCAGGGGTTGGCTGTCTTGCATGGGGTGGGACTCAAGGTTTTTACATAAGTGCTGGAGATGCGAACTCAGGGCCTCATGATATTTAGCTAGGACTTCATTGACTGAGCCCTCTTTTCAGCTTCCAATAATGTTTGTTCTTAACTTTTGCTGATCTTTTCCCATTTTTAATACATTTCAATTAATTTCTTTTCATTTATCCCCATAAAAAATGTCCATGCTCCAAGTTGTTGGTATAACCTGCGGTTTGTGAACCAGTTTTCTTAAGAGCCACAGTTGAAATTCTAGCCACTCAGCCTCAGTTTCTTAATTTTTAGAATTGATGGTTCCACTATTTTTCTCATCCAACTGTTAAGAGGCTTAAATAAGGCATTTATTTCTAATCTTCAGTAAGTGCTTGTTTATAATACAAATTTTGAATTTCTATCTAAATTACCTATACCTTTCCCTTTGAAGATGGGAAACCGAGAGGGGCTAGAAGGTTAGCACCACTTTACAAATTTCACTGTGAAAAACAATATTTGTGAGAAAGATCCAAACTTCTAGCACAACTTATTCTCAGCGACCTCAAAAGCATTTTGCGTTTAGAAGGCACACTAGCACTCAAGAGCACCAATGGCTAGAATGACCTCAGATATAACCTTTCTTGCCTACCCCTGCTAGGCTCCAGAAACCCATTCTCACCAGGTTCCTGATGAAAGTCTTTTGAGAATGCTGGCATCCCTGGGGAGGCCTGTGTTTTCCTATCTGCTCAGTTGAACAGCCAATAAATGTCTATTGGTCAGGAAACAAGGGTAGGAGAATTTCCAACTGGGAGGCAAAGTTTCAACCAGGGCTCTGCCTAGTCCTTCTAAGTTCCTCAGAGAGAATGGCAAGTCCAGTTTGATAAAACAGCCTAGGGTTTTGAGAGGAAGTTGACAGCCACAAATAAAGACTATTTTCATCATTTTTTTCAGAGATTTGGGATGCTGTGATGAGTTGAGGCTGTCCGGTACCACCATATCTTGAAATTATTCAATGTTTTCCACTCTTGGTCTTTGCATAGTTAATTCAACCTTAGAACTTCAACTCTTCATTCATCACAGTCCAGAGTTCTCTTGATCCTAATGCTTTCTCTGATGTTTAATTGAAGATCACAGTTAAAAGATACCTTGTGATAGCTGTTGTATTTGCCATAACATTTGGCGCTTGTTAGTGGGACACACACACACAAAAATGACATTTTTTTCACCTACCAGTCATCCCCAATGTGCAAAATTTGTATTTTAACCTTTATTTATTTCTTTCTTGATGCCTAGAAGTACTTTTGCTTGAACAACACATTTTGAAATGTGGGTGCATGAACAAATGAAAAAATAAAATGAAAAGAACAGTGTGTAGAGGTAGATGAAAGCTCTCAGAATGCTTAGCAGAATTAGGATAAATTATTGAATATGAGCTTATAAGTGTGTGTGTGTGTGTGTGTGTGTGTGTGTGTGTGTGTGTGTGTGTGGTGTCTTCTATAAGTGAGTTGTGAAGCAGAGGTTTTTCCTTTTAGGTGCATATAAGCATAACCTGGAAAGTAGAATACTGCTACCTCACTATAAGAAATTCTGTTTAAATTGGTCAGGGATGAGACCTGGAGCAACCATATATTTAACATTCTCTCTCAGCTATCCTAACAGTGCAGTCATGGTTCGGAACCACTTCTCTTAGCTTTCTGATAAGCTTTCTCTTAGCTTCTCTTAGCTAAATGATACATGGAAGTAGCTGGCAAAGAAGCAGGCACACACTCTGTAAATGTTACTGGTGGCTGTAAATGGATACAAACACATCCTCTACTTAGTTCCTTTGGGTCAGGATTCTATATTATGCCTCTTTCCTTGGTGTGCAGAGCTGAGCCCAAGGGATGAGTTAAAGACAAGGGAACAGGTGTTGCAGTGGTGAATATGAAGCAGTGACCAATGAGCCATCCCAGAAACTGCTTTACACACTCAGATGTGAAATCAAATCATTGCTGACTAGTTCACTTACGGAAAACTTTTGAATAAGCTTGGAAATGAGTGTGTTCTCAGTGGACATATAGAATTTGGTGAACTACTGAAAAAGAGTCACCATAAATGAAAGGTAGTATCATTTAAGATAAGAAGAAAGGGAGAATCAGAGCATGTTAGACATACTCATAACTACTCTGCAGCTATGATCTTATTTAAGATTCATGGAAACTAGTCACTATCATCATTGTATGTAATGGGGCATGGTGCAGACAATCAACAACAGGGGGTGACTTCAGAGTAACTAGTGGTGCTGAGATTTTTTTTAAATAACTATATCTATTTAGTTGTTCACTTTACATCTGAATTGTATTCACCGTCCTCCTCTCCTCCTCAGAAAGTGGGGCACTCACCCACCCCAGCTCTTTAAATCACATCATCCTCTTCTACTGTAGCCTGGCAAGGTAGCCCCACCAGGGGAAGTGATTGGAAAGCATGCAACAGACTCTATGTCAGAAACAGCCCCTGCTCTCCTTACTAGGGCACCCGCAAGAGCAGCACATTGTCCATAGGGTATATATGTGTAGGGGATCTTGATTCAGTTTATGCATGATCGTTGGTTGGGGCTTCAGTCTCCTTAGGGCCCCATGGGTCCAGATTGGTTGGCTCTGTTGGTCTTCTTGTGAAGCTCCTGTCTACTCTGGGTACTTCTATCCTTTTCACCACTCTTCCACAAGGCTCCCTGCACCCCATCCTGTAAGTCTGTAAATCTCAGCATTAGTTTCAATCCTGTGTTGGGTGGAGCCGCTCAGTAGACAGGTATGCTAGGCTTCTGTCTGCAAGCATAGCAGAGTGTTATTCTTAGTATCAGGGGTTGGTTCTATCCCATGGGGAGAGTCTGATCATAAAGGGACTTGATCAGAGATATTGGCTGCTGGAAAAAAATAATGGGAAAGCAAGCACACTACACAGTAGATGACCCTGAAGAGGAAAAAGAGGTGGATGAATCGCAGAGGCATTTTCAATCGAGAATGCAGATGGTAGTGGATCTCCAGTTTTGGAAGTTTACCTTGTGGGACACAGGGAGTCATGAGTTTTTGAGTGCCATGATAGATGTGACTCAAAGTTCAGGGAGTCAAAAGCTAATGAGGTTGACAGGAATGCTGGGGCAATCTGTTTAACGCTATAACTGGCCTAATGATTTTGCCATTCCTAAATTGTTCTCGATGGGGATCAAACCCAGCAATTCAACATTAAAAAAAATCTTGTCAGCATCAGCATAAGAAGAGTTAGCAATCTTGCTTCACTTTTGCCCCTGGGAGACTTCAACAAGGAGATTTTACTGAACAGCTGCTACATGTGTGCCTGAGTATTTGTATACTGAAGTGCAGAAAAGGATCTGAAGAAGGCTTTCTGTCTGTCTCTCCCTCCAAATACACTGTCCTCAAAGCTAGCACAGGACCTGAAGTATCAGGAAGTTTCTCTCATCACCAGCTCTCCTTAGGCTGAGCTAGAAAGACACAGAACTGCCTTAGCATTCCTAACTTTGTCTTACTTTCTAAGCCACTTTCATCCTTTGTCTTTTTTCCTTTGAACTACATTCAGTTTATCACTTTTTCCCCCTTTTCTTTATGGAAACATGATGCTCAGAATTGAACATAGCTGTCCAATTAAGTCTTAACCACAGCCAAATAGGGCATCATAATTGTCTAGCTTGTTTTACATGGTGAAGTCCTATTAATAAGAAGATAGGGAGGGTGTGTATATGTGTAAGAGAGCCACTTGAAGTCTCTTTTGAAGCTACACATGAAAAGGTAGGCAGCAGAAACTAAGAAACTCAACAAGCTGAAAACATTCTTCTTTAATTTGTAGATGTGTTTTATTTGAGATGGTTTTGTATTCACATGTTACTACCTTGAAATATTCATATACTCCTGTTAATTTTTTTATAAGTGCATTGTACTTGAGATGAAAGCTATTATATGGCTCAGAGTTTAATCTTTTAAAGTTACGAAGCTGGTGAGTCTGAAGATATTCCTTGCATTATTGTGTACTTAGAGCAGAAAGAAAAGAGGGGAGAAATAGAGAGAGAGAGAGAGAGAGAGAGAGAGATTCTAAAACCAGACAATTTATTTTTAGATGAAATGGGAAGAAAGACTGAGAATTGAGGTATTGGGCTGAGTGATAGAAATACCGTGTGGAGACTTGGATGGAGGGGAAGAGAAGGCCTAGAAGGAAGGAGAAATGAAACACCAAGGCTGAGAAGGGGCCAGCAAATGCCAGAAGATGCAGTATACTGTAAACTCACACAGAGTTGAGAGGTGGCGTAATAAGGTGCCCCTTGGATAAAAAGACAACTCTGAAACACTCTATAACTTGTAGTTATAGAACATATAAAATTTACCACTTTTGTATAATTTGATAGATTTGAGGATACTATCATATTATTGTGCTAACACCACTATCCATCTCTGAGAAATTTTTTTTCATCTTTTCAAACTGAAATTCTGTATCCATTAAATGGTAATTGCCCCATCTGCTCTCCTTATAGTCTCTGTCAGCCACTATTTTGCATTAAGCAGGAAAACATGCAAGGAAGAGAAAGTCTTCTATCAAGGCTCAAGTAATGACACCAATTTTAAAAAACATCTTCTAAGCACTCCCCTGTCACCATTTGCTCTACGTAAAGTTCAGCCTTTTGTTTTATGGTGTCTGTAATTTTTCAGTTTTTTTCTTGTCTGTCCAAGCAGACTGTGATGGTCCTGAGGACAGGAAGACACAAGCACTTCCTCTCACATGCTTATCATCCTTATAGTACTGGGTGATAACAGTTAACTTAGGTGTTTCCTGTCTATTAGGAATAGTAACAATTTACATCTTCCAACTCTGGGATGCTTTTAGCAGTCTTAAGAAGCAGGTAATCTTCAACCAGACCCTTGGCAATATAAATAGTTTGCTCAGTATCAAGTAGAGAAAACCAGAATTTCAGTACAAAGCAAATTGTTTACTTATACCTAAAACAAAATAGCATAACACAAAACAAACAACAAAAAGAAACCATCTATAAAGAATCAGTGTAACCAGTTTAGGATCCTGTGGGGAGGACAGTGTAGCGGATGAGGAGTGACAAAGCAATCTAATTGTATCAGAGAAAAGAAAGACACCCACTTTTTGGAAATGACCTTCCAGGGTGTCCCGCATGCTTAAATTTGAAATGAACTTTTAAAAAAATTTTAAATTTTATTTTTTTCACAATTTATTCATTATATATCCCAGTTGAAGCCCCCTCCCTCAACACCCTCCAGTCCCACCCTCTCTCCCTCTTTCCCCCACCCCCTTTCCTTAGTCCACTGGAAGGGGGAGTTCTCCACTATTGTCACCTGCCCATAGCTTGTTAAGTCTCCTTAGGACTGCCTGGATCCTCCTCCTTCATGGCCTGGCAAGGCTGCATCGCCAGGGGCAAGCAATCAGAAAGCAGTCAACTGAATTCATGATAGAGGCAGTACCTGCTCCCCTTATTCAGAGATCCACATGGAGACTGAGCTGCTGGTTGGCCATATCTGAGCCGGGGGGTGGGGGAGTTGTCTATTCTTTTAGGCATATTGGAATGCATATTAAAAGGGACATAATGCCCCACTAACTTATAACAGAATGTAACTCTCTAGGAAAATGTTGTTTAATGAAACATGGTGCCATGGTGCAAGCAGGCCATGGGGGGCTTCTACTAGAATCCTGTGTATGCTGATCATTTTTAATGTAATTTATTTATTTTTATACTGATCACAGGTTAGATACTTTGTATCCCAGGCATAGCCCCCTCCCTCATTCCCTCCCACTCTCTGAATCCCTCCCTCATCTCCTCCCTGCCCCCCTCTAAGTCCACTGATGGGGAAGGACCTCCTTCCCTTCCATAGACCCTAGCTTATCTTGTCTCTTCAGAGCTGGCTGCAATGTCCTCTTCTGGGATCTAGCTAGGCTGTTCCTCCCGGGTGTGTGTGGGGGAGGGTCGAAGAGCCAGCCATTGAGTTCATGACAGAAACAGTCCCTGTTCCCCTTACTAGGGTCTCCAGTTGGATACTGAGCTACCATGGGGCACATCTGAGCAGGGGTTCTAGATTATATCCATACATGGTCCTTGGTTGGAGAAACAGTCTCATAAAAGACCCTTGTGCCCTGATCTATTTGGTCTTTGTGGAGCTCTTGTTCTCCTCAAGTCTTACTAACTCCCCCTATTTTCATTATTATTCCCTGCCCTCTGCCGAAGGCTTGATTGTGTGTCTTAATATCTGCTTTGATACAGTGCTATATAGAGTCTTTCAGAGGCCCTCTTTGGTATGCTCCTGTCCTGTTGCTTATTTTCTCCTACATTCAATATCCATCCCATTTGTCCATCTAAGCGAGCATTGATCATCCCAACCTGGGTCCTCCTTCTTGTTTATCTTCCCTAGGTGTAAAGATTTCAGCATGACCTTCCTATCCTATAGGTCTATATAAGTGAGTATATACCATATGTTGAAATGACTTTTTCCCCCCATGTTTGATGCAACTTTGTCTAACTTATCTAACCTGCAAATACAGAGATGTTGAGAATTATCATTATTATCAGTAAAAGACATCTATTAGGTTCCATTCTACTGAGTGGAAGTAGTATTTGGAAGGAGCATTGAAGATCCAGGGGTTCATTAAACTCTCTCTCTCTTGGTTACACAGAGACTAATGGCCAGTTTCTGCTGCCAAATGGGTCCCAGTTGCCTGTAGGTACAGTAACAGATATTAGGCAGCACATTCAACTTCTCTTCAGCATGTAAAATCTTACAATGCCATCTTTTGAATATCTCCTAGATTTACTAATTCATTTTTGGTAAGTAGCTGTACTTCACTGAGCCCCTCAACTGTATACAACATGTGTATCTATGAGTGTGTGCTACTACAATATTAAAGGCCCTAGACTTTCAAATCCATGTCTGCCTGATTTCTTCCATGTTTGATGCACATCTGAGGAGAATGGGAATGTATTTTTAATATTTATTAAAGGGCTCAAAAATCTCTGTAATCTCCAGTTGTTGATCCTGTTAAATATTCTAAACATTTTTTTTTACACTTAAACATATTTGACTGGTCTAATCATGGACTGATGTGTACCCCAGGTTCTCTCTGCAGTTAGAGACAAGAGGGAAAAACTGGGTTCATGAGAGACATTTAATTCTCTTGTCAATTCTACTTTTACTCAGTCCAAATTGAAGGAATTTAACTTGGGAAACCCTCCACTGACTGACACTTGGTGAGATACTTGAGAGTTACCAGAAATCTCAGTTATTTGTATGAAGAAATTTTTTACCATGCTCTGCCTAAACAAATTGTATTAGTCATACATTTTTTTCTGTGAATATAAAGAGCATGTTTAAGCTCTCAGATTTAGGTCCCAAATTTGACATAGAGATTTAGTGAAACTGCAACTACATAAAGACCACAGCAACCTATTCATGAGGCTTAAAAGGATTGTGAAAAAGACATAAAACTGACCAATTTATTAGGCTAGTAAGATAAGGGATGGATTTTTTTCTGTTTATTTCTATTCTATTAATTACAAATATGTACTCATGTGTTCAGTTACATGACATAGAAAATTATGTTCTGTTTGATAGATTAAGCATTGACTTCAGAATCAGCCAAATCTAAGTTCAAACCTTGGCCTTCTGTTGTGTATTTTTAGAAAATTTTGGGCAAACATCTTCTCCATTTTATGGTAACTAAAAAGTGTATTCTTCTTTTAAAATCAATTTAAAAGAATTAAATGCAAGCACCAATAATAACAAAACTCTCCAGCATGATAATAAGAGTTTAATATTTCTCACTGCTCCTTGTTTCAACTCACTATGTTCTAGGTTTAGTAAGATACACTATAGCATCATTACTGCACATTCCAGTTTTTCAAGTACTACCACTGGTTGAACAGGAGACATTCCTGAGTTCCTCTTTTCTCAAAGGTTGAAATCCAGCTTAGTTAGTAAGTGGCATTCTTTTTTCTTTTCATGTCTAAGTCCTGAACTTGTTTGTAAATGTACATCTGTCAAAGGGAAGGATATTAGACTTTTATCTCTACTCCTCAGGGTCATTTGGAGAATGCAGCAAAGAATATTACTATTCTAGATTTCCCCTCCTAGACACTGCAGCTGGTGATCTCAGGAACTTCTGTCTCCATAGAGGGAAGAAGGCCACTGAGAGAACTGATCCCTAATACGCAGTTCTCCATTTCAAACACTCCCTTAAAGACAGTGGCATGGCACTGTCAGGAGCCTACCCTGACTCAGGTCTTCAATTTGTCAGAGAGGTACACCACCCTCAATTTTTTGTTGTTTCTTTCTTTGTTTGTTTTTTCTCGACAGGCCTTCTGTCTTCTCACCCTCACTCTCCCCAGGTCTTATCTCCACCCTCTTATCCCTCTACGCCCCATCTCCACCTTGTTCTGTCTCTTTAGCCACTACCTCTATCTATTGTATCTCCCCTTCCAAGTGAGATTCCTGCACCCTCCCTTAGATCCTCCTTGTTATTTATCTTCTTTGGGTCTGTGCCTCTTAGTTCTTATAAGTGAGTACATACCATCTGTGTCTTCCTTGGTCTAGGTTACCTCACTCTGGATGATCTTTTCTTTTTCCATCTCTTTGCCTGCAAATTTTGTGATTTATTTTGTTTTTAATAGCTGAATAGCATAAGCAGAGACTCCTAGTAGAAGAGGTCATGGAGACTGAAGAAGACACACTTTAAATAGACCACTATCCTAGTAGATTGAGGGGTACACTCCACCCTAATTTTACTCTGCCTACAAGATGTGCAGGTATAAAGATAGAGTAAATAGAGCAGAGTTGGAAGGAGTATCCAACCAATGTCTGGCCCAACCAAAGACCCTTTATGGGAGTGTGCAGAGCTCTGACACTATGAATGATACTCTACTAAGCTTGAAATAAGAGGCTCTCAGAGAGATTCTACCCATCAGTGCCTCAAAACAGCTGCTGAAGACTCATAGCCAAACATTGGACAAATGCATAGGGAATGTGGGAGGAAAGAGAAAGGGACCTGGAGGTGACAGGAGCTCCATAAGAAGACCAACAGAACCAACTAACCAGGGGACAGAGGGGCTTGTTGAGACTGAAGCACCCACCACGGACCATGCACAAACTGGACCTAGGCCTCCTACAAAGAGGTATCAGATGGGAAGCTTAGGCTTCATGTGGGTCCTCAAGGAAGGGAAGTGGAGAGAACATTGGACAGGGACTAACTTGCTAGCTTTTTGATCACTTTCTTCTGGCAGGACTGCCTTGTAGGCCACAGGGGAAGAGAACATGCACAGTCATGATGCAATTCAATGAGCTGGGGTGGAGGGAAAGGGTGCTCACCTTTTCTGAAGGATAGGTGGGGGGCAGAGAAAGAGAGGGTAGGACTGGGAGGGGATGAAGGATGAAGTGAAAAATAAACAAATCTTTTAAAAAGGCACTGACACTGTACACAGTGCTTTTTCTACAGTAGCTTTCATACGACGAGTGCTTAATAAATATGGGCAACCACTGTCTATATATCAGCATCCTCTGGCAAAATAATCAGCTGCTGGGTTTCATGGAAGACTTGCTAGATGATATGGCCATGTTAAGAAAGGTAGCAAGGGATGTGGTTCCCAGAACACACACTCAAAATCCAGACAGAGGCTTGGCCTCTGGCTTAGTCAACAAAGTTCTTGTCCTGACAATCTAAGTACCTAGGTTTCACCCTCAGAAACCACATGAAAACATTGATTTCATAGAATCCCAGTGTTTAGAGAGAAACAATAGGAGACCTATGTTTCCTGGCCAGGGAGTCTAGCTGACTGCTGAACATCAGAACAGTAAGAACCCTGTATCACAAAAGTGGGTAGAGGGCAGCTGCACTGACAGCTTAGCAGTTAAAAGCTTTTACTGCTTCTGCAGGTCCGAGTTCACTTTCTAGTGCCACTAACACCCAAAACTCCAGTTCTCCGGTTCCAAAAGATCAGATGCCTCTTCTGGCATTCATGGTTATCTAAGTATAGATGAGTCACACACAGTACTCAGTCCAGCACAGAGACAAATGAAATTTAAAAATAAAATAAATCTTTTTAAAAAATTTATTTTTATATTAATCACAGGTTATGTACTTTGTATCCCAGCAATAGCCCCCTCTCTCATTCCATCCCAATCTCCCCATCCCTCCACTCTCTCTTCCATGCTCCTTTCCAAGTCCACTGATAGGGGAGGACCTCCTCCCCTTCCATCCGACCCAAACCCATCAGGTCTCCTCAGGGCTGGCTGCAACGTCCTCCTCTGGGGTCTAGCAAGACTGCTCCTCCCTTGGGGGGTCAGGGGGCTCGAAGAACCAGCCATTGAGTTCATTACAGAAACAGTCCCTGTTGTCACTAGGGTACCCAGTTGGATACTGAACTACCATGGGTTACATCCAAACTGGGGTTCTGGTTATATACATACATGGTCCTTGGTGGGAGAAACAGTCTCATAAAAGACCCCTGTGCCAGAATCTATTTGGTCTTTGTGGATCTCTTGTCCCCTCCAAGTCTTACTAACTCCCACTTCCTTCATATGATTCCACGCACTCTGCTGAAGGTTGGGCTGCAAGTCTCAACATCTGCCTTGATACATTGCTAGGTGGAGTATTTCAGAGGCCCTCTGTGGTAGGGTCCCATCCTGTTGCCTGCCTTCTCCTACATTCAATGTCCATCCCATTTGTCTTTCTAAGTGAGGATTGATCATCTTACCCCAGGTCCTCTTTCTTGTTTATCTTCTTTAGGTATATAGATTTCAGTATGTTTATCCTATCTTATAGGTCTATATAAGAGAGTATATTATACCATGTGTTTCTTTCTGCTTTTGGGATACCTCATTCAGGATGATCGTTTCCAAGTCCCACCATTTGCCTGCAAATTTCATGATTTCCTCGTTTTTAATTGTTAAGTAGTATTCCACTATGTAAAATACCATAATTTCTGTATCCATTCCTCAAATGGGGGATATCTTGCTTGTTTCCACATTCTGGCTATTACAAATAAAGCTCTTAGGAACATGGTTGAGTAAATGTCCTTGTTGTGTACTTGAGCATTGTTTGGATATACGCCTAAGAGTGGCATAGCTGAGTCTTGAGGAATCACTATTCTTTTTTTTTTTATTTATTTTTATATCAATCACAGGTTAGGTACTTTGCATCCCAGGCATAGCCCCCTCCCTCGTTCCCTCCCACCTTCCCGCTCCCTCCCTCATCTCCCTCCTCCCTGCCCCCTCCAAGTCCACCAACAGGGGAGGACCTTCTCCCTTTCCATCCAACCCCAGCTCATCCTGTCACCTCAGGGCTGGCTGAAATGTCCCTCTCTGGGATTTAGCCAGTCTGTCACTCCATGGCTTGTATGGGGGAGGGTCAAAGAGTCAGCCATCAAGTTCATGACTGAAACAGTCCCTGTTTCCCTCACTAGGGTCTTCAGTCCTACACCGAGCTATCATGGGCCCCATCTGTGCGGGGGTTCCAGGTCACATCCACACATGGTCCTTGATTGTAGAAACCATCTCATACAAGACCCCTGTGCCCTGCTCAGTTTGGTCTTTGTGGAGCTCTTGTTCTCCCCAAGTCTCACCAACCTCCGCCAGATCTATCATTACTTCTCGCCCTCTGCCAAAGTCTTGATCTCGAGTCTTAATATCCGCTCTGATACATCGCTACATTGACCCCCCAAGAGATCCTCCTTAGCATGCTCCTGTCCTGTTGCTTGTTTTCTCCTCCACTCAATGTCCATCCCATTTGTTCATCCAAACAAGCATTGATCATACCAACCTGGGTCCTCCTTCCTGTATATCCTCTCTAGGTTTGTAGATTTCAGCTTGACCTTCCTATCCTATTCTTAATTGTCTAAGAAAGCACCAAATTGATTTCTAGAGTAGTTGTACAAGTTTGCATTCACAGCAGCAACGGACGGGTTCCTCTTTCTCCACAACCTCTCCAGCATGTGTTGTCACTAGAGTTTTTGATCTTGGCCATTCTAATGGGTGTATGGTGAAATCTCAGGGTCATTTTGATTTGCATCTCCCTAATGGCTGAGGACATTGAACATTTCTTTAAGTGTTTTTCTTCCATTTTACAATCCTCTACAGAGAGTTCTCTGTTTAACTCCATATCCCATTTTTTAATTGGATTACTTGCTTTGTTACTTTTTAACTTCTTGAGTTCTTTATATATGCTGGATATTAGCCCTCTGTCAGATGTAGGATTGGTGAAGATCCTTTCCCAGTCCATAGGCTGTCATTTTGTTTTGATGACAGTTTATTTTGCTTTACAGAAGCTTTTTAGTTTCATGAGGTCCCATTTATTGATTGTTGACCTTAGAGCCTGTGCTATTGGTGTTCTGTTCAGGAAGTAGTCTCCTGTGCCAATGAGTTCTAGGGTCTTCCCCACTTTTTCTTCTAACCAATTTAGTGTGTCTGGTTTTATGTTGAAGTCTTTGATCGACTTGGAGTTTAGTTTTGTGCAGGGTGATAAATATGTTTGTATTTTCATTTTTTTTGTGTGTATAGACATCCAGTTGGACCAGCACCATTTCTGGAAAATGCCATCTTTTTTCCATTGAATGCTTTTGGCTTCTTTGTCAAAAAGTAAGTTTCCATAGGTGTGTGGGTTCATTTCTGGGTCTTCTATTCAGTTCCATTGATCCACTATTCTGTTTCTATGCTAATACCATGCAGTTTTTATTACTTTTGCTCTGTAGTACAGTTTGAGGTCAGGGGTGGAGATACCTGCAGCTGATCTGTTGTTGTACAGGATTGTTTTGGAAATTCTGTGTTTTTTTTTGTTTGTTTGTTTCCCCATATGAAGTTGAGAATTTTTCTTTCAAGCTCTGTAAAAATTGTGTTGATATTTTGATGGAAATTACATTGAATCTGTAGATTGCTTTTGGCAGAATAACCATTTTCATTATGTTAATCCTACCAATCCATAAGCACAGGAGATCTTTCCATATTCTGATATATTCTTCAATTTCTTTCCTCAGAGACTTGAAGTTTTTTTCAAAGAGGTTATTCACTTTCTTGGTTAGAGTCACCCCAAGGTACTTTAGGTTATTAGTGGCTATTGTGAAGGGTGGTGGTTACTTAATTTCTTTCTAGGCCCTTTTGTCTTTGCTATAAAAAAAGGGCTTCTGAATTTTTGAGTTGATTTTGTATCCAGCCACTTTACTGAAGGTGTTTATCAGTTGAAGGAGTTCTCTCATTCAATTTTGGGGTCACTCATGTATATTATCTTATCGCCTGCAAATAGTGATACTTTGACTTCTTCCTTTCCAATTTGTATCCCCTTGATCTCCTTTAGTTGTCTTATTGTTCTAGCTAGGACTTCAAGTACTATATTAAAGAAATGTGGAGACAATGGACAGCCTTTTCTTGTCCCTGATTTCAGTGGGATTGATTTAAGTTTTTTTCTATTGAATATGATGTTGGCTATAGGCTTGCTGTATATTGCTTTAACTATTTTTAGGTATGTGCCTTGTATCCCTAATCTCTCCAAGACTTTAATCATGAATGGATGTTGGATTTTGTCAAATGATTTTTCGGCATCTAAGGAGATGATCATGTGGTTTTTCTCCTTCAGTTTGTTTATACGGTGGATCATATTGATGGATTTCCCTATATTGAATGACCTTGCATGCTTGGGATGAAGCCTACTTGGTCATGGTGGATGATATCTTTTATGTGTTCTTGGATTCGGTTTGCAAGTATTTTATTGAGTATATTTGCATCAATGTTCATAAGAGAGATACGTCTGTAGTTCTATTTTTTGTTGGGTTTTTGTGTGGTTTGGGTATCAAGGTGACATTGGCTTCATAGAATGAGTTTGATAATTTTCCTTCTTTTTCTATTTTATTAAAAATAGAGAATTGAAGTTAGCACTTCTTTGAAGGTCTGCTAGAATTCTGCATTAAATCCATCTGGACCAGGGCTTTCTTTTGTAGGGAGGCTGGTGATGACTGCTTCGATTTCCTTGGGGGATATTGATCTATTCAATATTTCTACCTGATCCTGACTTAATTTAGGTGGAAAGAAAATTTTACAATTCATTTAGATTTTCAAATTTTGTGGCATATAGGCTTTTGTAGTAAGACCTAATGATTGTTTGGATTTCCTCAGTGTCTGTAGTTATGTCTCCCTTTTCATTTCTGATTTTGCTGATTTGGATAGTTTCTCTCTGCCTTTTCGTTAGTTTGGTCAGGGGCTTGTCTATCTTGTTGATTTTGTCAAAGAAACAGCTCTTAGTTTTATTGATTCTCTGAATAGTTTTATTTGTTTCTAATTGATTGATTTCAGCCCTGAGTTTGATTGTTTCCAGCCACCTGCTCCTCTTGGGTATATGTGCTTCTTTTTTTTTTCTAGGGTTTTCAGTTGGGCCATTACGTTGCTTATACGAGATGTTTCAAATTTCTTCTTGAAGGCACTTAGTGCTATGAACTTTTAGCACTGCCTTCATTGTGTTCCATAAGTTTGTGTATGTTGTGTTTTTATTTTCATTGAATTCTAAGAAGTCTTATTTTCTTTCTTAATTTCTTCCCTAACCAAGCTGTCATTGAGTAGCAAGTTGTTCAGTTTCCATGTAAAAGAAAGTATAGGATACACATAATTCCCCAACAAAAAAAGAAATATAGGGAGATCCAAGATGGCTGCCTTGAGAGGACACTGTGTCTGAGGATTAGGACAGCATTAACAAGTAGCGACCAGGAGACTTAACTCTGGGACCTAAAACACCAGCATTTGTGATTGCCAGGTGAGTGGAATTCCTACAGTGAGGAAATCAAGTGAGAAAATCCGAGGAACATCCAGTTATTCACTGGGAAAACTCCGCGTGACCAGCAGTGCACAGCCCTGATGTGAATAAGCAGCTGGCCTGGGCACCAACTGCTGCCATACCAGTATGGGTCACAGAGTCTCCGGGCCAGACTAAGAAGGCCCCGGGTACCATTTCAGACAGGCGTACATATGGCTGGAGCACATCACTCTGCTACACCAGCAACCACCTAGGCCCATGTGTGTGTCCACGGGCCAGACTGAGTAGGCCCCAGAATCCATTCCCCAGACAGGGCTGCATCGGGCAGGCACACTCCCTGTGGAGGCACTAGCTGCCATCCCGGACCGGGACACCCAGTATCTGGTCCAGACTAAGGTGCCCCCAAATACTATATCAGACTGTGGTGCACTGCCCCTGGCCCCGAAGGAGGCGCCAAGTCTCCAGTCCAGAGGAGAGCCCTTGGCAGCAAGCCCAGGTATGAGCATGGAGCCTCCAGACCAGAGTGGCGCCCCCAGCTGACATCTCAAACTGGGACACTCAGCCTCTGTCACAGAGTGAGGAGCCAAGCCTCCAGACCAGAGGGGTGACCAGCCTGCAGTGCTCACAGCTTCTAGCACAGAGCATGAAGCCGGGCACAGAGATCCCACAACAGAGTTCAACTGAGGCACAACACACACTATCAAACCACTGGAACTCCCTGATCTTTTTGAAGAATACTCCTGACACAAGAGATTGACAGTTCCAGTCTGAAGTTCAGCTTAAAGCACAAACAGCTCCTTGATTATATATAAACAAAAGGCCAAAGGTAGATGTAAGAACTCACCCAATAAAAATCAGGACACCATGGCCCCACCAGAAACACCTAAAAGCAATGGAGATTTTAAATCAGCGGAGACACAGGAACATTATGTTAAAGCTATGATTATGCAGATATTAGAGGAACAAAAAGAGGGACAAAAAGAGGAACTGAACAAGGCCCTCAAAGAAATTCAGAAGAATATAACTACCCACATAGAGGAATAATTAAAGATATACAGAGAAGAAACAAACAAAATAGGAGCCACAGTCAATGAGATGAAGGAAACGAAACAAGGCATGAAAACAGAATTAGAATCTAGAAAGAAGACACAAACAGAGTAGAAACTAGAACTGGAGAACTTAGAGAAAAGATCAGGAACAACAAAGGAAAGAATCACCAATAGAATACAAGAGATGGAAGAGATAATCTCGGGAGCTGAAGATACGCTGGCTGAAATGGATTCCTCACTCAAGGAAAAAATAAAATTGGAAAAGTCCCAAACACAAAACATCCAAGAAATCAAGGATGCCATGAAAAGACAAAACCTAACAATAATTGGAATACATGAAAAAAAAAAAAGACACGAGGCTCCAAAGACCAGAAAATATTTTTAAGAAAATCATAGAAGAAAATTTTCCCAACTTAAAAAGAGAATTGTCCATAAACATACAAGAAGCCTACAGAACACCTAAAGACTAGACCAGAAAAGAAATACCTCTTCTCACATCATGGTCAAAACACTAAACCTAGAAAACAAAGAAAAAATACTAAAGGCAGCAAGGGAAAAGGATCAAGTAACATATGAAAGTAAACGGATCAGAATCACACCAGACTTCTCATCAGAAACTATGAAAGCCAGAAGGGCCTGGGCAGAAGTCATGCAGTCTTTAAGGGAACACAGATGCCAACCAGAACTACTATACCCAGCAAAGCTTTCAATGAACATAGATGGAGAAAACAAAATTTTCAATGACAAAACAAAATTCATGCAATATCAACACAAAAACCCAGCCCTACAGAAAGTACTAGAAGGAAAACTTCAGTCCAACGAAAACAACTACACCAAAGAAAACATAGGATACAGATAATTTCCCAAGGAAAATAACAACAAAAAAGCAATGAATCACAGTAAGACCACCAACTCCACAATAAAAGGAAATAACAGTCATTGGTCACTATTATCTATCAACATCAATGGACTCAACTCTCCAGTAAAAAGACACAGACTAACAGAATGGCTGTGGAAACAGGAACCAACATTCTGCTGCATCCAAGAAACACACCTATGCAAAAAAGATAAACACTACCTCAGAGTAAAGGGTCACAAAGCAAGCCTCAGCAGATACAGGAAGATAGAAATAATCCCTTGTATCCTCTCTGACCATCATGGTCTAAAGCTGGACCTCAACAACAACAGAAATAGCGAATGGCCTGCACATACATGGAAACTGAATAACTTGCTACTCAAGGACAGCTTGGTTAGGGAAGAAATTAAGAAAGAAATTAAAGACTTCCTAGAATTCAATGAAAATGAAAGCACAACATACCCAAACTTATGGGACACAATGAAGGCA
>CM053743.1:539776-570959 GCA_028658305.1 Pachyuromys duprasi
AAAAAAAAAAAAGAAGCAGATACATTCAAGAGGAGTAGATGGGTGGAAATAATCAAACTCAGGGCTGAAATCAATCAAAATTAGAAACGAATAAAACTATTCAAAGAATCAATGAAACCAAGAGCTGTTTTTTTGAGAAAATAAACAAGATAGACAAGCCCCTAGCCAAACTAACAAAAAGGCAGAGAGAAACTGTCCAAATCATCAAAATCAGAAATGAAAAGGGGGACATAACTACAGACACTGAGGAAATCCAAACAATCATTAGGTCTTACTACCAAAGCCTATACACCATAAAATTTAAAAATCTAAATAAAATGGACCATTTTCCTGAGAGATTCCACCTACCTAAATTAAGCCAAGATCAACTTGGAAGACTGAATGGACATATATCCCCCAAGAAAATAGAAGAAGTCATCAACAGCCTCCCTACGAAAAAAAGCCCTGGGCCAGATGATTTTAGTTCAGAATTCTACTAGACCTTCAAAGAAGTCCTAACACCAATTCTCTATAAAGTGTACCACAAAATAGAAATGGAAGGAAAATTACCGAACTCTTTCTATGAAGCCACAGTCACCTTGATACCTAAACCACATAAAGATCCAACAAAAAAAGAGAACTTCAGATCTATCTCTCTTATGAACATTGATAGAAAAATACTCAATAAAATACTAGCAAATTCAATCCAAGAACACATAAAAGATATCATCCACCATGACCAAGTAGGCTTCATCCCAGGCATGCAAGGGTGGTTCAATATAAGCAAATCCATCAATGTGATCCACCATATAAACAAACTGAAGGAGAAAAACCACATGATCATCTCCCTAGATGCCGAAAAAGCATTTGACAAAATCCAACACCCATTCATGTTTAAAGTCTTGGAGAGATTAGGGATACAAGGCACATACCTAAACATAGTAAAGGCAATATACAGCAAACCTATAGCCAACATCAAACTCAATGGAGAAAAACTTAAATCAATCCTACTGAAATCAGGGACTAGGCAATGCTGCTCATTGTCTCCATATCTCTTCAACATACTACTTGAAGTCCTAGCTAGAGCAATAAGACAACTAAAGGAAATCAAGGCGATACAAATTGGAAAGGAGGAAGTCAAAGTATCACTATTTGCAGATGATATGATAATATACATGAGTGACCCCAAAATTTCAACCAGAGAACTCCTTCAATTGATAAACACCTTCAGTAAAGTGGCTGGATACAAAATCAACTCAAAAAAATCAGGTGTCCCTCTGTACACTAAAGACAAAAGTGCCAAGAAAGAAATTAGGTAAACAACCCCCCTTCACAATAGCCACTAATAGCATAAAGTACCTTGGGGTGACTCTAACCAAGCAAGTGAAAGACCTATATGAAAAAAAAAAAACTTCAAATCTCTGAAGAAAGAAATTGAAGAAGGTATTAGAAGGTGGAAAGACTTCCCGTGCTCATGGATTGGTAGGATTAACATAGTTAAAATGGCTATTCTGCCAAAACAAATCTACAGATTCAATGTAATTCCCATCAAAATATCTACAAAATTCTTTACAGAACTGAAAGAAAAATACTCAACTTCATATGGAGAAACAAAAAATGCAGAATCTCCAAAACAATCCCCTACAACAACAGGTCAGCTGGAGGTATCTCCATCCCTGACTTCAAGCTGTACTACAGAGCAATAGTATTAAAAACTGCATGGTATTGGCATAAAAACAGAATCGTGGATCATGGAACCAAATAGAAGACCCAGAAATGAACCCACACACCTATGGACACTTGATTTTTGACAAAGAAGCCAAAATCATTCAATGGAAAAAAGACAGCATCTTCAACAAATGGTGCTGGTCCAACTGGATATCTGTATGCAGAAAAATGAAAATAGATCCATATTTATCACCTTGCACAAAGCTAAAGTCCAAGTGGATCAAAGACCTCAACATAAAACCAGACACACCAAACCGGTTAGAAAAAAAAGTGGGGAAGACCCTAGAACTCATTGGCACGGGAGACTACTTCCTGAATAGAACACCAACATCACAGGCTCTAAGATCAAGAATCAATAAATGGGACCTCATGAAACTGAAAAGCTTCTGTAAAGCAAAAGATACTGTCATCAAAACAAAAGGAAAGGCTATGACCGGGAAAGGATTATTACCAATCCTATTTCTGACAGAGGGCTAATATCCAGTATATATAAAGAACTCAAGAAGTTAAAAAGTAACAAAGCAAGTAATCCAATTAAAAAATGGGGTATGGTGCTAAAAAATGAACTGACTGTAGAGGATTATAGAATGGCAGAAAAACACTTAAAGAAATGCTCAACGTCCTTAGCCATTAGGGCGATGCAAATCAAAATGGCCCTGAGATTTCACCTTACACCCACCAGAATGGCTAAGATCAAAATTCTAGTGACATCACATGCTGGAGAGGTTTTGGAGAAAGAGGAACCCTCCTCCATTGCTGGTGGGAATGCAAACTTGTACAACCACTCTGTAAATCAATTTGGCGCTTTCTTAGACAATTGGAAATAGTGATTCCTCAAGACCCAGCTATACCACTCTTAGGCATATATCCAAAAGATGCTCAAGTACACAAAAAGGACTTTTGCTCAAATATGTTCGTAGCTGCTTTATTTGTAATAGCCAGAACCTGGAATCAACCCAGATATCCCTCAGTTGAGGAATGAATAAATTATGGTACTTTTACACAATGGAATACAACTCAGCAATTAAAAAGGAGGAAATCATGAAATTCGCAGGGAAATGGTGGGACCTGGAAATGATCATCCGAAGTGAGGTATCCCAAAAGCAGAAAGAAACATATGGTATATACTCACTTATATAGACCTACAGGATAGGAAGGGCATGCTGAACTTATACACCTAGGGAAGATATACAAGGTTAGTATGATCAATGCTCGTTTAGATGAATAAATGGGATGCACATTGAATGGAGGAGAAAACAAGCAACAGGACAGGAGCATACCAAAGAGGCCTCTGAAAGAATCAATACAGCAATGTATCAAATCAGACTCGTAACCAAGCCTTCGGTAGAGGGTGGGGAATAATAATGAAAATAGGGGATGTTAGTAAGACTTGGGAGAACAAGAGCTCCACAAAGACCAAATTGAGCAGGGCACAGGGGTCTTTTATGAGACAGTTTTCCAACCAAGTACCATGTATTGATATGGCCTAGAACCCCTGCTCAGATGTGGCCCATGGTAGCTCAGTGTCCAAATGAAGACCCTAGTAAGGGGAACAGGGACTGTTTCTGTCATGACCCCGATGTCTGGCTCTTTGACCCTCCTCCATACATGCCAGGGAGTAACAGCCAGGCTAGATCCCAGGGGAGGACATTGCAATCAGCCCTGAGGAAAGGAGATGAACCAGGGTAGGATGGAAGAGGAGGAAATCCTCCCCCATTGGATGGACTTGTAAGGGGTGGGGAGGAGTTGAGGTAGTAATGGGGAGAGTGGGAGGAAATGAGGGAGGGGGCTATGACTGGGATGCCACATAACTATCCTGTGGTTGATATAAAAATAAATAAATTACATTTAAAAAAGAAAAATGCAGCAACGAATTATAGTAAGACCACTAACTCCACAATAAAAGGAACTAACAGTCATTGGTCACCATTATCTTCAATATTAATGGACTCAATTCTCCAATAAAAATACACAGACTAACGAAATGGTTGTGGAAACAGGGTACAACATTCTGCTGCATCCAAGAAACACACCTATGCAACAAAGATAAATATTACCTCAGAGTAAAGGGCTGGAAAAATGTTTTTCAAGCAAATGGACCCAGAAAACAAGCTCGGGTAGCGATCCTTGTATCCAATAAAATAGACTTTCAATGAAAATTTATCAAGAAAGATGAGGAGGGGCACTTCCTTCTTATCAAAGAAAAATTCCAACAGGTGGACATCACAACTTTAAACATGTATGCCCCAAATACAAAACCACCTACATATGTAAATAAAACATTATTAAAGCTGAAATCACACATTGATCCCAATGCCCTAATAGTGGGAGACTTCAACACTCCACTCTCACCAATGGACAGATCATGTGTTCAGTAGCAAAACAGGGAAACAAGGGCACTTACACAGGCCCTAAATCAAATGGACCTAATAGATGTCTACGGAACTTTTCATCCTAGATCAAAAGAGTATACCTTCTTTTCAACATCTCATGCAACCTTCTCCAAAATAGACCATATAGTTGGTCACAAAGCCAGCCTCAGCAGATACAGGAAGATTGAAAGAATCCCTTGTATCCTGTCTGACCACCATGGTCTAAAGCTGAATCTCAACAACAACAGAAACAGCAAAAATAAATCATTTTAAAGAGTTTTTAATTAATTGATTCAATTCACATCTCAGTCATAGGCCCCTCTCTTCTTGCCTACCAGTCCCATCTTTCCTCTTGCATACCCCCTCCTGTTTTCCTCAGAATGGGGGAGCCCTGAATCTATACATCCCAGTTCATCCATTTGCATGATGTCTGAGTTTGCCTTTTTCCCCTGAGGCTTATTATGGAAGTACTATCAGAAAGTAGGCAAGAGAGTCCATTTCAAAGATATCCCCTCCTCCCCTTATTAGTGGGCCACATGAAGCCCAAGATACCCATCAACTCTATATTCTTGGGGTCTGGGCATTGTAGAATGTCTGTCCTCTACTATATGATTAAAATATGCTTACAAGTGTGTATGTATCATGTGTGTCTTAAAAAAGTAAATGAAATAAGAAACAAGGTGGAGAAAGACTGAGGAAGGCCTGGAAGTCATCCAGGGCTGCAATCTGACCCCCAAATGCATGCATACACACCCACATGAGCACCTACACTAACATTTGCCCCTTTTGTACACACACACACACACCCTCATGCACATGACACACTCTCAATAAGACAGTCTGTACATGAACTCCAGTTCCACCAGTTTGGTTACATGACCTTGGACCATTTATTTAACTTTTGTGTAGCATATCCTCTCCATCTACATAATGGGATAGGAGCAGTAATTCCTCTAGTGTCTTTATGAGGATTAAACAAGCCAATATTTGTAAAGCACTTAGAGCAGTGCTGACACGTAGTAAAAATGTTTGCTAAACATTACTAAGAAATGATGACCCAGACATAATGATAGGGTTTCCCTATTCTACCAGCTAAAGAATTTGGGGCACAGTGATGACATGCTGGACCCTCACTATTTATGAGCATATTAGCAAGATCTCTCATTCTTGTGAATTCTTCCATCTTTTCAATTTTTGTTGGAAAAGTTAGTTTATGCCTGTTGAAAGAAAAGATTATGAGATAAACTTCAGAAATTTAGTCTTAAGATGTACAGCTTTCTTCAACCCTCCTACTATCCTAAAATTCTTGGTTTAATTCCCAGCAAGATGAGGATTCTTTATAATTTGGCCTTAACTGCAACACAGCAGGAGAACATGTTAATGAGTTCATTAATTAATTAGCTTGCATTTTCATAGTACTGTAGCATTTGCAAAACCCTTTCAGAATCATTATTTCATTTTGTGATCACAACATCCCACTGAGGAACAAGGCAAGGGGTTATCCAGATTTCCAGACAAATAAGTTGAGCTTCCATGGAGCTAACGTATATGCCCTCTAATAAATGCTTGGTGTGTATGATCAAACCCAGCCCTCCTTCCGTTTTAGGCATGGACTCTGGAGTCTTTCATAGCCTCCTTTAAATCCAATCTAGAATACTCATGGGATCCTATTGAAGTTTTTCAGGCCTCATGATTGTGTTTCCTAAGTTTTCATACAAAGATAAAAGTAACATCAATATTATTAAGACTTTCTTTCATAACAGCCAATATTATACAGAGAAATCACACACTGCAATGGCTTGACCAATTCCATTACTATTATTATAAATATTGCAGTAAACTTTTATTAATTATAGACATTGTATGTAGACTATGGGATCAAACCACACAATGAACATTGGGTGAAGAAAGAAGTGATTTGAATGTTCATTAGTCAGTGGAGGTATTAAGGAAGTTTACTGTGAAATATTGAGACTTAATTTTGCATGTGAATATAGGAATTACTAGGGTGAACAAGATGAAGAAGAAAATCACAGTGAACAAAAATAACCCACATTACAATGGTGGTGAAGTATTTAATGCCATTAAGTAAAGAACTACATTTTTAAGGCATTGATAAAGGGTACCTAGGAGTTTTGAGAATTTGGGGTATAGAAACACAAAGAGGGCATAGCGTACCCATTATTTGCTGTTGTGGTAAGCAAACAGGCATATGTATTGTATGAAGAAAAAAAAACCACTGAGATTGGGGAATGGTAGTGTGTAGGCATAATGATGACATACGGCACCTTGTAGAAGATATGGTGGTAGAAATATAGGCATGGAGTGGAACAACTTTTCCATCACTAAGGGGCTTGTATTTAGAAGTCTGTAGAAGTATATAGGCTTGTATGAGATTTCAGAGACTTTTATTCCACTGATGTTTCTACTTCTCTGACCTTGTACACATATACCCTTGAAACTCTGGAATGTGTTCTAAGTAATCTGGATATTCAGGCAAGCTTGCTATTTTTCTCACTGTCAAACACAATGTCATCAGAAACTATGTAGCCCTTGTCTCCTATATTACAAAGTTATACTTGGTTAAATAAAAACTGGAAAGGCCATCGTGATGGTATGTTTTATATATTAACCTGACTGGGCTAAGTGATGTTCAAATTATTGGCAAGACATTACTTGTTTCTGTATCTTTGGGGATTTTTATTTTCTTTACTAAAGGAGATCATTTGAGTTGGCAACTAAGTAGAGAAGATTACCTTAACTGGCATAGGTGGATATCACCTAACCTGCTGAGATCTCAGCTTGAATGAAAATGTAGAGTAAGGAAGAATCTGCTGCATATATTTAAGCAGACCATGCATTTTATGTTGCCCTCAACATTGAGTTCCTAGTCATTGGCATCCCTTGTTCTGAGATCTTTGGACTTGAACTACAGTGCAAGTTTTTCTAGTTCTCCAGGCTGCAGACAGCATATTATGGAATTTTTCAGCCTCCCTGTTCATATGAGCCAATTCTTAGAATAAATCTTTCTCTTTATCACTCTCCCCAAACAGTGCATAAAAGCATATATAAGTGTATGCACACACTTATACTTCCAACAGCCGCAGTTCGTATCAGAATATTAAAGGAGTCATGAAAAGATCATGAAAAGCAGTAACAAAATATCATTGCCCCAAACTAATCGACCATTCAAACACCATTATTTTTTTTAAGGTAGACTCCTTTTAACATCCGACTTTGAAACAATCTGTTCAAACTGGTTTCCTGTCATCAAGTGAAAATTGTGAGTTTTCCTAAGCTTCAGAAGCAGCCTTTTCTTTTTCCTACTCGGATTGAATTCTATTTGAATCATTTTGTTTTTCTGAGACCTGGAAACGATCATCCTGAGTGAGGTATCCCAAAAGCAGAAAGACGAACATGCTATATACTCACTTATATAGACCTATAAGATAGGATAAAAATACAGAAATCTATACACCTAAAGAAGATAAACAAGAAATAGGACCTGGGGTAAGAGGATTAATACTCATTTAGAAAGTCAAATGGGAAGGACATTGAATGTAGGAGTAAACAAATAGCAGGACAAGAGCCGGCCACAGAGGGCCTCGAAACACTTTTCCTAGCAGTGTATCAAAGCAAATATTAAGAAACATAACCAATCCTTTGGCAGAGTGCAGAGAATCATATGAAAGAAGGGAGAGTTAGTATGACCTGGAGAGGTCAGGAGCTCCGCAAGAACCAAATATATCAGGGCACAGGGGTCTTTTGTAAGACTGTCTTTCCAACCAAGGACCATGTATGGTTATAACATAGAACCCCTGCTTGTATGTAGCAAATGGTAGCTCAATTCCCAAGTGGGTATACTAGTAAGGGGAACAGAAACTATTTTGGACATGAACTCAATGACTGGCTCTTCGACCTCCCTGTCCCCCGAGGGAGGAGCAGCCTTGCCAGACCACAGAAGAGGACATAGTAGCCATTCCCGAAGAGACCTGATAAGCTAGAGTTAAATGGAAGGAGAGGAGGTTCTCCCCTATCAGTGGACTTGGAAAGGTGCAGGAAGGAGAAGAGGGAGGGAAGGGGGGGATAAGGAGGGAATGCGGGAGAGGGCTATGGCTGTACATAACCTGTGATTAATATAAAATAAAAATTAAAAAAATATTTGAAGTTCTGACTCTCCTGAATTGAATCTCCATTATAAAGATGGATTCAAGGACACGTGTTAACATAGCTATCTATCAGGTTAGACATTATGAGTCACTAGGGAGTTTTTGGGTTTTTTTGTTTGTTTGTTTGTTTGTTTGTTTTTTCTCTCTAAGTACCCCAAAGCACTAAAACTTTCTTGTTGTAAAATGTCTTGAAAACTAAGGTATTTCTGTCTCAATTGTTTATTGGCATATTGAATTTGTAAGAAATTTATAGGAACAAATGTGTTTTTTCAAAACAAATTATTCTTTGAGAAGAGAATATTGCTCTAATGATCTCTTGGAATGCTATGTTACTTAATTTTGTTTTAATAACTTTCAAGCAAGTAGTTAAAAGAATAGTTTCTGCTTTGTATAAACAAAGGTTACCACTTTTGATAATTTCATTGCAGTAAACACAACTGGGTCTTCAGTGGTTTGGCAGAGACAGGCTTGATGTTCAACAATTTACCCTTAGGACATGAAAAGATAATATAATTCTCTACATTCTGTAGAGTTAATTTAGGAACGTAGAATATAAATTTCACCAGCAAGTTACGGTTGCAGTGATAATGTTCAACTTCCTCCTCCTGGATCATGAAGATATTGTGTTGAAGACGGGGCCATTCCTGGGAAAGGGTGTCTGTCCAAGAGTCAGTTATAAATCTCTCCACCATGAGACATCTTCAGTATACCTATATATACTATGGCAGAAAAACAGACAAACATTTGAAATGGAAGACCACTTGATTGGGGTATTTATCTTTTACTTTCCCCTAGCCTGCCTTAACCAATACAAAAACATGACACTAACTATTTTTTTCCTAACATATTTAAGTATTGCTTATTAACGGGCAATATTTATTTATTGGGATACATTAATTTGTATAGTACCTTAAAAAGAGAGTATCACCTCTCTTATTTCCTTTAATAATCTCAATACCTCTTGAGGAATGCCAGTAAAATGGTGTCCAAGATCAGTGTATAGACACAAGGTGCACAGCTCAACAAAAATGTCTACCATAATTCATGATGCTGGTGCCTCAAGTGAGTTTGGGGATTTGGATTTCTGTTTCCAACTCTGCCATATTCTTTTATCATGAACCTTCTGCAATTTGCCATTGGAATATCATTCAGGCAAATAAACTAAGACATCGAATACAACTCATTACAAATCATCTGTATTCTGAAGAGGGTACAACTTCCTAATGAAAGAGCAAAGTCTTCAGCTTTCATTTTCATTGAATTCTAGGAAGTCTTTAATTTCCTTCTTAATTTCTTCCCTAACCAAGCTGTCCTTGAGTAGCAAGTTGTTGAGCTTCCTGAGGAGACAGGATAAGCTGGGGTTGGATGGAAGGGAAGGAGGTCCTCCCCTGTTGGTGGACTTGGAGGGGGCTGGGAAGAAGGAGATGAGGGAGGGAGTGGGAGGGTAGGAGGGAATGGAGGAGGGGGCTACGCCTGGGATTCAAAGTACCTAACCTGTGAATGAGATAAAAATAAATAAATTAAAAAAAAAGAAAAAGAAATCCCAACAAAAAAAAAGAAAGAGCAAAGTCTTCATAACATTATGTTGTATTGCAATTCCAATAGTTCTATATTATTTCCATCATATATTTTGGTGATGTCTCAATATATTAGAAGAAGTATTTTAGTCTTAAAGATGAATACAAATAGGTACTTTCTCATTGCTAGAGAACACAAGCTTTTTGACTACTTCAGGTTTTTCTTTTCTTTTCTTTTTGTATGTTCACTTCTTTGTGTTTTTTGTGACTATCTTCCATTTTTATAAATATTGAACCTTATGAGACATTCTTATTGCTGTGTGTATATTTCATATAGTCAGTATATCAGTTTACTGCATCTCTGTTACATGTATTTGATTGATATGTATTAGTGTTTGTGATAATAAAAATCTTCTATTGATAAATTCTGTAAGGTTTCTTTTTAATCTGAAATTGTCTTTATTTTGCTTTCATTTTCCAGCAGATTCATGATTTTGTTGACAGTTATTTCCTCTCAGACTTTGAAGGTATCACCTAATTTTCTTCTGGCCTCAGTGATGTCTGGTAAAATGTGATCTATAATGCCTACGATCTTGCCTTTGAAGATAAAACTAATTTTCCTCTTCAGTAGCTTTTGTTTTCCTATTTTTTCTTGTGTTTCTTATGTAAGGGTAGTTTTCTAGTGTCTATACTGATGGGTTTTGCAGTGATTCTCAACTTTGTGACTTGTTCTTTCTTCAGAAAGTTCTTTAGAATTATTTCTGGCTATTTTTTTCTATTCTTCTCTTTTCTTCCAGATTCATGTATAGACAAATTTTTGTTTATTGTAAATGCCTTTCACAGTATCACATTGAGTCTTACCTTTTCATATTTTTTAAAATTTATTTATTTTTATATCAATCACAGGTTAGGTTTTTTGCATCCCATACGTAGCCTCCTCCCTCATTCCCTCCCACCCTCCCCAACCCTCCCTCAACTCCTCTCCTCCCCCTCCAAGTCCACCAACTGGGGAGGACCTCCTCCCCTTCCATCTGACCCCAGATCATCTTGTCTCCTCAGGGCTGACTGCAATGTCCTCCCCTGGGATCTAGCCAGGCTGTTACTCCCTGGCATGTATGGAGGACGGTCGAAGAGTCAGCCATCAAGTTCAAGACTGAAATAGTCCCTGTTTCCCTTACCTTTTCATATCTTGTTGTGTTTTATCTTTTTGTGTCTAAGGCTGGTTATTTTCTTCTGAATTACCCTTTTTCTTCTTTAATTTTTCTTGTGTTCCCTCTAATATGAATGCATATAATGCAGTTGTTAGTACTTGTAAACACTTCTTAAATGTTTGCTCATGCTTATTTTTAAAATAAAGTCTTTCAGCAGCCGCAAGAGAAATGCCCTCCTTCCTCCTAGATTTGATCTCCAGCTTTAATTACCTCATTCTTTGACAAGTCGTCTCTTCAGCTCTTGTTTTCTGAACCACGACTTTATGATCAGGCTTTCAGCCACCCATACACCCTCTAAATCATCAGATGCCTGTAGGCACAAAGTAGCAGAGAACAGTAAGCTCATTTCTTCTCCCTGTCTCTAAAATGTTCATGTTTCAAGTCTTGGTAGCTCTTGAAGAGATTCATTATGATTACTGTTTTCATAATAGGTCTAATGGATATGCTTTTTAGTTGTTCATCAAGGAATTCCTGGTCAGGTAAATTAGCTACAAGGCAAATTTCCATCCTAGCACTTTCTGGTAAAATATCTAGATTTCCTTTCTTTGTTCTTTCTTTCTTTCTTTCTTTCTTTCTTTCTTTCTTTCTTTCTTTCTTTCTTTCTTTCTTTCTTTCATTCTTTCTTGCAAATTTATTCACTTTGTATCCCAACTGGAGCCCCCTGCCTTGACTCCTTCCAGTCCCCCCCCCCTCTCCCTCTACACCCATTCTCTAGCCCCAAAATGGAGGAGGACCTCATCCCCTTCTATCTGATTTTATCCAATCAGATATCACCAGGGCTGGTTGCATCATCTTCCTCTGTGGTCTGGCAAGGCTGAAACCCCCAAGGGGAGGTGATCAAACTGCCAGTCACTGACTTCATGTCAGAAAAAGAAACTAATCCCCTTACTAGAGAACCAACCTGGAAACTGAGCAGCCTATGGCTTCCTCTGAGCAGAGGATCTAGGGCTTCTCCATGCATGGTCCTTTGTTGGAGTACTGGTCTCTGTCACCACCTCACCCCCACCCCAGGTATTTGGTTTCCATGTGAAGTTCCTGTCCTCTACAGGTCTTTCTTTCTCCCTGTTCTTCCATAAGGTTTCCTGCACTCTGACCAAATTTTGGCTATGAGTCTCAGTATCTCCTCCAATACCCAGATGGATAGAGTCTTTCAGAGCCCCCCTGTGGAAGGCTCCTGTCCTGTTCCTTGTTTTCTTCTACTTCCGAAGTCTATCCTGTTTTCTTTCTGAGTGAGGTTTCAGCCTCTTCCCTAGGGTCCTCCTTGCTGTTTAGCTTCTTTAAGACTCGAGATTTTAGCATGTTTAGTCTATACCATATGTCTAATATCTACTTATAAGTGAGTATATACCATATGTGTCTTTCTGCTTCTGGGTTACCTCACTCAGGATGATTTTTTCTAGTTCCCACCATTTGCCTGCACATTTCATGGTTTCCTTGTTTATAATTGATGAGTAGTATTCCATTGTGTAAATGTACCTCAATTTCTGTAGCCATTCTTCAGTTGAGGGACATCTAGATTGTTTCTGGCTTCTGGCTATTATGAATAAAGCTGCTGTTGAATATAGTTGAGCAAATGTTCTTTTTGTATGGTTTGGTATCTTTCAGATATATGCCAAGAAGTGGTATAGCTGATCAAGAGGTATCACTATTTCTAATTTTATGAGAAAGCACCAGATTGATTTCCAAAACAGTTTTACAAGGTTTTATTTCTACCAGCAATGGAGTAGGGTTCCCCTTTCCTCACAACCTCTCCAGCATTCATCATGACTTGAGTTTTTTATTTTAAACATTCTTATGGGTGTGAGGTGAAATCTCAGGGTCGTTTGATTTGCATCTGGGATGACTTTGGGCGTTGAGTATTTCTTTAACTGTTTCTCTGCTATTTGATATTCCTCTGTTTCATTTCTCTAGTCTTTCTTCTTTTTAGAGTCTTGTTGTATTTAAATGTAAATGTGATTCTTCATACAGAATTGGCCAGTTACGGTCTCAGAATAGAATTTTTAAGAAATGGTAAAATTAAGGGAATGTATCTGGTTCTTGAAACTACAAGAACATATCATGGTACTGAAAAGGGTGTTTCGGATCTGGAAATAAAAACTTGTACTGGGAAAAGGGAGAGAGAGTGCCATAAGCTCAGCATTGGAGTGTTGTACCAGGAGACCTTCCATTCTCTATTTAGAACCACCCTTTATGAGCCAAGGAGAGCCAAAACTGCATTTTTATTTGGTAAAGGACACAGCAACCAGTCATTCGGAAGTATAGCATACATTAGGAATATAAGTTCTATTCATAATGCAATAAAATATCTAAATGCATGGGAGATCTTTCGATCTTCTGATACCTTCTTCTATTTTTTTCTTGTACGGAAGTTTTTTTCCATACAAGTCTTTCACTTGCTTTGTTAGAGTGCCACCAAGGTACTTTATATTCTTGGTGGCTATTGTGAATAGTATTGTTTCCCTAATTTTTTCTCAGCCCATTTGTTCTTTGTATAAAGAGAAGCTAGTGATTTTTTTGAGTTGATTTTGTATCTTGCCACTTTGCTGAAAGTGTTTATCAACTCTTGGAGTTCCATGTTAGAATTTTTGGGGTCACCCAGGTATACTATCATATCATCTGCAAATAGTGATACTTTGACTTCTTCCTTTCCTATTTGTATCCCCTTGATTTCCTTTAGATGTCTTATTGCTCTAGCTAGTACTTCAAGTACTATGGTGAAGAGATATGGAGAGAGTGGGCAGCCTTGCTTTGTCCTTGATTTCAGTGGGACTGATTTATGTTTCTCTCCATTTAGTTTGATGTTGGCTATAGGATTGCTGTATATTGTCTTTATTATGTTTAGGTATGTGCCTTGTTTCCCTGATCTCTCCAAGACTTTAAATATGAATGGGTGTTGGATCTTGTCAAATGCTTTTTCAGAATCTAAGGCGATGATCATGTGTTTATATTTTCTTTCAGTTTACTTATATGGTGGATCACATTGATGGATTTCCATGTATTGAACCACCAATGCATACCTGGGATGAAGCCTATTTGATAGAAGTGGATGATATCTTTGATGCGATCTTGGATTCGGTTAGAAGACCCAGAAATAAACCTACACACCTACGGATACTTGATTTTGACAAAGAAACCAAAACCATGCAATGGATAAAAGACAGCATATTCAACAAATGGTGCTGGTCAAACTGGATGTCTACATGTAGAAATATGCAAATAAATTGATACTTATCACTCTGCAGAAAACTAAAGGCCACGTGGGTTAAAAAGTTCAACATAAAACCAGATACAATAAATCAGAAGAAAAAGTGGGGAAGAGCCTTGAACTCATTGGCACAGGAGTCAACTTCCTGAATAGTACACCAATAGCACAGGGTCTAAGATCAACAATCAATAAATGGGACCTCATGAAACTAAAATGCTTCTGTAAAGCAAAGGACAAAAGAACAGCCTACCGATTGGATTGGGAAAGGATCTTCACTAACCATATATCTGACAGAAGGCTAGTATCCAGAATATATACAGAACTCAAGAAGTTAAACAGCAACAAATCAAATAATCAAATTAAAAATGAGGTACACAGCTAAACAGAGAATTCTTAATAGAGGAATATCAAATGACAGAGAAACAGTTAAAAATATGCTCAACATCCTTAGTCAGCAGGGAAATTCAAATCAAAATGACCTTGAGATTTCACTTTACACCCATCAGAATGGCTAAGATCAAAAACTCAAGTGACAGAACCTCCTCCATTGCTGGTGGGAATGTAAACTTGTACAACCACTTTGGAAATCAATCTGGTGCTTTCTCAGACAATTAGGAATAGCACTTCCTCAAGATCCAGCTATAGCACTCCTAGGCATATATCCAAAATATGCTCGAGTATGCAACAAAGGCATTTGATCAACCATGTTCATAGCAGCTTTATTCATAATAGACAGTATCTGGAAACAACCCAAATATCCCTCAACTAAGGAATGGATACAGAAATTCTTGTTCATTTACACAATGGAATACTACTCAGCAATTAAAAACAAGGAAATCATGAAATGTACAAGGAAATGGTAGAAACTAGAAAAGATCATCCTGAGTGAGGTAACCCAGAAGCAGAAAGCCACACATGATACATACTCACTTATAAGTGGATATTAGACATATGATATAGGATAATCATGCTAAAATCTGTATACCTAAAGAAGCAAAAGAAGAAGTAAGACCCTGGGTAAGATGCTCAATCCTCATTCAGAATGGAAAATAGGAATGAAATTGGAAGAAGTTGAAAACAAGGAACAAGACGGGAGCCTCTAAAAGACTCTGCCCAGCAGTGTATTAAAACAGATGCTGAGAGTCACAGCCCAATTTTGGGCAGACTGCAGGGAATCTTATGAAAGAAGGAGAAAATAGGAAGACCTGGAGGGGACAGGAGCTCCACAAGGAGAGCAACAGAACCAAAAAATCTGCGCATAGGGGTCTTTACTGAGACTGATACTCCAGACAAGGACAATGCATGGAGATAAACTAGACAGATAACCTTCACAGTTGTAGCCTATGGTAGCTCAGTGTCCAAGTGGGTTCCCTAGTAAGGGGAACAGGGACTATCTCTAACATGAACTCAGGGCTGGCTCTTTGATCATCAAACCCTGAGGGGGGAGCATTCTTACCAGACCGCAGAGGAAGACAATGCAGCCAGTCCTGATGAAACCTGACAGGCTCTGGTCAGAGGGAAGGGGAGAAGGACCTCTCCTATCAGTGGATTGGGAAAAGGGCATGGGAGGGAGTGCAGGATTGAAAGAGGATGAGGGAGGGAGCTACAGCTGGGATATAAAATGAATAAATTGTAATAAATCAAAAAGATTTTAAAAATATAAATATAACCTTCTGAGTGTGTTCAGTGTTGCTGGATGTGTATTTCTAGGACTGACCATTCGTTATTGAACCACATAATGCTCCACATCAAGCTGAAGAGCTACACACAATTAAAAATCCCCACTACCACCTCCTTTATAACTACTCAGCACAAACGATGGACACGCTAGAATACAAAGTTGATTGCAACACTGATTTTGATTATTTTTCTCATCACTCAGACTAGGTTAAAGGTATCTGACATGTGGTAGTCTTTAAATTATTTTTTGCAAGGAAAGAAAGCTGGGTCTTAGAAACTGGTAACCTTTCTTCCCTTGTTACTAAAGTTTGAACTAGATACTCTAGACATCACCCAGTATAATGCTCTTCTTTAACAAACTAGGAAAGTACAGTTCATATTTTGGGGGTTATTAATAAAAATATGTTTGCAAATAAAATAATTAGTGCTTGAAAAAACTTACAACTTAGGCTTTGTTACAAAAGTTCCAATGTAAAAATATATGAATTATGTAATATGTATAAAATATACTATAATGTAAACACATACAGGAAAAAACTTTAGTCAAGAAGCTGTATTAAGAATATTTTTATGGTTATTGAAGGAAAATTTGAGTAAGCCTTCCAGAAATATAAGCAAAGACTGTCTCAAATGTATCCACTGATGTTCTTGGAAGAGTCGATGTTCCAGCTCTCTGACGTGCCCAAGCTTGTGCGTGCATGCGTGCGTGTGTGTGCATGTGTGTGTGTGTAGTGTGTAGTGAGTTTGGTAAATTATTAGAATGAAGGTAAACTTTACCATTTACTACTGGATGAGTACTTTCCATTATTATTATTATTATTACTATTATTATTATTATGAAAGTGCTTCTGCACTTGCCTCTAAAGAAATAATCTGCTTTTTTATTTGGTCTTTGATATCTAAGTGCACAGATTTTTGGGATTAAAGGACAGACAATATTTAAGTAAGGTGTCAAGTCTCAGTTTTGAAATCAAAAGTCACATTACTGTCTGAGTTAATTATCAAAATTCAGATCAGGTGAAAGTAATTTTATTTCAGCCAGTTTCCTATATGTTTGGACCAGGAAGTGGATTAATATTGTCTTTTCCCTTTTCTTTATTAGATTTTCTATGATGGAAAAAAGGCTCCATTTTTTATTTCATCAAATGATACTTTTCTCTCACGTTATCTGCTGATAGAGATGCAGTACACTGGCTAATTTGGAGTGGAGTTATTTTTGTAATGATTTAGGACATAGCTTGAGTATTAGTCATTCAGTAAGACTACATTAAAATTAATTTGATAAAATATGCATTAACATCATTGACACTTCTCCATGCATAGATTTTAATAGATCAGAGAATGAGGGGCATGACCAGTAAAATCAAAACCTCCTCAAAGAGATGGAGAGAGAAATTCACCATTCTACCCTCCTACACCGCAGAACTAAACCCTTTAGCTATCATCACAGTACATCAAATTTAAGAGTCTTTAAATATTAAATATCAATGTGCACCATGGAATGTAATAAACCCACTTTTCAAATAATGTTTCATTCCCTGACATCAAAATGTGTGAGGAGTTTTCTTTTAAATATACTATAGAAGTTAATTAAGTTCACTCAAGTTTATTACATGGAATCACTAAGGCTACATCGGGATATTTATGATCCACCCAGAATGCAACTCAGTGAAACTTTTGAAATGTTGATAAGTGATAAGGATGTCATTTGAGGTTTATTTTTTAATAATAATTTAATTGTCATTGTAAAATGCCTCATAGTTAGGACAGATTAAATTGCCACCAAAACCATTACTAAAATTCATAACCTCTATAAATGTAAAGTGTTTGCCACTGTGTCATAAATAACAGCACTTGTTCCAGGAAAATGAGGTGCCTGAAATAAATTAAGAAAACCAAAACATATAAATGTGTTAGATTGCAACAATTTCTGCTTGCTGATGGGAATACAGCTGAGTTGGGAGGCAGGTTCTTTCACTGAGTAACGGTTACTTATGATCTCAATAAATTTTAGGTCCTCGAGGATTTTGAATGCTTTTTTTGTTTTTTAACTTTTTGGCACATTGGAGGATGCTGTTTTCGGTTGAGAACTAAAAGCACCTGGGAACTTCAGGAGAAAGTTCATTGCAAACAAGGTGACCTCGTCCCAGCTTCTTGGCTTTTTTGAGTTCTAAGCTCTTCATCTGCAAAATGGGATGGGATTTTCCAGTCATCTTGAAGGCAGAGTGTCAAGCTGTGTGTTCTCATGAGGTCTTTCTCTGTCTTAATCTCTACTAGACATTTTACCTTCCCTAAGAATTATTTTTCTGGTTACTTTAGTATGCTGGGTTGTTCTGTTTCTGCCATTCTTCTAGTGACATTTAACATTTGGTTCTTGTTACAAGCTGAGAGACTGAATTTTCTCATTAGGACATCAGCTAGTCAAGGCCAGCACCTGTGTTGTTCATTTTATATCCACTGTGTATAGTATACTTTTATTCATATAGTGGATTACAAGAGATCTTTAAAGAATAAATAGTTCAGTATATAGAATGATGATGAATGTTGTCATAGGCTTAAGGGTTATATGCAAGATATTGTCTTAAAATGTCACCTTTAGGCATATAGCTATTCAGGATGTAAGACAGGACTGATTTGATACAATGAATTCTGAAGGACATCTGGGGTTTAGGAGGTTGACACACACAAAAAAAAAACTGGCTCATTTTTCCATATAACTAGAGTCTGTCTAAAACATAGTGGACCTAATAGTAATGTAGCTGCCCCGAAAGTCACACAAAGAAGTAAACACAGAGTCCATATGTAAACCATTGTTTGTGTAATTAGAAATTAATATCATATTAATATATATATATATATTACCAGAGAGAGTTCAAGATGCTGATCACTACAAACAGCATATAGATTTTCGTTAATAGATAATGTTAAGAAAAATTACCTAATTTACATATTGGGAAAAATCAGCATTATGTTTAGAGCTAGAATTGAATTTCAGCCCTGATTCAGCTATATTCTTGGTTTGTGATACTGAGTCTTAGTCTCTCTCTCCCTTTTAACAGAGTTTTGTGCTAGTACTACAAATTGATGTAAATATCCTTTTAAAATAAAATAAAGAATAAAATCTATGTCTTGGTTCCTTGCATGTAAAATGGAAAACGTCTAATAAATCAAGTTTGTGACTATTTCAAAGTAGCCACGACCAGTCTGTGGATGGTGGGATGGCTCTGACAGACAGAAGCACCCCTAGATTAGAGATGGTGAGAGCTGCAGTATTCACTTCTGGGAAGGCGGAACATTAGGTCATCAAAGTTGGAAGGCAGGGATGACCTGGCATTTCTAGTTGAGTTATTATCCATTTGAAGTCAGAGCCTGATTTGAGAATGATTATATACTTGCAAGACAAGCAAGATAAAGAGAGACTGGAGAAGAACAAGAAAATTCAACTTCCTGGCCCTCACAGCCAATTACAGCACATACCTTCACATGTGGATCTATACTGTGTTTAACAACCCAGCAGGAACTAGCCTTGGAAAGGCATCACAGTCTCTGTCCAAGACATGTAATAAAACAAAAGATTTCCAATTAGTGTGTTGGAAACACATAGAGAGCAGCAGGAAAAATAATAAAGTGAAAAGAGTTCTTACTTTTTAAATTTTTTGTGCTAGTACTACATTTAATGTATCGCTTTAAAATAGAATACAAAGAAACGACTAGATTGATTTCCAAAGTAGGAAAAGACAAGGAAGAGGACAGGAGCTTTCCAGAGGGGATCTCTGAAAGACTCTACCCAACAGGGTATCAAAGGAGATAATGAGACTCATAAACAAACTTTGGGCAGAGTGCTTATGGAAGAACTGGGAGATAGAAAGACCTGGAAGGGACAGGAACTTCACAAGGAGACCAACAGAGCCAAAAACCCTGGGCCCAGGGGGTCCTGGGGAGACTGATACTCCAACCAAGGACTATGAATGGAGAGGACCTAAATCCCCTGCTCAGAGGAAGCCCATGGCAGCTCAGTTTCCTATTGGTCTCCCTAATAAGTGTTACAGGTGACATAAATCCTCATTCAGGTCTGTGCCTGCCAAGCAGTTAGGCAAACACACATGACGACCAGGCAATAAGCAGCGACTGTTTTTCTGGTTTTGTCAGTGGTTTTAGGAAAATGTTTATTAGGAAAATTTTAGTTTCAAAGATCAATTAATAAACTCATCCAACTCCAACATCTACTATTTCTGTGTGACTATCTTATTTTTCCAAGGAGAAACGGTATGGACACCTTACATTTGGGAGTCACTCTCACATCTCATGCGACTTTCTAATAGCCAATGGCCTTTGGAAGAACTGGCAGGAGAGTAGAACATTAGAAGTCTTGTTCTGACTTAGTGTTGCATTAACCCAGTGAGATTGAATAAATCGTTTACTCTGGTCCTCACTATCCTTACTCAGAGAGATCTATTTGACCAGCTCTGTTTGTTCCATTTAACTCTAGTCCCATAAAACACTTTTTGTAAAAATACTAACCATGACTATGTGTCTCTTTATCAAAATATGGATCTTGCTGGCTTCTAAAAATGCACACATACCTCAGGATATCATAGGCTCTGAAAAGTCTTGAAGTTAAAACATGCTGTTACATTTTAACTTATTCCTAATAAAACTATGCTACTTTATGAATCAGTTTTAGCAAAGTTTCAGACAGCACATTCTACAAGTATTGGATAAAATGTTTGTAATGTACTCCTCCAACTCCAATATTTACTGTGTCTGTGTGACTATCTCCTTTTTCCAAGGAGAAAATGTATAGTACAGGGAAAGTAAGTAACTCAATCAAAGTGACTCCTGAGCTGGTAGTTGAACCTGACATTTTAGAATCTGAATACTGGTTCCTTTGTCTGACATTTTTCTACAGTACTGGGTAATCACAAGACCAATTTATTTTACAAGGCCTATTTACCACTACAGTATATACTTTCTAGAAGGTCTAGGCATACCCCAAGAGTATGGTGCATTGGTAAGGCACATTCTGATAACAGGATAGGCTTGGACTGTGGATGGTCATGAGTACTGGATGCAACACGCTGTATCTAAATTAGGCTTCTCTGACTCTCACAGACTGAGACATGAAAAGGCTTTTTATGCATATTTCTAGAGTGATTCTTAAGTTTCAGTATAGTTTTTGTTTTAAAAGAAACTGAATGAGGAATGAATAAATAAGTAAAGAAATGAGTTAAAATTTGAAAAAAGAAGAAATGCTTTTATTTACTTGGCTTAATGCCTATACTGGTTCAGAATTGCAACAACTTTATTAGAAAGTTAATGCCTAAGATGCCTGCTTGTAGCTCACTCATCTCTCACTGGATTCCACGGTATTTTATTGCTATTTTTGTTTTGTTTCTAACTTTACCTTTGGCCATATTTAACCTTTAAGGGCTCTTCTATTAACACAACACATTTGTCCTAAAGACAGTCAAGGCTTCCTTACTGGCTGTGTCTCCTCCCCACACTGAGTTTGTTCACATTTTTTCATATTTAAGGCCATCTCCCAAATACATTTTGTGCAGTGACATTATGACAAAATAATATGACGTGTAAGATATATGGCAATTCCTGAACTAAAGAGAAGGAGAATGTTAGAATACGGAACAGAAATGCTTAATTTAGTCTTGGGAATAAAAGGAGAGCTAAGCTGAAATCTGAAGAGTAATTAGGAGTTAATAAAAAAAAAAGAGTAAGCGAAGGCATAAGAAACTAGATGGAAAAAAAAGTCTGAACATAAGAGAAACAACCTACATTTGGGAAAGTAAAAGTTACTCTGTGTTGGCAATAAGCCTGATTCAAGGCTTTCTCAGAGATCCTGATGAAAGGATAAAAGGGAACATTAGTTCTGTTCCCAGAGATAAACTTAGCAAGGTCAATTTTAGGATTTGGGTTGGGACTTTGGAGTAGTAGTCAAGGTCTCAGTTCCTGGGAACCGACTTTTCATTATGAAGAGCTGTAGTTAACAGTTTCAAGGCCACTGTATGCTCAGTCCGTTACTTGAGATATCCTGTTCTCCATCTGTGTAAAATTGCTTTGTTAGCTTTTTGTTAACTTTGACCCACTGTACCTTAGCTTTATGCTGACTCTATTCCATCTTCTCCTTGTAAACAGTATATGCAATATCATACTTCTTAATAATCTGCTGTCAGGCAACATCAGCTCGCAAGGACTTCCTGATCCCAGTTTTTTGCTGTTGTTGTTTTGTTTTAGTTTATTATTATTATTTATTATTACAATGTATTCACTTTGTATCTGGTTGTAGCCCCAACACCTCATCTCCTCCCAATCCCCCCTCCCTCCCTCTTCTCCCTCTAGGCCTCTCCCCTACTCCACTGATAGAGAAGGTCCTCCTCTCCTTCTATCTGACTCTAGGTATCAGGTCTCATCAGGTCTGGCTGCATTGTATTTCCTGTGGCCTGGCAAGGCTGCACACCCCAGGGGGAGGTGATCAAAGAGTCTGCCTCTGAGTTCTTGTCAGAGACAGCCCTTGATCCCCTTTCTAGGGAACCCACTTGGAGACCGAGTTGCCTATGGGCTACATCTGAGCTGGGGTATTATTAGATTCTCTCCATGCATTGTCCTTGGTTGGAGCATTGGCCTCTGCAAAGCCTCTGGGCCCAGATATTTTGCCTCTGTTGTTCTCCTTGTGGAGCTCCTGTCCCCTCCAGGTCTATCTCCCCCTTCTTTCATAAGCTTTTTTGTCCTCTTCACAAAGTTTGGCTATGAATCTCAGCATTTGCTTTGATACCCTGATCAGTAGTCTTTCAGAGGCCCTCTGTGATAAGCTTCTGTCCTACTCTCTGTCTTCTTCTGCTGTGATGTCTATCTCATTTGCCCTTCTGAATGAGGATTGCCCATCTTCCCTATGGTCCTCCTTCTTGCTTAGCTTCTTTGGGAATACAGATTGTAGCACATTTATACTATGTTATATGTCTAATATCCACTTATAAGTGACTATATACCATGTGTGTCTCTCTGCTTCTGGGATACCCCATTCAGGATGATCCTTTTTTTTTTTAATTTTTTTTCTTTCCTTCTCAGTAGCTCTCTCTGTTGACATCTGGAATTTCAGGACCCTCATTACTGTGGTCTTGGGTCAGTTTCAACTGGCTCAAGGAGGCTATTTTGGAAAAGAGGTAGAAGAACTATAAGCACAGATGAGGAAATAGAGAATTGCATGCTTTCCCTAAGTGTGCAATAGGCTCTGGGCATGGGACCCTGGAGTATCTCAAACAGATATATTATAAGAACAGGACTTTTAACATAAATTGGCCAGATATATGTATGGCTGCAGATGGTGAGAACACATTAGAGAAACAAAATTCAAGGTGCACAATTACAGCCCTTCATTAGTCTATGAAGAAGTGATTTAATCACGGACTGGAGTAATAATAGTGAGAATAAGAACATTGTTTAGCTTTGTGATTTTTTTAAAAGGAAGTTGAAACGAATTGGAAGCTGTGTTAACTTGATGATTAATTAAATATGAGAAGTGAGTAAAACTGATGAATTAAATACTACTCTGCTTTCTGGCTTGACAACTAGATAAAAATCAAAAGATATCTATCGATGTTGGAGAAACAAGAGAAGAAGCAAATTTTTAACAATGAGGTTTCTGAAAATAGTGTCTAAGTCATCCATTTTTTTCAGAATTATTTGTCAAGAACTCTAATAATGTGTTCGATTACTTTACCAGTCACTACACAAAACAGTATAGTCAAATGAGTTGAAGTCTCATAGAAAACAAAGAGATTATTTACACTACTCTGAATCTATCTGTAAATGGGGTGTTGGGGTCTGTTTGATTAAAATAGAGAATCAGCAATATTTTGAAACAACTGCTTTGTTTCCAATGGTTCATTAAATTTTATAACTCCAGTCTCTCACACCTTTGGGTAGTAGGATAAACAAAATAATAAAAATACATCAAAAAGTATTTGTGAGCCATTTGGCTTTTATGTATTTTTGATGACTCGGAAAAATTGTGGAATAGCTTCTGTTTCAGTGTGTTACTTTCCAATGAAGTGCTGGTATCAAAGAAAATTTTCTGGAGTACAGTGGTTTAAAGATGAGTCCAAGTGAGTGTAAGCAGAAGGTTGAAGAGACACAGTGATATAAAGCTTTGTTAGAGGATTTGGACTATTATCTTGAAAAAAAATGCAACAGTAGTGGGGAGATGGTTCCGAGGATGGAACCTTGAACACCCAAGAATGATCCCTGAAATTCAATAAATATCCAGTGTCAGAGCATGCATCTGCAATGTCAATGTTGCCAAGGTGAGATGAGAGGCAGGACAGGAGAATCACTCAGAAGCTCTGGCAAGCTAGCCTGAATACACAGAAAAGCAGAGTAAACTAAGAGAGAGAGGCAATGCCTCAGGGAAAGTGCTAGGAATATGGAATACAGTATTCTGTCTTTCTCCTCCGTGATTCTAAGGCATTAAGTTCAACCCCATGCCATTTTATGGTTACAGACCTTGTTTAGCTACTCTGTTGTTACATTATAATGTAATTAGTGAAAAGTGGAAAGACAGAAAGACTAACAAAGTAGATGGGTGATTCAACTGTCTCCTAAACCTTTTTTTTTTTTTTTGAGGTTCCATATGCCGTTCTCGTGCATCATATTCACTAGAACTTGATCATACAGTTCTTTGTGCCTAGCTGCACGGAAATCTAAGACATGTAGATATTTATTTGTTGGTGGCAGTGGTACAATATAAAAATTAGGGGGTAAGATGATGGAAAAAAGTGGAAAAATACTTGGTTAGCTTGGCTATTACTAAAAGATTTGAACTCATGGACCAATTCCATTGATGCACAAAGACTCCCTAGGACAGGAGTTTGAGTAGAATCAATAGCCATAAATCAGGAAGCCATTTAGTTAGAGAAATATGATCTAGTGACTATCATTATCATGATTTGGAGTCTAGATTTGTTCTTTGTCGCCTACTCCATGACAGTGATAGGATTCATTATTTGAACCTGAGTGCTTTTGGAAGAACAATATTTTCTACAAATAACAAAGCAATTACTTGCAAGTTCAAATCACTTTCTAATTTGACATCACTTTCTCCCCAAAGGATGGCAAAGACAATTATCATATGCATCAGGAATTTGGAAAAAAAGAAAAGAACAGTGAAGCAAAATGCATAAAGTCAGAGAGCTATTAAGTGGCACAGCTTGTATTTTAACTTTGTCCTTCTGACTCTTAAGTATTGATCTGTTTACATTGTGCTTGACAAACACTCAGAAACAGTGCAGCTTTGAGGCTCAGGAAGACAAGGTAGACTTGAATTCATGTTCTACACTTTTGATATAAAATACAGAAGTTATTACTTTGGGGGAGGGTGCAGTCCTTTTAATGTTAGTACGTGCAATGGTTCTTGTTAGAACTATCACCAGAAGTATGCCAAAGCCTAACAATGTCCTTTTAAATTGGCTTTATAGGCTTCACTGTGCAGCTAGGACAATGGTCCTGCCTATGTTCATATAGATGATCAAAATTCAAAGTTATATTGCAATATGCTCATGACAAGCATATTGGTTACAAAAGTTTCAGCTGCAATGAACAAAAACTACAAATAAATATGGCTGGAGAACAAATATATACTCTTATCTTATTGAGAAGTCCAGTGTTGAAGTGACTACAAGTTTCTTGTGCAGAAGCTCTTTGCCTATTTTTCTATGAAGCTATGAGCTTCATGCTCAGTATATTCACAAAATATACTATGGGTATTTTAGCTGCCACTTCAGATACGGTATATCCAAAGACACAAAGTACCATCCTTAAATAAATCCATCTATGGACATATGTTCTTTAAAAAAAATTAAAATTATTATAATTTATTACAATTTATTCACTTTGTATCCCAGCTGCACCCCCTCCCTCCTTCCTCCCAATCATTTCCTCTCTCCTTCTTCTCCCTCTATACCCCTTTACTAGTTCACTGATAGGGCAGGACTTTCTCCCCTTCCATCTGACCCTAGCCTATCGGGTCTCATCTGGATTGCCTGCAGTGTCTTCCTCTGTGGACTGACAAGGCTACACCCCTCAGGGAAAGATGATCAGATAGCCTACAACTGAATTCATGTCAGAGACAACCCCTGCTCCCCTTACTAGGTAACCCACTTGAAGACTGACTCTACATGCTACATCTGAGCAGGGGTTTTAGGTCCTTTTCATGCATGGTCATTGGTTGGGGTATGAGTCTCTGCAGGGTCCCCAGGGCCCAGTATTTTTGGTTCTGTTGGTATTCTTTTGGAACTCCTGTTCCCTCCATGTCACTCTATTCCCACCCCTCTCTTCCTCCTTACGACTCCCAAAGTTTGACCCTAATTCTCAGCCTCTGCTTCAATCCTCTATTGGGTGAATCCTGTCAGGGGACCCTCTATAGTAGGTTCCCATCTTGTTCCCTCTCTTTCACTACTTCTGGTGTATATCCTGTTTGTCATTCTGGATATGATTTAAGCATCCTCCCCAGCGTACTCCTCAGTGTTTAGCTTCTGTAGGTCTGTAGATTTTAGTATGGCTGGCATATATTATATGGATAATATCCGCTAGCCAGAATCTGGAAACAACCTAGATGCCCCCTCAGTGAAAGAATGGATGCACAAATTGTGGCACATTTACACAATGGAATACTACTCAGCTATTAAAAACAAGGAAATCATTAATTTACAGGCAAATGGTGGGAACTAGAAAATATCATCTTGAGTGAGGTAAACCGGAAGCAGAAAGATACACATGGTACATACTCACTCATAAGTGGTTTTTAGACATATAATATAAGATAAACATACTAAAAATCTACAGTCCTAAAGAAGCTAAACAACAAAGGATACTCTAGGAAAGATGCTCAATATTCATTCAGAAGAGCAAATGTGATATACATTAGAAGCAGGAGAAGCCAGAACAAGACAGGGGCCTACCACAGACAGCCTCTGAAAGACTCTACTGATTGAGGTATTGAAGCAGATGCTGAGACTCATAATCAAACTTTGGGCAGTGTGCACGGAATTTTATGAAAGAAGGGGGAGATTAAAAGAGCTGGAAGAGACATATGTTCTTATCTAGAAGCTACAGAACAAATTGCCCCTTTCCAATGTCGTTGACCAACACTGAAGCATATGCCAATTGGTTAATTAACTAATCGTGGAAAGTGGAAATATGAGTCCTGATTAGTTGATACCAGTCATGACACAGTCATGAGGGCTGTGATGGTGTATAGATCCCATGAAGCATATAGTTGTAAGGTAGGGTCTATTAAACTTTGTAAATGGGGATTATGGATAGTGAATGAAAAGTCTGTAGGCAGATGTCTGATGACAGTTAACCTCCCTATTCCAAGAGAACAAAAGCCCTGTTTGAAGCCTTAATTATTAGTTCACTAAAAATATCTTTTCTCTAGAAAGAGCATTTCAGTCTTGTTAGTGTATATGTGTGTGTGTCAACAGAAAGGGAGAGAGAGAGAGCCACAGGAAGAAGAGGAAGAAGGAGGGGAAAGAAATTGAGAAAAAAAGAAGAGAAATAATATCTTCTATCTAGTATCCTATATGAAACATACTTGAGCATTATAACAACCACAGTGTGTTTTTATTTATTTGTAAATAAAGTTAAAACATACCAGATGTTTATGAGTTACAAATCACTTGATCTCTTTATTCTATAGTCCCAGAAAAACAATTATTCTAAACCAAAACAAAGTTGAGAAGAAAGAAGTAGTTGATTTGAGATGAAAAATATAATTAATTCAAGTATTTCATTATTTTACTTGTAAGATGAATAAAAGTATTGTATAATTAGTACATAAATTATCTACACAGATGAATACTGTTTCTTTTAAAAACTTTTTTTCAAAGATTTTCAGTGTTAAACTGATAGGAAGCAAATATTTCCAAGAAGTTTTAAGATTATATTTGATTGTGTTTCTTTCAGTGCTAAGAAAAGATGAGCACAGAAGAGCAGGATGTGTTAACAGAGGTCAGCCATCACATTGCATCTCTGGGACTGATGCCATTATCTTGATTCATGATCCATTTAATCTAGTCTATTCTCTTTATCACTTTCAGAAGGTCTATAAATATGTGGGCTCCTTGAGGGTAGAACCTCAAGGTAATATTGAGCTCTGTGTATCCCCATACTGTTCACTTAGTAATAAGTCCTGCATGAAATCTGTCTTTGGCACTTGAGTGCCCTGGTTTACTTATCCATACAACATCTTTGTTTACAATAAAATACATTGATTTTTTTATACCACTTTTTCCCAGAAATTCCATCTTGGAGAATACAGAAATTCAAAGTAGTGGAATACTCCTTCTACTTATTACTTTTCTTTCTTTCTTTCTTTCTTTCTTTCTTTCTTTCTTTCTTTCTTTCTTTCTTTCTTTCTTTCTTTCTTTCTTTCTTTCTTTCTCTCTCTCTCTCTCTCTCTCTCTCTCTCTCTCTCTTTCTCTCTTTCTTTCTTTCTTTCTTTCTTTCATTTTTATATGGCAGGATAGACTCAAGGAAGAAATTCAATGGTCTTGTGCAATGCCAGGGAGGTTACACCATCCCCAGACCCAACTTTAGGGAACTCAGAACAGATATTGTGTGACTAGCATCCTGTGGTGTGGTTTGCCATTCAAAGAAACTTTATCAGGTTTTTTGCATTTTTAGTAACTATTATTATTTATTACATTGTATTTACTTTGTATCTTGGCTGTGGCCCCCTCCCTCATCTTTTCCCTGTCCCACCTTCCCTCCCTTTTCTCCCCTTCAAGGTTTTATGCAGGTCTTAAGTAAATATATTGTTCACATTCCAAGGTTTCAACTTCACTGTCATATCTATATGACACAATCTTAAATCTGTTGTCCAAATTATCTGGCTCTTATAATTCCTCTGTTTCCTCTCCTGTGATGGTCCCTGAGCCTTAGATGTCAGTTGTATGTTTTATATGTAGTAATTGAAACTGGACACATACCATGGTCATTTATTCTCAGCTTTTGCCAAGTTTCTCTGTATTATAAGAAGCTTCTTTGATGAAGACTAAAAGCTGCAGTTATATATGGGGATAAGGTTGCATATTTAGAATACAGATGGACATTATATTAATTTAGGAAAATGGAAGTAGTAGGTTCTCCTGTATGGTCTATGATCTCCAGCCATGGATTCTTTTCACCCTTAGCAGCTTGCATAACATTTTCTGATACTTTGAGAGATACCTTGAAGGAAGGAGGCTTCCAGATCAGTATCAGCTTGATTATCTCAACGGGCTAACCAAAGTAAGATCTCACCTTCAAGTTCTGAGATGCAATCAAGGAGAATAACAATAGAATTTTTTTTTTAAATCTAACATTACATTTGCATAACTTTTTTGTTTACAAACTACTTTAAACATCTCATTTGATCTTCAGAGCTACAAAGAAGTTGGGCAGGGCAGGCATAATTAACCCTGTCTTGGAGATTAGGAGACTGGCTTTCAGAAAGGTTAAATACGTTGGACCTTGTAACCTCTGAATATTCTGTTTTAAAATGAATCAGTCCATTGTTCAGTGCCTGCACACCAGTAAACCATTCCTGTTTCCACATATTGGAATTGTTCCTTCCATGATCTATGTCCTTGGATATTTGATATAAGTTATAGCAGTTATTTGTATAAAATCCTCAACACTCCCAGGGAAACTAAAGTTAGTGTATTCTAAACAAACTTCTGAAGATGGGTTATGTCTATACCGTCCTTTACAAGGGGTCTTTGAATACCTCATCAACAAAAAATTCACTGCCTATTGAAGCATCTCGTTTCCTTTTAGTGCTCTGGATATTTATTTTTCCATTTTATATATGTTTGTAAACTCTTTTCAGATAAAGATCACTGTTATTCATATCCTCCCATTGTAACAGAAGCTCAATAATGTTTGTTGAATACATAAATCAGTAAGGGAGTGATAGGATGAGTTTCTAATAAAATCTTCAAATAGTATTGTCTTGTATCCTTCAGAACTATTGACCTATCATCTGACGTGTTTTTAGTTGCTAATTTAGTTTCCCGTGGTCCCCACTTTTATAATCCTTAATGAACATATGTTTCAAATACAAGCCATTGGTGTAGCTGCTCATGAACTGGATGTGTATCATCGGTGAGTATAGGGAGATGTGTGATATGAAAGTCCAATAATCTATGGAGCAGCCAGCAGCAGGGAGAGATAACTGATGCCTGTTTGTAGGGAGAGAGTTAAGCCAGGGTGGAGTTTTCTGTTAGAAAAGAGCATGAATCACATCAAACAGTTTTGGGCAATAAGTATGTAGGCAGACAGAGCAGAGTTCTCTAATGGTTAAACAAAGTATACAACTGCATCCTGTACATACTAGCTGTGCGATGCTGAAGAATACTTTTACCATGTACTGTTCTCACATAGGAACTGGATATTAAAAGTCAATTAGGTGAAAACCACAAGGATATTTTTGTCTTAAAAAAATCACATGTGGAGAGATGGTTGTTCACTGTTCAAGAGAAATGATGCCTTTGCAGAGGACTGGGGATCAGTGCCCAACATTGCAGCTCTCAACCACACTTAGTTCCAGTTCCAGGGCATCCAGTGGCCTCTTATGACTTCTCCTTTGAGACCAGTTTTCTCATTGGCCTGGAGCTCCTCCATGATCCTTAACTAGCTGACAACATCTCTCATGGATCTTCCTGCCTTCTTTCTCCAGGGCTGGAATTACAGAGTGCATACCACAATGCCCAGTATTTCACATGGGTGCTAAGTTGTTGGTTTTTTTTTGTTTGTTTGTTTGTTTTACAAACTTAGATGTTTGTATCTACATATGGTGATTGTGCCACCCATACATCTTTATCACAGATTGGTAGGCAGCTAAACTGGATTAAGACCCTGATGTTCCTCCAACTCATAGTGCAGTTCCATCACTATGTTCAAGGTCATGCATATTTGGTGGCAGTGTGCTGCAGACAGTGGTGATCGTGACAAGATGGAATGAATCTAAGACCTCATGTGTTAACTATTTGTCAACTAAATTCTTTCAAATTTGGGCAGCCTTTTTTTTGAAAACTGATTATTTTACATAGTAATAAAATCAATTAAATAAATAAATTAACTTTCCCCCAAATATGTGGAAATTTCTGGGGCAAAAATATCTTAGTACATGGGTCTCAGAGTTCCTGTATTGTAAAAAACAGAATTCCTTTGGAATCATATGATGCTGACAGAAAGCTCAGCCTGTTTTTTTTTTTTTTTTTTTTTTTTTTTTGGTGATTTTGATAATAATCACAACTAGTTCTTACTCCAG
>CM053743.1:571459-586841 GCA_028658305.1 Pachyuromys duprasi
GTTCCTCCAATATCGGCATAATCAATGCTTTAAGATAATTTTCCTGTGTCTCCGCTGAATTAAAATCTCCGCTGCTTTTGGGAGCCATGGTGGGGCCATGGTGTCCTGATTTTTGTTGGGTGAGTTCTTTCACCGATTTCTGGGCATTTGTTCATATATAACCAGGGAGCTGTTTGTGCTTTAAGGCTGTACTTCAGTCTGAAACAGTCAGTCTCTTGTGTCAGGAGTATCCTTCAAGAAGATCAGGGATTTCCGGTGGTTTGTTATTGTTTGTTGTTGTCTCAGTTGAACTCTTTTGTGGGCTCTGTGTGTCCAGCTTCGGGCTCTGTGCTAGAAGCTGTGAGCACTGCAGACTGGTCACCCCTCTGTTCTGGAGGTCTCTCTCCTCAGTCTTTTGAGATGTCACCGGGGTCTTTGCGCTCAGCCCTGGGCTTGTTGCTAAGGGCTCTCCCCTGGAATGGAGATTTGGTTCCCCCTTCTGTGCCAGGGGCTGTGCACCAGGGTCTGAGATGATATTTGGGGCACACACAATGGGTTTGGGTTGGTGTGCCTCCGCTGAATGCAGGCCTTTCTGAAATGGAGCCCAAGCCCTTCTCTGTCTGTCCTGTGGACACACACAGGGACTGACAGGGACTGAGGTTTTGGCCCTCAGTGTGCGGTCTGGTCAAGATGGTTCCCGGACTTTTGTCAGTCTGGGGTGGCTCCTGAGATCCGTGCATGCCCACCGAGTTCCTGTGGGTTGAAGCAGAACTCAGGTTCCTCCCAGACTTGCCTGTGGACTGACTGAGGTTTTGCTGGCAGAAGTGTGTGGCTTGTGCCTGCAGAGTGCAAACTGGTCAAAACGGTCCCCCGCCTTTCTCAGACAGGGGTGGTTCTGGCGATAGGTTCGTGCCGGCAGCACACCCGTGGTTTGAAGCAGAACCCGGGTGCAGTGTGTGCTCGTAGGGTGCAGTTCGGTGAAAACGGTACCCGGTTCCTCCTCAGACTGCCCGGGAGACTGTGTGATCCAGTCTATAATGGCAGGTGCGGCGCCCAGCACGGCAGCTGCCTGTTCAGATCAGAGCTGTGCGCCGCTGGTCACCCGGAGGTTTTTCTGGGGAATAACTGGGTGTCCCTAGGGTTTTCCCACTTGATTTTCTCACCGTGGGAGTTCTGCTCACCTGGCAATCACGGGTGCTGGCGTTTTAGGTCCCAGAGTTCAGTCTCCTGGTCGCTGCGTTGTTTTTGCTGTCCTACTCCTCAGACACAGTGTCCTCTAGTGGCAGCCATCTTGGATCTTTCTAATTTTCCAAATTGATGGTTTTTAAGAAACAGATTGTTGCAGCCAGTTCTGATGAGACATGATAAGCTACGATCAGACGGAGAGAAGCATGGGAGGAAGCATGGAATTCAGAGGGAATGAGGGAGGGGCCTACAGCTGGATACAAAATGAATAAACTGTAATTAATATAAAAATTAAAAAAAAACAGATTGTCTTGATTTCTTTTCCGATTGCTATGGTCAAAATATGACAAAAGTGACTTAATAATGAAAACATTTATTCTGGCTCACAGTTCCTTATATATGTTATCATGGCATGGATGTGAGGGCAGCAAGAGCTCAAATAACTACTCATAACACATCTAAAATTAGGAAGCATAGAAAAATGAATGCATCCTATAATTCAGCTTCCTTGCTCCACTTTTATATATAAGAATCCATCCAGACAATGGTGCCCTCACAATGAGCACTTTTCATGTCAACTTTTGTAATCAATATAATCAACTTATAGACATGCCTGTAGGCACAATTCCAAATTACTCTATATTCTATCAAACTGACAAGACTAACCATTGTACAGATTTGAGGCAAGAAAATAACAGTAGGGCAGTGGGAGGTGAGATGAGGAAAAGGACCTGCTGAGGCTTTTCTCTGGACAAAGCTGACTACCACACTGTTTTATCGAAAGTACAGGAACCTGTGTTCTCTCCCATACAATAACAATGAACAATATTAATGTAAATGTCCCAGTTTTTGGTCATCTGTGCCTAAAGAAAACCCTCTAATACCAGTGTTTAGAATGATACAGTGTGCACTGACATTATACAGACTGAAGAAGTGTAGATCACAAACTGTGTCTGCTTTACCTTGATTATTGATGAAAAACTTTACTAAAGTCACTAAGGAAATTGGATTTACAGAATAAAGGGAAGGCTAGAGGAATTTTGCTCCATTTTGTAGGATCTAGGAATCAGTGGCTTGCATTGACTAAGACCAAGAACCCTAGTTTCTCTTAGTTTCTAGCATCTAGAATAATTCTGGTTTATTTTCCTTGGTGGCTCTTTATTTTGGGTTTCCAGGCTAATCATCTCTGTTGTTCTCCTAGTCCAGAGGAAGAATCCTATTCCTAATATACCACATTTACAATATAGGATACAGAGGATGCATAGTGCATAAACAGATTATAAGAATAGTTCAGGTGTCTTCTTTCTGCTTGTATGCAAGTTTGCTATACATGCACCTGTATACACGCATGCAGATGCTCACTCATGGTCTCACTCTCTCACATGTGAAGGCCAGAAGTTGATGTCAGAATGTTTTTTGAGTCCCTTTTCCTTCTTCCTTTTTGAGACAAGATCTTTCACTGAACTGAGAACATATTATTTGAGCTAGATTAGCTACCCAGTGAGACCTTCCAATTGACCCCTCTCAGCCCCTTGCACTGGGGTAACAAATATATGCCACCATACTTAGATATTTATGTGTATACTAGAGAGATTCAAACTCAAGCACTTATGCTTCTGCAGTAAACATTGAACTCATTGAGCTAGAGTTAACTGTCTCAATGATGCACATCTTAGTAGACTGTATAATCACATGTCATGTTCTTTATGTATCTTGGTGGTCCCTTTTGACCATCTGGCCCAAATTTAAACAAACAAAAACCCTTTAAATGATATATCATGTATGCCACTCTTGACATTTAGAGTAAGGTAAAATGTCTTCATAATTAAGTCAGAGCATCAGATGTTGCATTGAGGAATCTTACTCTCTATAGAGTATAATAGAGCTGAAAGTAGGTCACTGAGGCTTGTGCCATATTCACCTTATTTATCACTAGTGTTTTCCACCCTGGCATAAGCAGAACTCTGGTTTTGTTTCTGGAGTCATAACTCTAGGCAGGGTTTATTTATACTTATTGAGGTCCATTCTTAGCCTGTAATCTACTTTGGACATTAGCTACTGACACGGAGTTATCAGACCCAGATTTAGCTGTCTTTCTGAGACTAGCTCATGGAACTGCAGTTGAATTTAAGTCAAAAGTTGGCCTTATTGCTGAGTAATATTCTATTGTGTAGATGTACCACAATTTCTGTATCCATTCCTCAGCTGAGGTGCATCTGGGTTGTTTCCAGCTTCCGGCTATAACAAATAAATTTGCTACAAACATGGTTGAGCAAATGTCCTTATTGTGTACTTGAGCCTAGGAGTGGTATGGCTGGATCTTGAGGAAGCACTATTCCTAGTTGTCTGAGGAAGTGCCAGATTGATTTCCAGAGTGGTTGTACAAGTTTACACTCCCACCAGCAGTGGAAAAGCGTTCCCCTTTCTCCACAGCTTCTCCAGCATGTGTTGTCACTTGAGTTTTGGATCTTAGCCATTCTGATGAGTGTAAGGTGAAATCTCAGGGTCGTTTTGATTTGCATCCTGAAGACTAAGGATGTTGAACATTTCTTTGTTTCTCCGCCATTCGATATTCCTCTATTGAGAAATCTCTGTTTAGCTCTGTATCCCATTTTTTAATTGTATTACTTGATTTGTTGCTGTTTAACTTTTTGGGTTCTTTATATATGCTGGATATTAGTCCTCTGTCAGATATAGGGTTGGTGAAGATCCTTTCCCAATCTTTAGGTAGTCGTTTTGTTCTGACGACAGTGCCCTTTGCTTTACAGAAGTTTTTCCGTTTCATGGGTTCCATTTATTGATTGTTGCTCTTAGTGCCTGTGCTGTTGGTGTTCTGTTCAGGAAGTAGTTTCCTGTGCCAATGAGTTCAAGGTTCTTCCCCACTTTTTCTTCTAAGCGGTTTAGTGTGTCTGATTTTATATTGAGATCTTTGATCCACTTGGAGTTTAATTTTGTGCAGGGTGATAAATATTGACCTACTTGCATTTTTCTACATGTAGATATCCAGTTAGACCAGCACCATTTATTGAAGATGCTGTCTTTTTTCCATTGAATGGTTTTGGCATCTTTGTCAAAAATCAGGTGTCCATATGTGTGTGGATTTATTTCAGGGTCTTCTACTCAGTTCCATTGATCTACCAGTCTGATTCTATCCCAGTATCATGCAGTTTTTAGCATTGTTGCTCTATGGTACAGCTTGAGATCAGGGATGGAGATACCTCCAGAAGCTCTTTTACTGTAGAGGATTGTTTGGGTTTCTTGTTATTCCATATGAAGTTGAGAATTTTTCTTTCAAAGTCTGTAAAGAATTGTGTCGGTAGTTCGATGGGAATTGCATTGAATCTGTAGATTGCTTTTGGTAAGATGGGCATTTTTACTATATTAATCCTGCCAATCCACTAGCATGGGAAATCTTTCCATCTTCTGATAAAACAAGGATATCATGAAATTTGCAGGTAAATGGTGGGAACTGGAAAGGATCATTCTGAGTGAGCTATCCCAGAAGCAGAAAGACAAACACGGTATATACTCACTAATATAGACATATAATATAGGATAAACCTACTAAAATCTGTACACCTAAAGAAATTAATCAAGAGGGAGGATTCTTGCTAAAATGCTCAATCCCTATCCATAAAGGCAAAGAGGATAGACATCAGAAGAAACAGAAAACAGGGAACAAGTCAGGAGCCTACCTTAGAGGGCCTCTGAAAGGTTCTGCCCTGCAGACTATCAAAGCAGATGCTGATACTTATGGTCAATCTTTGGGGAGAGTGCAGGCAATCTTATGAAAGAAGTGGGAAATAGTAAGATCTGGAGAGGACAAGAACTCTACAAGGAGAGCAACAGAACCAAAAAATCTGAGCACAGGGGCCTTTCCTGAGACTGATACTCCAACCAAGTACTACAGAGCGATACAAAGTGAATAAAGTGTAATTAATAAAGAATTTTTAAAAAGTTGGCCTTTTATCCATTGTTTCTGAATTCCAATTCCAAACTCAGTGTCCCCCTTCCCATTTATCAACCAGCAAAGGTTCTCAAAGAAAAATAATGCAAAGTGGTTCAGATTTACAAGTGTGGTGCTGAAGTGTGGTTTAAGAAAATAGGGACACACAAACAACGAGGCTTTCTGTATATTTCATTTTAGTGAGCAAGATTTTCCATAGTGTTATTCACAGACATGCAGTTACTCTTGACATTCCCCACTCTTTACCCTGAGCCCTCTTTAGCATAATACATTCTACAGTCTACCTGTGTTGCAATAAATAAGCATGAAAAGGGTCTATCTTATTCAGCAAACCTATTCTCTGAGGTGTTTTCTTTTTTCTATAGAAAATAAAATGGGCATTGTTGCCTAGGCATAAATTAGGCTAGAAACCTTTTAGAATGCTGCTGATTTTGGGTATGTCTTATGAACATTCATGCACTTATCTCTAAGCTAGCCTGATACACATTATGCTGTGCTAGCTAAATGTTAGTCACCCTTGAGTCACCCCAATAAAGTAATATTTTTGAGGCAACTTGAACTTAGCACAAGCTCTATAAACAAAATCAATTCTATGAGACAGGTTCGCTTCTTGCTGAAAGGAGGATGGACTTACCAGAACAATTTAACTAGAGGAAAGCATCTACTTCCACTATACCTCCACTTCTCCCACAGGGGTTGCTCCTGAGCAAGACTTGTGACAGAATGCACATGGTTCGTAGGATCGAAAGCAAAGTGTGTATCAGAACCTTAAAAATACCCAAAAGTCCACTCTCCTGTCGTTAAGAAAACTGAGATCCAGAGAATAAAAGATTTCCCCAAGGTCACATAGCTTCCTTAAAGGAACCCCCATAGGAAGACTCAGCACATACTTCTGCCATTCTCTGTTTGGATAGAAGTCTGACACTTTGTATCTACTCACAGGCATGCCTAAGTGAGCAGTGCTGGCTGTAGCTAAAAACAAAGATCTGAACTTGTGAAAACTTGCTCTGTTTTTGAGAGTCTCCCAGTGGCCATTTGACCAAGTCTTGATCTCAGCATGGCACACTTTGGAGGTGATAGAAAATTTAAGATGTTAAATGAAGAGGAAGGTCTATAGGTCATTGGAAACATGTCCTTAAAGTAGACAGTAAGACCATCTTCTTCTGTTTTACACCCCATATCTGAGATAAATGATTTTGCTGTATGAGACATGATTAATTTTTGTGTTTAAGCCAGTGTTATTAGGTTGTGGTATTTCCAAGGAAGAGTTCTTTAAAAGCTGTTCAAGTAGCCAAGCTCTGTGCATTTGAGTCTACCCATGCATCTTATTTAGAAAACGGAAAGACCTAATGAAATATGTTCCAGGCTGATAGGATCAAAGCAATGGGGCCAACTGATCAAAGTCTAATGCCATTCAACCGATACTCAAAATAAATATTTTCTTTATATAAGTTAATCATGACAGACATGTATAAAGGACACTAAAGGTTGTTATCCTTTAGAATCTTTTTTCATTCTTTTTATTTTATTTTTTTATTAATTATACTTTATTTACTTTGTATTCCCCCATAAACCCCACCCTCCTCCCCTCCCAATCCCACCTTCCCTCCCTCTTTTCCACACATGCCCCTCCCCAAGTCCATTGATGGGGAGGTTTTCTTTTCATTCCTTCTGATTCTAGTCTATCAGCTGTCATCAGGAGTGGTTGCATTGTCTTCCTCTGTGGCCTGGTAAGGCTGCTCCCCCATCAGGGTGACATGATCAAAGAGCGGTCAATCCTTTAGAATCTTAAAGAAACAAAACAAAAACAAAATGGAAGCAAATGAAATCTAAACAAAATAAAACATCTTAATGGGCCACAAAGTCATTGATGTCAGAATAGCATCTGAGAAAGACAAACCTGAGTAGTCTAGAATTGAACTCTTTTAATATCCAACAAAATAGAGAATGTTATCAGGTTACAGTGATTGTGAGAATAAAGTGAGAGTGCCCATAGTATGTTGCTATGACCCAGGATAACATAAAAGTGTGAGAGTATTTATGAAATGGCTACACAAAGACAGGCACTCTGTAGGTAGAGGAATTGGGCTAGAAGAAGGCATACCAACACACATGTTGGGAAAATCTATTCCAATGATGCTTGTTTGGAACATGTTGCTGTATCAGGTCATGGAACTCATGAATAAAACCACTTCTGTATTTTGACTCAAAAGGAATAAAGATTTATTACCATCCTAACCAGAGAAACAGTATTGACCCATAGGATATTTGAGACTTTTAACACTGTGGGCAAGAATATTTATTACTTTTAATTACCATAAAGTAGCAAGGATCTTGTTTTAATAGATTTTCTCCTAGTCTCATGCTTTTGCTTTGCAATTTAAGGTGTAGGAAAGAAGAAAATGCTATTTCAATCTTAAGTAAAAATTCTCAGACAAAAGTGATAAATTAGAAATGACCGGGGCTTGTTTTCAATCTATTTTTACTTTCTCTTCAATCTGAGGAAATCAAAATAGTATTCTGAGATTGGGTGGGTGGGTGGATAGGAGAGTTGGGGGGAACAGAGGTGGCTCTGCTTTGCTCATGACCTTCAGCTCTGAATTCTAAGCACTGGACTTAAATTGGGGCAAGAACCACTTGGGTTAGAGAAGGACCACACACTAATCTCCCTCTACCCAGATGACCCACACTTTCAGATTGCTTGAGCCAAAGGAACTTTGTAGGACAGTTAGCACCAGGAGTCATTGGTTCTATCTGTTTGACTGACAGAGGAAATTCCTTTACTCTTCTAAGCCTTAGTTTTCTCATTTACTGGATGGGAAAGTAATCCTTCTGGTGTATTTCTTTAATTATAAAATTGGATAATGGATTGTGAAATACGTAGCAATGTCCTTAGTATGTATAATTCAATAAAGGATAGGCTTTTTTTTTTACCGTTACAGCCATAGATCCAAGTTGCTCAATTGTTTAGCACCCCCTTATTACCTCCCTTTTATTACAATGAAAACCAGAAATCATTAGGTCTGGATATAGTAGCACACATCTGTGATGCTAAAATTTTGGAGTTAACAATAGGAAGATAAGGAATTGAAAGGCAGTTTTGACTATATAATGCATTCCAGAAATATAAGAAGCTATTTAGAAAATTATTTTAGTCTTCAGATCAATGGCTTTGGACCACAGTATATCCAAGGAAGAATTCTTCAGATACAACCAGCCTTTGTCTGAGTCCACTTGTGGGTTGTATGGGGCTAAAGAAAAGGCACTGTAGCAAATGCAGGTTGTGTGTTAGCAGCTAATGTTCCATGCTATCGTAGGGTAAGTTCTCTTCATTCTATGTTGCCAATGGGGAACTGAGAATATTTGGAAATAGTGCTGTGGGGATCCACTGAAGATCAATAAGTGGTGTAGATCTTCAGACATGGGATCCACAGGAAGAGTATTATATTCAATTTAAATATCACACTGGGTGGACTTGGTTAATGCATGCTGCGCCTAAGGTTTCACCTCTGTATCCTCCTTTCCTATTGCTGCTGTGCCTCATTGCCCCCTGACCTAGTCTCTGTTTGCAAGGTCTCTAGTGAGATCACAATCAAGTGACTGAGTAATTAGCTACTTTACAGGGACATTTTGACCAATACTAAAGCACCTTACATTTTTCTCTCCTTCCTCCCTTGCTTACTTACTTGTTGCCAGGTAGTATTTATGTGGCTGCTTCTGTGGCTCTATATTTGGAGAAGACAGGCTGCATAGGAGGTGAGGATGTTTTCAGGGTGCTTTCTTAGGCAGAAAGAAGAAAGAAAGGTCTAAATTTATTCATCAAAATGATAAGGGATGGAACTAATTCTTTTATTGAGTATGTACCAGGCCGTTTGGTAAGTACTGCATATAAAGACCCAGGCTTGGAATACTGGTCTTAAGCAAAGGCTTAATAGCAGGCTTTTGCATCATGATGCTACTTACTGGTCTTTTAATCATGGTCTAAACTCTTAATTTTTCTGGACCTCAATGTTATTTCCTACACAATTGTGATAACAACATTTAATTTAGTGGGTTTACGATAATTAAGTGAATGAATACTTGGAAGGCACATACAAGATTATCTGGCTTACTGGTAGAACTTCAATAAATGTTAGCTATGTTTACTACTATCTCAGGCTTCTTTGGCCTTCACAATAACCAGAAATGATTGAACTCATTATCCTTATTTTACAGAAAAGGAAACAGAAGATTGAAAACTGGCTTAGCTCACACAATAGCAACATCAGAGACAGAAGCATTCAATTTGTTTATATACTGAATCTCCATCATTTCTGTTTTATGTCCCACACTAGTATAACTTTACAAAGATGTATACTGCAGTTTTTCCTTAAGGAGTTGAAAGGCTAATGAAAGAGAATGGTCATGAGCAGTTTTTTTTTTTCAAAAAGCAGAGAGGGCAAAAATATGCTTGTGTACAAGTTATTAAGGGGTGATGAAAGTACTATCTTACCAAACCAGGATAATATTATGGCAGTTTCCCAAGAGATTCACAAGTATCTCTTGACTCAAAATAGAGAGAGGTTCAATAAAGGTTGGTGAGGGTCATTTATAGATAGAACAAAATTTTAGAGATAGCTATGTGAGATTGCAGAATATGAAGGATGGCTGAGAGCATGTGTGTCTCCGTGTTGGCTATGATTGCTTGCTCTGGCACACAGCACAGAAGCTATCCACAAGGTTATCACTGAGAAGAATGAAGAATGGTCTCTGGACAATGTGTCAGGAGAGCTGAATCTCAATTTTTATTTTGTTACTTACTCACTGGGGAATGTCCTGTACATCTTTGTAGCATGGTGTCTTTGTTTATAAACTATTAGAAGCAAGTACTGAAAAGATTGTGAAACTGGATGCCCCCAGAGGCAGAGGCATTCAATAAGAAAGCCTAGGAGTGTATTGTGTAGTGATACTTCATGGATATTATGCAGGTGATGATCAGAGAATGGATTTACTCCTGGTCCCATGACAGTAGGATGGTTGAGCCTGCACTGGAATTCAGATGCTCAATTCCAAATCCCATGCCTTACCCACTTGCGTGTCAGGGACAACATCATACCTCTCCCAGCCTCAGGTATTAGGTAAGATCAATATACACTATCTGTCTAAAGGAAGGTGTCTTGCTAGCCAAGACACCCATGCACACTTTGTTTTCACTTTAATTCAAGACCAGGAGTCAAATATAAAGTGACAGGTGAATGTGTATCTCTTAGTTTTGCCATTTCTAATTTGACTTTGTGCCCTTTCTAACCTCTTAGTAAGTCTTAGTTTCCTCAACTGTAAAATGGATTAAGTATAATTACCTCATTATTGAATTCTCACTAGAAAGTTGAGAATATTGCACAGTGTGTATAAATCTTTTATATCATGATTTAACTCAGAGTCTACCAGTGAGTACAAGGTGTAACTTATGATCTTTGGTATTTTGATTTTTTTTCTCCAGACAAATTTTGGACAGAAGATGCCTCAAACTTTATCTTTCTCAAAGGAAATAGCAAATTCACCCATGTATGTTCCTGCTGTTTGATATAATTAAGGTAGTAATCATGAATAAGGTTAATGCTTTCTGGTTTTGAATCACCCTTGTTTTACAGCAAGGCCAAATTTCTTAGAAGTGTTTGCCTTTTTGAAATATGATACACATCAAGAGTAGGAGGGATGCTTTGTAAGCAAAAAACAGCAAAGTTATTTTGGCTCTGTGAAGATTTTAACATTATAAAATATATCTCAGAGTGTTCAAGAGTGCTAGCTGAAGTATCAAGAACAAAGGGAAGTTTAGCAAATTTAAACATTAGAGTACTCATTTTATTAATGGTAAGATTCTAAGATTAAATATGGATTGGCCACATATAGTAGTATAATGTATGGCAACAATCACATTTAAGTTACTGTCTTAGGGTTCTATTGCTGTGAAGAGACACCACAGCAATTCTTGCAAAGGAAAAAATATTTAATTGGCTTACAGGTTCAGAAGTTTAGTCCATTATTATATTGGTTGGAAGCAGGATGATGCACAAGCAGACATGGTGTGGAGAAGGAGCGAGGAGTTCTACATCTGGATCCACAGGCAGCAGGCAGAGAGTATGACACTGGACCTGACTTGGGCATCTAAAAATACAAGGCTCACACCTAGTGACACACTTACACATTTCTTTCAACACCTACTTCAAATAGGACACACCTCCTAATATTTCCATTCCTGTGAGCCTATGGGACAGTTACATCATCACATATACAGGTAATATAGAATGAAGGGCTGAGATGTGAGAAATAAAAAAAGGATAAAGATGTTCAGGATGAGTGAGGGAATAGAAGCCAGGAGGAAGAAAAACAGTGAAAGCAACGTATGTCAAAGAAACAGAAGAGATGGAAAGAGAAATTCAGGAAGAAACAGGAAAGATCAGCAATAACAGAAGGCAGAAGACAAAGCAGAAATGAAAGAAAATAGAATAAAGAATACACAGAGAAGGAAAATAGAAAGAAAGAAGAAGTAAGTCTTCTTTTAAAATACAAAATCTTAAAATGCTGAGTTTGGGCTTGTTCTTGTCCATCTTGACTGTAGAGTTCAACAATGCTTTTATAGCAGAGGTCCAGCAGTGCTCGCTTAGCTTGCCTGCTTGCAGTTGCCCCTGCTGGGAAGATAGAGTTGCTCTCTATAGATTAGAACTGGCCAGTGATACTTCTTTCTTCCTTGCCTAACAATTCGCCCTTGAAAATGTTGTTTCAGGTTCCTGCTTTTCAATTCTTTGGAAATAAAGAAAATAATAAGGGAGAAGATGAATTGAGATTCTTTTATATTTTCACTGAAAACGACCATGGATGGGAAACTTTTCTAAGTCAATGGCTCTCTTGTGGGGTTTTACATTTCCTCTGTACCAGCAATCAGCACAACTAGACCAACTAGACGTTGTCTCCTTTATCTTGGGTATCCCTCTTGAGCGTAGTGCAGTGCCTTTTCTTGTAGCAGTGACAAACAGATGTTTGTTAAATAAAAGGGACTTTTCTTGCTGCCCTTCTGGACTAAATAGAACACAGCAGAATGAACAGGTACATTTTGCTGATGTTTGACTCAAGTAGACATGAGTCAGTAATTAACCCAATGAAAGATTAAAAGACTAAAGTTTAGACAGGTCAACAGCAGACTTCAAGTGACTCATTTGGCTGAGATTAGAGTCAAGGCTAACCACACCCAAGTCTGCAGTTCTTTCTGTGGTGTGATCATCCCTTTTGAATCTTGTTGGTCAGTCTTTATAATCAAATGAATTATTTTTTTCTCTAAGGAATGTATAGCTCACTATAAATTAGACATTCTTTTATGACTTGAATGCTTTAAATTTACTTGTTAAATACATAAATGTCTCTTCTTTTCCTATAGAAGTCATTGCTCATGGTACTTAATGATCATTATAGAAACCCTTTAAAGGATTAACTGATTTATCTTCAAAATGTAAACACACACACTTTTGTATATGTCAAAATTTTTATAGGGAAATATTTCCAAAAATATTACATATGAACACAATAGTTATTAAGGTTAATATTTGTGTTATATTCATCTGCCTAGAAATGATTTCACACTTATGGTCTCATTGTTTTATTTTTATAATGCCAGATTAAAGATGAAGAAACAGAGACATAGAAGTTCTGATGCACAGCCAACAATAGCCAGCTTGTTTTGTTTTGATTTAAATAAGATTTAGAATTAAAACACCAGAGGGTGCATTCTTGTTGATTTAGGAGCTGTTCTAATCATAGCTTCTGGAAACCAGGCTGACAGTGATTTTTAGATCTTCTCCCAGCATCCATTTGCTTTGTGATTTGTGTAAAATTTCTTAGGCTTCGTTTTCTTTTATGTGAAATGGGGATTAATGAGAAATCTCAGAGTTTTGCAAGAATGAAAGTTCCTACATGCAGAGTTCCAAGCGCAAAGTAGGTGCTCAGCTAATATAAGCTACCATCACATGGCAAAACTTCTCAACATTCAGTGACTGAGAGATTTGCTATTTCTCCATTTCATCTTAGATGTACAGACAAGATCAGGCTTCTGTAGTCACAGGAAATGTGTTTTTATAATTGGCAATAGTTAACCTGCCCCTTTCTTCTACCTAGTGCAAACCATCCACTACTCAGTCAATGCTGACTCACACCTTTGCCCCATGGCCTGTCTAATTCTGTTTCCCCATCAGAGGAATAAATTTTCTGCCAGATAGTCTCCTTTATAAAAGCTGTTCCATTTGTGATTTATTTATTTTTTTCTGTTTCAGCAAGTCAAGCTCTTTCCTATGAAGAAACATAAAGCATCAGCAACTCTGCTTGGTCTTGAGAAGAGTCACAGCACCAAAAATAGTCAATGAATAAGCTGAAGTTCTGACTTTCTTTGGGATAAAAGAAAACAGAGGCTTCCCTCTGTTCCAGGGACTTATGAGCACCAGAAAAAATGTTTGGTCAGGAAGATGCTTTCCAGACAGGATGGAAAGTGACTGGATGCTTAGGTTCGACTCTGTTCTCAGTTTAGTACTTGACCTTGGAGAAAAGAGGTTACTTTCCTTTGGAGCCTCAGTTTGCTCACCTATAAAATACAGAAGCTGAACTAAATTATCTTTAATGAACTCTTCGAACCTGAATTTTATTGCTTCTGTGCCTGAAAATCTCTCAAAGCTCAAAGGAATTAATTTCAACGATTGAATTCATGGCACTGTTGAGGAGATAGGTGGGACACGTAGTCAGTGGCTTTCAAATCAATTTGCCTCGTGACCCCCAACTCTGCCTAATTGCATAGAAGGTATTTCAACCAATCCACAAATAGACTGAATCATAAATTAGACACGTCCATAACCAGAGGTATATATTAAACAGAGATGTTTTATGGGACATAATTGCAAATGGCTAGCACAGTAAAAGCCAGCTCACCTGCCATTCTATAACCCAAACCATCTATTACTGCAGAGACTGTACTCCACTTTTATGCAAAAGAAAAATGAAAAATTACAAGTCAACAAGCTATTGTCTTGGAGGTATCTTCAGCTTTTGCATCAAGTATAAATTTATCTCAATGACAAACAGTTTTGGTAACCATGTCTATGGTGCCCTGATGCTGTGTGACTTGACAAAAGATATGAGACATACTAGTTATACTTATGGCCATGCTATGTAATGGCCATGATAATAGAGATAATTACTTCACAATTTCCTTTTAAAGCCCACTAAAATATTCTACATATTTTAATTTAGAGACCCTTATAATCATTGTTTGCTGCAGGGAAATCATTGCTATTTTGTGCATATCGATGAAAAATGAAAAAATACAACTTCAGAGAAAACAAATTGTTGGAGTAGGTTGCTTGGTATTTACAGTTGTAATCATATTGAGTTGCTATAATTGTTCTTCCATATCGGCAGTATTTGTAGATGAGGCTACTGAGTCTGAGATCAAGGGGATACAAATTGGAAAGGAAGAAGTCAAAGTTTCACTATTTGCAGACGATATGATAATATACATGAGTGACCCCAAAAATTCAACCAGAGAACTCCTTCAACTGATAAACACCTTCAGTTAGTGGCTGGATACAAAATCAACTCAAAAAAATCAGAAGCCCTCCTGTACACCAAAGACAAAAGGGCCGAAAAGGAAATTAGGGAAACAACACCCTTCACAATAGCCACTAATAACATAAAGAACCTTGGGGTGACTCTAACCAAGCAAGTGAAAGACCTATATGAAAAAAATTTCAAATCTCTGAAGAAAGAAATTGAAGAAGATATTAGAAGGTGGAAAGACCTCCCGTGCTCATGAATTGGTAGGATTAACATAGTGAAAATGACCATATTGCCAAAAGCAATCTACAGATTCAATGCAATCCCCATCAAAATATCTTCACAATTCTTCACAGACATTGAAAGAAAATACTCAACTTCATATGGAGAAAAAAAAAAACCAGAATCTCCAAAACAATCCTCTACAACAACAGATCATCTGGAGGTATCTCCATCCCTGACCTCAAGCTGTACTACAGAGCAATAGTAATAAAAACTGTATGGAATTGGCATAGAAACAGAATAGTGGATCAATGGAACCGAATAGAAGACCCAGAAATGAACCCAAAAATGGAAACTTGATTTTTGACAAAGAAGCCAAAACCATTCAATGGAAAAAAGACAGCATCTTCAACAAATGGTGCTGGTCCAACTGGATACCTGTATGCAGAAAAATGAAAA
>CM053743.1:587341-613158 GCA_028658305.1 Pachyuromys duprasi
CTTTTTATTGGGGAGTTGAATGCATTGATGTTGATAGATAATAGTGACCAATGACTGTTACTTCCTTTTATTGTGGAGTTGGTGGTCTTACTGTGATATATTTCTTTTTTGTTGTTGTTGTCGTTGGGAAATTATCTGTATCCTATATTTTCTTTGGTGTAGTTGTTTCCGTTGGACTGAAGTTTTCCTTCTAGTACCTTCTGAAGGACTGGGTTGCTGTATAGATATTGCATGAATTTTTTTTTGTTATGGAAAATTTTGTTTTCCTCATCTATGTTGATTGAAAGCTTTACTGGGTATAGTAGTCTTGGTTGGCATCTGTGTTCCCTTAAAGACTGCATGACTTCTCCCCAGGCACTTCTGGCTTTCATAGTTTCTGATGAGAAGTCTTGAGTGAGTCTGATCGGTCTACCTTCATATGTTACTTGACCCTTTTCCCTTGCTGCCTTTAATATTTTTTCTTTGTTTTGTAGGTTTACTGTTTTGACTATGATGTGATGAGAGGTATTTCTTTTCTGGTCTAGTCTATTTGGTGTTCTGTAGGCTTCTTGTATGTTGATGGACATTTCTTTTTTTTAAGTTGGGAAAATTTTCTTCTATGATTTTCTTAAAAATAATTTCCGGTCCTTGGAGCCTGGAGTCTTCTTTTTCATCTATTCCAATTATTCTTAGGTTTTGACTTTTGATGGCATCCTTAATTTCTTGCATGCTTTGTGCTGGGGACTTTTCCAATTTTATTTTTTCCTTGAGTGAGTAGTCCATTACAGCCAGCGTATCGTCAGCTCCCGAGATTCTCTCTTCTATCTCTTATATTCTATTTTTGATACTTACCCTTGTGGTTCCTGATCTTTTCTCTAAGTTCTCCATTTCCAGGTTCTTCTCCCTTTGTGTGTTCTTTATAGATTCTAATTCCGTTTTCATGCTTTCTACCATTTCCTTCAACTGATTGATTGTGTCTCCTATATTGGTTGTTTCCTCTCTGTTTATCTTTAATTGCTCCTGTATGTGGGCAGTTAAATTTTTCTCCATTTCTCTGAGGGCCTTGTTCATTTCCTCTTTTTGTCTCTCTTTTTGTTCCTCCAATATCTGCATAATCATAGCTTTAACATAATTTTCCTGTGTCTCCACTGAATTAAAATTTCCACTGCTTATGGGTGTTTCTGGTGGGCCATGTGTCCTGATTTTTGTTGGGTGAGTTCTTTCGTCGATTTTTGGGCATTTGTTTGTATATAATCAAGGAGCTGTTTGTGCCTTAAGGCCGAACTTCAGACTGGAACTGTTAATCTCTTCTGTCAGGAGTATTCTTCAAGAACATCAGGGAGTTCTGGTGATTTGTCAGTGTGTGTGTTGTCTCAGTTGAACTCTGTTGTGGGCTCTGTGTGCCCGGCCTCGTGCTGTGTGCTAGAAGCTGTGAGCACTGCAGGCTGGTCACCCTTCTGGTCTGGAGGTTTTGCTCCTCACTCTGTGCTAGATGTTGAGTGTCCCATTTTGAGATGTCAGCTGGGGCCTCTGTGCTCTGCCCTGGGCTTGCTGCTAAGGGCTCTCCCCTGGACTGGAGACTTGGTGCCCCCTTCAGGGCCAGGAGCTGTGTTCCATGGTCTGAGATGATATTTGGGGCACACACAGTGGGTCTGGATTGGTTGCAGGCGTTGCCGAGCAGTGTGCATCCGCTGTATGCAGGCCTGTCTGAAATGGTGCCCAAGGCCTTCTCAGACCGTCCTGTGGACACACAAAGGGACTGAGGTGGTTGCTGGGGGACCAGCGCACACAGGCTAGTTAAAACTGTCTCCTAGGGCCTCTCAGTCTGAGGTGTTTCTGGCAGACACGATTGGTATGCACCTGCTGAATGCCCACCAGTAGAAGCAGAACCCAGGTCCTTCCCAGACTGGCCTGTGGACACCCCCCCCCCACACACACACACACGGACTGAAGTGGTTTCAGGAGGACGCAACTGGTGTGTGCCTGTTGTATGCTTGCCGGGTCTTTCTCTGACTGTATGCTTGCCGGGTCTTTCTCTGACTGGCCCGTGGACTCACACAGGGACTGAGGTGGTTATTGGTGGACCGCAGTGTGCAGGTCAGTCAAAACGGTATCTGGTTCTTCCTCCGTCTGGCCCAGAGGCTGTGAGACCCAGTCTGGTATTGTGTCTGCGGGCGCCCAGTGAGGCTGCTTGTTCAGATCAGAGCTGTGCGCTGCCGGTCACCCGGAGATTTTTCTGGGGAATAACTGGGTGTCCCTAGGATTTTCCCACTTGATTTTCTCACCGTAGGAGTTCCGCTCACCTGGCAATCACAAATGCTGGTGTTTTAGGTCCCAGAGTTCAGTCTCCTGGTCGCTGTGTTGTTTCTGCTGTCCTACTCCTCAGACAAGGTGTCCACTCCTGGCAGCCATCTTGGATCAGCTCTTATTATCTCTTTTCACCCAGTAGTAGTTTCAAACTCAAAACAACGACATTCACATAATCTCTTAAAAGTCATAATTGACAAGTGAATTGGGAGACATGTTGTTACAAATAACCATGGACTTTTAATATTGTTAATTCAGGAGTCTCAGACGTACATCATACATGTTGCTCACTAAAATGCATTTTGAAATGTTGGTAAAATGGACAAATCCTGAGTTCAACATATACCTAGAATGCAAATTTGCGTGGGTGAGAAACAACTCAAAAATTGACAAACAATGTGAATTTATGTTGGGCATATTGTCAAAGTATTATTCCAGCATCACTTAAATGCACATACATGCTCATATGAATAAACATACACACGGGCAAGGGGAAAGTTTGATTTACTGAAAGACCAGGACATGTAATGGTAATGCCAATCATAATTTTGAAATACAAAAAGAGATAAATATCCCTAAAGTTTAAAAATTAAAATCTTAAATATTAATACCTTGGTATATATATCATGCAATAAAAAGAGCATATAGAAAAATGAATCCTGTGGGGGTTGGTTGTGCACCATACAACAATGATGTAAACGTAAGCTAACAATTTGTCACTTGTCTCATTGGTATTACTTACAGTTGATAAAATGCCAGGAGGTTTTTTTTTTTTTTTTTTTTTTTAATGAACTGCAAAGACATTGTGTTGAAGAAGGCAAGTTGTTTCTAAAAGAATTTGTGTGGCAGAATGAAAAGACATGTGTGCCATAAGTTCTTCCTCTATCACTAGTATTGAGTTTACTGAATTTGTGGTCTATTTATGGACACATGGAAAAAGTAAGGCCAAGCACAACAAAAACAAAAACAAAAAAACAATATGTTCTGAGAAACACTTTGCTCAGAAAGAAAAAAAATTAAAAAAGGAGAAATCAAGTAACGGGATAGGAGCCTACTGCTGAGGGCCTCTGAAAGACTCTGCCTAGCAGTGTATCAAAGCAGATACTAAGACTCATAACCAAACCTTTGGCAGAGTGCAGGGAATAATAAGAAGGAAAGGGGAGTTAATATGACCTGGAGAAAACAGGAGCTCCACAAGGAGCACACGGGTCTTTTATGAGACTTTCTCCAACCAAGGACCATGTATGGAGATAACCTAGAACCTCTGCTCAGATGTAGCCCATGGTAGCTCACTATCCAAGTGGGTACCCTGGTAAGGGGAACAGGGATGATTTCTGACATGAACTCAATGGCAGGCTCTTTGACCTCCTCCCATCACCCCGAGGAAGGAGCATTCCTGCTAGGTCACAGTGGAGGACTTTATAGCCAGTCCTGAAGATACCTGATAAGCCAGGGTTAGATGAAAGGGGAGGAGGTCCTCCCTTATAGCAGTGGACTTGGAAAGGGACATGGAGGAGATGAAGGAGGGGGCTACAACAGGAATAGAAAGCTAATAAACCATAACTAATATTGAAAAATACAAAAAATAAAATAAAAAAGAGTATCAGCTATTCATCACAAAGCAAGACTTTAAAATCTAATTAGGAATTTGGACAGCTCTTCAAGACCTCAGTACAATTGATAGCTATTCCTTCCTGTAATATACTTTTAGATATGTTAAATTTTATGTTTTAGTTTCTTCTTTTTTATTTCAGTCTCCTCCTCCCCCACAGCACTTTAAATGTCAGGGTAATCTTTTTTTCCTTAGAAATTGCTATGTGGTGCACTTAATATTTACATTGTGCTTAATATTCAGTGTATCATTATAAAGACTTGGGAAATTTCATTTTTTTGTGCAGGTCTACAAATCTGACTTCACAGAAATTTCACAAAAATTATGTAGACTTTGTTCATAAACATTTTACATGTATATGGAGATGCTAAAGGTGATTAATAAAGAGCTATTTTTGATTTTCCTCTCTGTGAACTCGACAATTGTGCAGGATACATACAACTGTCAAATTAGTGCTGACTCATTATTGGATGGTATAGAATGTCTCTCATATCTTGCTTTACAAATTTAAATTTTATTCTTTTTAAGTATTTGAGTATATTTACACACACAAATGTGGTGTGTGTGAATGTGTGTGTGCGTGTGTGTGTACACAGAGATACAAGATTTCATTTTATTTTAAGTATTCTCTGCCTGAACAGAAAGCTTGTGGGATCCTACTGTTTCTACTCCAGAATTAGGACTACAAGCACATGTATGCTCAGCTTTTCATTGACTCTGAGATTTTAAACTTTGGTCCTTATGTTTGTGAAGAAAATTCTTTTACCACTGATCAATTTCTTCAGCCCTGCATTTTGTTCTTTTTTTACGTAGTTATAAATATATTTGTCTGCTTAAACTGTCATATATGTACAACTGTTTTGAGTATTTATGCTTTCATCGTTTATTTAATGTGTGAAGTGATATACTTTGATAAGTTTTTGTATTTCTCAAATAAGTTCATTTTTAATATTGGAAATAAATGTCTTTCCAAGAACTGTCTTAAATATAAGTTTGTTTTCTGCTGATACAGAAAAGGCAAGTCAGTCTAACACTACCATGCAAGCTTCTAAAATGATAGACCTGAGGATCACAATCTCAAAGCCTGCCTTGTTTAGATAGTAAGTTAAAAGCCAGATACAGCAATATAATGAGTTTTCTTTAATAAAAGGTTTTAACTTTCAGGTATGGTAGAGTGCTTGTTCTGATGCACTAGACCCTTAGCTTAGTACTGAGGGCTCAGAAAGCAAACTGATATTAACTTTACAAATTATTAGTGTGAAATGTTCATATTTGTGACATTGTATTACTAGGTTAAACATACTTATTTTCAAATGTATCTTTCATTCGTGGCTGAAATATTCAAAAATTTATCCCCTTCTTTTGGAGATATACAGTACAGAATCACTATCTATACCCACCCTAGCCCTTGATAGTACCCCAGACATCTAAGTATAAATGAGTGTCCTCTAAGCATCCTTTTCCCTCTATGCCACTTTTCCCCTTTAATCTGTCTGGATTATGGTAACAACTGTGATACCCTCAGTGACTATGAAACAACTGTGTGAACTCATGTGGAACTTATCCTTTCAGCCTGAATTGTCTCACTTAGCACATTGATCTCCAATACTGTCTGTGTTGTCACAAATGCCAGGATTTCATCATCACATCTAAAGAGTATTTCATGGTACACATCTTACATTTTTATCTTTCATTAAATGTCTTGTTTTCATTTTTGGCTATTATCAGTATTACAACAATGGTCATGGGAATACAAATGGCTTTTTGATATTTTGATTTTGTTCCCTTCATTATGTACTCAAGAGTTGGATTGATGGATTATATATCACCTCTATTTTTAAAACTACTTTTCGCAATGGTTGCACTAATTTACATTTCAACCATCATTGTGCCTGGGTTCCTTTTTCTCCACATCCATGCCAGCACTTCTTTTCTTTCTGAGAACAACTTTTTTTTTTGCTATTTACTCTGTTTTAATGGTAAAATTCTTATGACAGCAAAACAAGGGGATGTACATAATCTTCTACCCGAGCCTCCATTAAGCCACCTTTAAAATAGAGAGGTGCATTGCATGACCACTTTTGCCATAGGAGCTCTTGAAAATCAGAATTAAAGAACTTTGTGTAAAGCTTGCAGTGCCTTCATTCATGGGGGCATACATATTGTTATCCTCACTTAAAAGACCAACTTGTGAGGCCAACCTGGTCTACAAGACAGCCAAGGCTACAGAGAGACCTTTGTAAGTTGCAGAAAATTTAAACTGGACCATTTCATCTAAAGATTTCCCATTCTAGCACCGACAATTTTTCTAGCATACTGCACTCTCATTAAATCCAGCTTCTTCATAAGTCATCAGCTTTCATCTGTCTTTGCCCCAGATCCAGAAATAAAAAGAAATGTATACAATGAAGAGAGTGTCTCTAAGTGAAGCACCATCTCATTGTGGTTTTGATTTCTTCAGTTCATATAGATATCTCATCTTCCCACAACCATTTTTTGAAACCAATGTCCTTTATCCACTGCATCTCTGTAGAAACTTTTCAAGATTAATTGAATATACATACCCAAGCTTACTTCTATTGCTCTTTGTTTCTGTTTATATAATAATACCAAGCAAATTCATTGGATTGAGAAGCAACTAGCAGATGAGGAAGGCACACATCTGGGGTGTGTCTGTAACGTTATTTTATGAAAGGATTTGGGAGAGGTTTCACTAAGGGAGAAAGACCTGAAACAGAGCCTGATTGTCACCATTTCAGCAACCAAATGTTTGGAGCTTAGAGGTAAGAGAGTAGACAGGCAAAAACTAGCTAGTGGAGACATTCTCCCTCTGTATGCCCTGACCGCCTGTTCTGTTTTATCTCACTCTCCCTACCATGATAATCTGAGATATCAGAGACTTTGTGCCAAAATAAGCCCTTTGTCTTATAAATTTCATTTAATTAAGAATAGTGTTTATAACAATAATAAATGTGATTTATTTATATAAGGTATGTAATTCCTTCATGCATTATTATTTTTTAATGATTGCTTTGGCTACAAAGGGATTCTAATTATTATTATTATTTACAAAATTTAGGATTTTTTTCTAGCTCTGTGAAAAATGTCATTGGAATTTTTACAGAAACTGAACTGAATACATAAACTAATCTAGGTACTATGAACACAAGATATTTTTCTATAGTTTTTATTATCTTTATTTCCTTTTTAAATATTTAATAAATTTCATTACATTGATGTATCTGCTTTTTACTTAAGTTTATTCTTATGTATATATTTAGTAGTTATTTTAAATAGGATTCCTGTTTTGATTTCTGTTTCAGATAGTTCACTCTTGGTGTATGACAATGGTATTGAGATTTATACATCACTCTATATCTTGTAATCTTGTTATATTTGTTAATTAATTCTAAAGTGTTTCTTTTGTAGAATCTTTAGGGCTTTCTTTATATAACATGCCATCTGTGAACAGTCACAATTTGATTTCTGCTTTCTGCTTTTGATGTCATTTCATTTCATATTTTTTAATTTGACTTTTCTGGCTGGCACTTCTTAAATGGCATTGGACAGGAGTCATAAAAAGAAGCAGCTTTCTCCATCCTAGATCTTAGAAAGATGGTTTCCTTTTGCCCTTTAGTGTTATGGTATTTTATGGCCAGTTACAGACAGTTTTTTTTTTATCATTTTAAGGCTTGATGAATTTTCTAAATTATCATTAGTTATGCAATTATAAGAAACCATTTATTTACTTTTATCAATTAATTTATTTTAATCTATACTATAATTTTTAAGTTAAATGTTTTCATTAACATTGAATGTATTGACATGTATTCCTTGTGTGTATACTGCATTTTGATTACTCTCATGTCCACTCTTTCTTATTGGTTTTACTTCATTGGACCTCAAATCACTTTACTATGTTCGTGTCCTTTTGTCTTGTTCTGTGATTAAACGTCTTTAAGCAGGGGTGTCCATATTGACCATTAGTGTAGAATTGTCTATTGGAATATTATAGTGTCATAAGAGGGAACATACCTTCCTAGTTTGTTATCCATTGCTGTGATATACACTATGATTTAAGCATCATTATAATTATAGTCATCATTATCTAATGTTAGGGCCGAAAATGAGTCAGGAATCATGCCTACAGCTTGCTTCCCATACCTCAAATAAGATTTTTTTTTTTGCAACTAAGGGCTACCTGCTTAGGGTTGACACCATTCACAGTATGCTGGGCCCTCCCACATCAATCACGAATGAAGAAATAGTTGACCACACTCTAATTTGATGGAGGTGTTTTCTCAATTGAAGTTCTCTCTTCCCAGATGACTCTAGCTTGTGTCAAATTGACAAAACCACACAACAACAAAGAAAGAAAAACCAACTAATCATCACAACTGAAGATAATAACTATTTCTCCATACATGTTTTTGAAGAATGATTCTTTATATGCTTGATCCCTTTGGTACTCTAGTATTTAGGCAATGGCACCTGGGATTATGTCTTTGTTTTAAATCCAAAAGTAAGAAAGAAACATCATTTTCCTGGTGTTATTCAAAAAATGTAATATGTGTGTCCATGGTGTCTCCATGACCAATAATGAAATACATATAGTATTGACTATGAAAAGTCAAGAGGTGTATATTAGTCATTCATCAAAGAAAGGAGCTAGGTGTTAGGAAAGCCATTGTCCATTCAGAAAGGCTCAGTTTATACTAGAAAGCATTAGCTCAGTATGTTGTAATAAGGTATAGTAAGGAGAGCTAGATTTATCTGCTTAGGAAGACTGATACAATGAAAAAATATATATACATATATATATATACAATATATATTCAATATATAGATATAGATATAGATACAGATATATATACAATATATATTCACAATGAAAAAAATGTAGTGATTAGGGCACCCAATGCGCTATTGGGTTATTGGTTGCTCTTGGGGCAAAACTGGATATAATTAGCTAATTCTGAAGATTCTTGGGAGGCTTTCTAGGAAGTGATATCAACTCCAAGAAAAAAAAATGTGACAAAAATCTACAAAGGAAATTAAATTTTAGTCAGAGAAACTTTCATGAAAGTATGAGGACAATTGAACACATACATTAAAGGAACAGAAACTTATACACCCTTTTGAGTGTAAGAGTAGTGTAGGAGGAAAATCGGTAGGAAATGGTACAGGAGAATTAAGGGAATCATAAGATGCATGCCCTTTGTTATGTGTGTTAAAGTATTGGCTCATGTCTTATGGAACGTACATTCATTCAAGGTTTGGTCACAGAACCAGGCATTTTATTTTATTTTATTTTTTATTTTTTATTTTTGTAAAAACTGGATCTTGTGAAATTTGGAGAGATGGATTCATGTGAGGCTATGTCTTCAGTGTCAGCAAGTTAAAGGATAAGATGTTGGGAAGGGAAGATAGAGATTAAATAGAGGAAGCCAATTTAGGCAAAAAGCTTATAGTATGATATACAATTCACAAAGCTAAACTGGAAACTATGCTGTTTTGCCACTCTTTCCAACTTGATGATGGAGGTGTCTGGCCAGAGAAACTGTTTTGTACTGAGCACAACCCCACCTGTTCCAGGAATTGGAGGAATTTCAGGAGTAGAACAATGAAAGCCAGAGGTGACTGCACACCTACCTGTAACTTCACACTACCAGGTAAGCCATCACACAAGCACAAATCACCTAAGCTGTGGTCTATTCAGGCTTCTCCAGAGAAATAAAAACGAGAATTATGTTCGTAGAAAGAGATGCACTCTAAAGCTTTTCAGAAGCTTGCAGAGGCTAATATCAAGATCAGGCGAACTGGTTACTCAAAAGAGCTGATGGTTCAGTTTCAATGTGAAGACCTCCAACCTGAAGACCTAGGAAGACATGACGATTCAGATCAGGTCTGACAGTGGTGAAACAGAAAGTCTCAGCTTGAAGGTAGACAGAAAGGGTTCCCTCCTGCTAGAGTAGGAACAGTATTTTAGTTTAGTTTTCATCCTTTGAATTCTATGTAGAATTGGCTATAGAGCTAAATGCAAAGAGAAAAAGCATAATGCCCTGAAAGTTAAGAAAACTAATATAACTTTAGGAGAAGGACTCATTTAAAGGATTCAGTAACCGGGTGAAATCAAATGGTTTTGATAGGATTTTGTTAGGCTTAAATTCTTTAATGCAAATAGTGACCCACCAATTTAAGTGTTCATTGTCCTGTTAAAACGTAGTCTATAATCATTAATACATGCGTTGAGGTAAGGAAGGATAGAGTTTCTACCTCGGTATTAGCTCCTGTTAGTTTGTACTATTCTATGCCCAGAACCTTTTGTTATTGTATGTTGACTTTCTCTTCTTTCCTAAAGTTATGAAGTTCTTTGCCAACGTAGAGCTTTTCTAAACACTACCATAGTGCCCAGACTGCTTTTGATCCCACTCTAACTCCATGAATCTATTCATGCTTTAATCTCAGGTCTCATATTATTTCTTGAGGATAGTTCTCCCATACTCTCTGTTCACCTCTGTGCTAGCATAGTCCTCCATTCATAGGATCTACCTCTATCATCATACTGATAATAACTGCAGTTCGATGGTTATTTTGAGATTGTGAACTTGTACATGAGTTTTCCCTATCCCAATCACATCATATGACAATGTAGGGATTTTTGATGTTTTGTAAAGGAAGAAGAAAAGCTTGAACAGCTTAGTCTTATGTTCTATTTCTTTGTAGATCAGTTACTTATAGGGAAAGGTGATACCAACTTTTGCTGTTGCGAGCATCATTATTCTGCACTGTTTTTAACTTTCTCCCTCTTGAAACCAAAGCAGTTTTTATTTTGGATCTGCTAAACACAGCCAGAATGTTTGCAGCATCAGAATAAACCAAGCACATCCTAAGCATTTCGTGTGTTCCTTGAATGCCCAGGAATAGTTCATCATCTTCCTACTCTCATAGTTCAACACTGCTTTGCAAACATCTGCTGTGAGCCCAAATTCCTAGGGAAAAGGGATTCTAGACAACATTGTATCTCTATTTTTGTGTTTTCCTCATTTCCTCCCCAAAGTCTCTCCATCTTGAGTTTCTATGAAGTTAAGAGCCTTCTGTAAATTCTCTTCTGGGAGTTGGTTGCAGGAGTTCATGAGGAAAATCTCCTGTCTAGGGTGTTGAGAGTTTGGCGCCATTCCAAGTACTTAATGCTTTCTCTCTCTATCAGAGAAGTGGGGGCTGGCTTGTGGAGCTAAGCGGTTTCATCTGTGCAAAGAAAGTAAGAGTGTGAATCAAACAATTATTTGGTGAATAGAAATGTTGGTTTGAGTTCTTAAATCTTAAAGTCCTTTTTCAGCTAAAGAGGACTTCACATAATATGGACAAAGGGCTAGGCAGGGAGATTTTGACACTGGCTGGGAAGTCAGCAAAGGCTTTGCATAGGAGGTTACATTTCAGAGAGGTCTTGAAAGACAAGATGATATTGGTCATAGAGTGGAGGCGAAAAGGTGTTTCCTCCAGGGGAAATGAATCACAGTAAAGAGAACACAAAGTGTACAGGATGAGTAGAATAAAGTTATGGGGATAGAAAAAATCAATGATTGAGATGTACATTTATATCACTGAATACCCCAGGTGGGACTGTGAAGATAGTGTGTTGCTAGTGATGTACCCAAGGACCCTATGGTCTTTGTTCATCAGTAGAGCTCCAATGTCAGGGGGAATGTGAAGACATATGGACTTCTTTTTTTCTGTATCTAATGAGAGAGGATGGAATACTTAGCTTAAAAAATAATTGCTTCTTTCTCCACATCCAATTTTAACTAATTTCTTGGATATTCAGAAATGGATTTATTCAACATCTTTTTAGCATACATTTTGTTTTGTTTGTCTTTTTGTATAATTTCCTTCATTACTGAAGACTAAAGAATCAAGATGAACACCTTTATGTTTATGTTGGAATTTAATGGAGTTCTTAGTTACTCCATTTAGTGGTTAGGATATTGATTCTTTAGATTCTCTAATTATAAGCAGTGGTACTGTATAAATAGCTGTGAACAATCATGGCTTGTGTGTTCCTGGTATTTTAAAGTTTGAGTTTCCTCAACAATCTTATGTGTGGATGTCGTTCATCATTAATATCTATATCCATAAGCATTTAAAAAAGGGTACTGCTTTGTAGTCCCGGTGAGCCTTGAATGTGTGGCAATCCATCTGCTTCAGCTTCTTGAGTGCTGGGATTACAGGTATACATGATGACACCTGGCATTTAGAAACTTAATTTTATTGATGGAGCAAATGAAGGCTAACAGGCTTTTCCAGAGTTCCTCAGCAAATGAGAAGGCCAAAGTATAAACCCAAGTATGAGTCTGTCTTCCTTTACTCTTTATGCTACCTTGACTCTCTGCTATGTTTTTGGCCACCTTTCCCCACATATAATTAAATTTACTTTTCTTCTATTGTGTAATTGGTTAACAACTTCAAGGACAACATTGGGTATTTACAAGACCTAAATTTAGGGACTATTTTTAGAAATTTGCAACATCAATTTAGTGTTTGCTTGTTATGTCCATCTTACTTATATTCTGAAGCATTCAGTGAGATCTAAATAAAACAAACAAGAAAGTGCTCTTTTCATGATCATAGCAAAATCACTCAGGAATTACCAAAGCTGAGTGCTGTTCATGTGCATCTCGCACCTCTTTTGTTCAGCTTTGCTTCTTGACCTGCAAGTGTGTCCTAAGTGAATATTTCCAGATACACCATTTAAACTCCCGTGAGTTTTTCATCATGTTTTTGGGTATTTGAAAGATCTAAATTTAAGACTAGAAATTGCAGGCGTGCTGGACACAAAATCACATGTGATCAAAACTGACTGAAGCTCACTCTATGATTTTGATTAACGATGTAGTCACCCACCCTCATGAAGGATATAATTCTTTTAGCTTGGACATTAAGATCTGACCTACAAATCTATAGTAGAACACAAAGTCCAACATCAGTGTTATTTCAAGATTGCAATCATTATGACAAAATCCCTTTAATTTTTACTTTAGTGACTCAGAGTTTGTAATTTCTTTATACTTTCTCTGAGTGAAAAGATTTGCTAAGCAAATTTGTAATGAGGCAATACTTAAACCAAAGCTTTGTAAGAAACTGAGTACATGGTTTGAGAGTAGACATTTTTCATTTAAAATGAGCATATGTATCCATAAAATAATGTGAGGTTAGAAGGAGACTATCTTCTGTGGCAACCTTTATCCAGTAACACCTGCTTTCTCATATCTATCATTAGGATAGTCAAAGGAATACAACCTCAGAATTTCACACAACTGAATTAAATTCCCATCCATGCTCCTTCATAACTGGTTGAGGTTAGACAGATTATTCAAACATTTGTTGCCATGCTGCAGTGCTCAGGCCATCCCAATTATTAGACTTCATAAAGAGTGTGATTCTTGTTTGAGTTCTGCCTTTTGAGAAGATCCTTTGGCTGTTAATTTGCGTACTGATACTTAGTTTTGTTCTCTGTTTCTGGGGTTAATGGTGGTGTTGTGTGGAGCAGCTTCCAAAAGTGGCTAAGGAACAGAAGCTTCTCCAAAATTGTGGTTGTTATAATTGATGAATCTGAACTGTCTTCATATATTCATGTGTAAGAGGCTTGGAGTCAAGTTGTTGGAGTTCTTTTAGGACATTCTGTAAACTTTAGGAGGTGGAGCCTTTGAAGGTAAGAGTTGTTTGTTTGTTTCCTGGTTCTTCATTATTCTCAAATCTCTGGCTATCAAGAGCTGAGGGCCCTTCTGCAGTTTACGTTCTCCCTAGAGTGACATTCTGTTCAAGTACATGTGGTCAAGTGACCATGTACTGAGTCCTCTGAAACAGTGAACCAAGCAAACCCTTCCCCTAAGTTGTTCTTGGCATGTTTGTCACAACCACCTGAAAATAACTAACACAGGGCGCCACCATTAATGCTTCTGTTGTAACCATTGCTCTTAAATCACTGTTCTTTGAGTTCTTGTAGCCTATAAGCAAATAGGGTTTTTACTCTGTAGATTGGAGCCTACCCCAAGTCATGGAAAGGGACTTCATAACCTTCTCTAAGCCTGTTTCATCATCTTGTAAAAGGAGATAGAGATTCACACTTGGAGGGTTGCTGTGAGGATTAAAAAAGATGATAAAAAACAGTTTTCAGAGGCAAGGTAACATGCTACATCATATATCCTTTCTCTCATCAAATGTTCACCTTGCCCTTGTTTACTGAAAAAAAGGTTCAGACAAGTGATGACCTGTGTTCAAGGACACAGAACTGGTAAGTGGTACAGCTTGTTCTCAAATCTGGAGCAAACCTGAATCTAAAGCCTTTAACCACTTGAGTCCAGACACTTCCTGGGGCATAAAAACTAAATGCATAGCATCCAGATGTCTTATAAACTATCAAATGTTCCCTGCCATGAGAAATTATCAACAGTGACTGAGTAGTGAACATTTTAACTTTCTACCCTGTTGTGTCTACCTCAGCTAGAGGCAGCTATTTTGATGTCCTGCCCACTTGGCTAATTCACTATCATCAATCCAATTTCTTCTATCACTTCCCCGTTTTTTTTTTTTGTTTGTTTTGTTTTGTTTTTTTGTTTTTTGTTTTTTCCCTCCAAGGGCTCAAATGGCCAGATTCAGAGTCTGTTGCTGTAGAGAGTCAGGTGTGACCACTCTTGTTAAGAAGCCAGAACAGGAGCTAATTATAGTAATTAAAGCTTCCTATTTACACAGTACCTCTGGAGCAGAAGGAACACACTGTTCTTTTCAGTACTACGTCTGGGTGGGATAATCTGTCCAGCTCCTGCCACTGCTACACTGTTCCTTCCCTGAATATCTGAAACAGAGGATTGGAAGGAACATATGTTCTTGCTGCTCTGGGTCAGCTGAAAGGCAAGAAGGGGACATCTACTTTTGGTTGATTAGAGCTAGCCTCCAAAACACCTAGAAAGTGGGCTTCATGCGCAGCTTTACTATCATGCTATGTAGCTGCCTTTGAGGAATGAACTTCCTGTTTTTGAATTCTTTCCAGTACTATCATGGATCTGATGTCTAAAATCTTCAGGTAAGATAGTAGCTATACTTCCCTTTTACAGATGCAGAAATTGGGGCTTGGAAAAAAATAAATGATTCATCAGATTATGCAGATAATGAGTGATGTGATTGATTATTTCACCACCAAAAACATATGAAATTAAAAAAAAAGAAAAACAAGAACAGTTTCACTGCACCACAATGCCTCTTTAGTTGTTCACTATATTACCAGTATTTCTACCATTATTTGTTGTTTTAATCTTATATTTGTATGGGTGTATCCTCATTTTTCAGGTTAAACACACACATGGAAGCATGTATACATGCCATGTATATACACACACACTCTCTCTCTCACACACACACACATCGTCATTCTAGAGGTTTTACTCTCATTTCCTTGTGACACTTATAGAAAATCTCAGACAATGAGTCTGAATTTATTTCCATAATAACTTGTTTCTTCTTTTGGTTTAGTTTTTCATTCTATTAGTATTGTCTTTTTTAAAGAATCAATAAGTGGTTAGTGATGCCTTAAATAGATATCGAGTGAAAACAAATATGGAGTAATTTGTCACAGAAGTGATGCTTTAGTTCTTCATTCCACATAGAGTAACAGTGACTGTAATCCAATGTACTTGTTGTTTTTTTATGAGCTCCATTTTCTCATTCTGACAGTAGAGGTGAGGCCATGATAATCTCTAGCTCATCAGGAAAGTGATTTCTACTTTTGTATGTGTAGATCACTATGCGTTGGCTTAAACATTCTTGAATCTACATAGCTAGGAGACACAAAGACAGATTTGGAAACCCACCATCTTTGCAGTTTTATGTATCTGAAATCATTGTGAAAGGTGATATAGATTTTCACTCAATTGGTTATTGTGCAGTAGCCATTGTGATAGGGTCAGTTAGAGGGAAATATGACAATGTTCTATCACTTCTAGGTAAGTCAGACAATAAATAAACAACCAAATATATAGACAAACCTCCCCATATAAATGAATATGCTTAAATTTATACTACCAGTTTCTGGTGGTGTTGCTTTGGGTGGCTGTGGAACCACTAGGAGGTTAAAAACTCACTAGAGGATGTAGGTTATTAAAGGAGGGCCTCAAAGATCTATAGCTCGACCCTCTCTCTTGTCCACTGTTTGCTCCCTGTTCTACAAGGATGTGAGGGGTGCAGTCCCAGATGCGCACTCCCACCATCCTGTAGCTATCTACTGTTGTGCCTTTACATCACTTAATATGGTCAGGTATTGCTGCCACCTACTTTTGTAACAAGACGTTCATTTACTTATGTATTCCTTGCAGTTATTTTCACACTCTAGTGGCATGACACAGGCCATTTGGCTTCCAAAGCACAAGATGTTTATTCTTGTAATCTTTGCAGTAAAGGTTTGTTAACAGTTTCTCTTTCTATTGGCTTGGCTTCTTGTAGCTATTAAATGTTTTATTTCTGAGAGGTTGAAGAGTTTGTCAACTCTCTTATTGGGTAAAATGCTTGATGTGCAAGTATGAGGATTGGAAGTCAAGTCCTCAGTGTGTGCTAAGCAGAGTGGTTGACTGCCTCCTCTAACCCATCAGTGGAAAAGCTGGAGAAGGAGTTTCTGGAGCAAAGTTGCAAGCCATATGAGGAATGTGTGAGCTCTGTCTTCTAGGAAAAGACTGTGCTTCAGTATACTAAGTGTTCAATGGTCAAGGTAGACACCCAATATCAGGATGTGGCTAACCACACACATGCATACATGCATGACTGTGTGAGTGCACCCCACACCTCATACACACAAATCATACTCTTTCTGTAATAGACTCAATACCCAAAGACAACGTAACCTACACCTGTAATTCACATCTTTGTCACTATTCTCCCAGCATTCACTTTTATTTTATGTCACCCCCTATCTAAATAAAAGAGAAAGCAATAGGTAGGGGGACTTGACTTATCTTGTTCTTTTCATTTACTTTCTCTTTCTAGGAGTTCTGACAATGATTCAAAGAAGATATGTGAGCAGTGAAAGCCAAACTGCAAGCTGCCTACAGGACAGAATCTCCGGTCTTTCAAGAGGGTAGCTGCAAGTAGCTGTTTCTCTCTCTCTCTCTCTCTCTCTCTCTCTCTCTCTCTCTCTCTCTCTCTCTCTCTCTCTCTCTCTTCATTATCCATGACACCAGTTTCACACTGCAATTAGGCTGCCATTTTCCTTCCTTTTATCTCTTGACATAAGCACTGTCTGATGGGGAATGGATTGGCAACCATGGAACTATTTTATAAAATCATCTTGGAGGGGAGAAAACGGTTGTAAATCCTTTCCAAAAAATACTTTATAGAGTCCACCTCTCCACAATGGATAAATCAATTGCTCTAAATTAAATTCTCTAAACCTGAAAGACCTGGGTCTTGTACTAGATTTATTTAGACTCTAGGAAAACAGTAATTTTCTAAGTCAACATCCTGACCCCACTTGAGTCAGCTACTGATCATGATAAAGCCTTTTCTTACCACTTGCCACTCTCTTTGAAGAAATGAGAAACACATCCTGAGGAGAAAAGGACACAAGTTCAAGGGACAGAAACTAATCAAGATGTGTCAGCCAGGACAGTAGGAACATTGCATCACAGATGTCTACTTCCAGGTTCCAAAGCTGCTGGCCCTGGGTTGGAAGGAGCACATCACAGACAGGGTGTTACAGTTGCTTCATAGCCTCTGCTCATCAGAGCCAATAGGATGGTAATTAGGACTCCTTTCTCTGTCTTCCCACTGGGTTTAAAGGGATGATTTTTGCACCTAGGATCTTCTGTGTATGGTGTTCATCCTTTCCTTTAAACTCCCCATAGTCAACCATGAGATAGGTATAGCATTACTGTCTTTTACAGACTTGAACCACAATTTCACAGGACAAATCTGAATCATAGACATCTACATATATTTTAACCTCTCAGTGGCTCAAATACAACCCAAATCTACCAGAGCAAAAAATTGCTACTGGTGAGTAGGTTTGATGTGTGTGTGTGTGTGTGTGTGTATATATATATATATATATATATATATATATATATATATATATATATATATATATGGGTTTAATACTCACATGGCTTGTTTGTTCTTTGTTTTTCCTTGCAAGATGATAAAGGTGAAGCTCCAAGCACTGAAGTCACACAGAGGAACTGGTTGTGTCCCCTCTTGTTTCCCCAATTTTAGAGATAAGCTTAAATGCTATAACTCTTCCCGGAAGAGAACTCTTTTAGCTTAGGGATGATGGTGAGTGAATGGCTTTCACAGTGATGAGAAATGAAAACATTACCAGGAAGTTCTAAGATCATGAAGAGATGTAATGATCACAGGAAGTATGCTCCCAGAAGCAATGCATGTGATTCTTGGCAGTATGAATAGAAGTATAAGATATGCATCTGATTTTTGGGTTCCTGGGAACATCAGTGAGCCTTAGGGAAGCTTTGAGAATTTGATATCATTCACTTAAGATTACCCCATTCTATTATTCTCTGATTAATCTATTTGTAGAGGTTGCTGTGTTTTATTTGAAGCTACCAACATGATAGAGTCTCACCACTGTATCATTTAACATATAGATCAAGGAAACAGTAAGTCTGTCTATAGACTGAGCTTCAAATCCAATGTTAATATTCATTCCTCTCCTTAACCTTCCTAGGCCCAGGCCACCATTCTTGGAAGTTTTTGTTTCATTTCATGCTTAGGGTGTAAAATCAATTTATTTAACCTATATGTAATTAAAATGTATATTCAAACAAGGATATGCTATAGACAGACTGCAAATTTCTTCAGAAATTTTACTGTAAATAAACATGTGACTTCATGTTCATTCATCCTTTCCCTAGAACAGTAAAATCCTTGAACTGATTTAGCAATTTTATTTGCAATAAAAAAACAAAACCTTCTTTTTGAGAATTTCTTTGGAAACTGCATGAGATGCTAAATGAAAAGACCTTGTGATTTCGAATATTTATATTTGATTTGTGGCTTTTTTCCCTTCTGTACCACTTTGAGTACATTTCAACTATTTCATATAGTTTTGGATACAGTAAAATAGCTTACAAAAAGGTTGTGAGGATCTTGAGGAAGGTATTTCTTGTAAAGTATCTAGAGATGATTCAATAACTTTTTCCCCAATGTAGGGTCAAGTCTAAAGTTAAGTTCTACAGTATCCTTTAATTGTAACTAGGTTGATTCACTAACATACACACTTCTACATTGTTTCAAATTCTACTGACTGTGCTCACTTTTAGTTCTTATTGATTATTAGAAGTGGTGATATTTCTGTTTTTATTTAATGTGAAAACTTACTTCTTCTTTCATTCATATAAGTATTATCTCCCTAGTTCCTAGTTATTTCTTCTCTTTCATCCCTTAAATCAGTGCTGAAATTCCAACTCCTTCCTACTTTGCCATTTTACTCTATTTTTAACTCCTTCTCAAGCATTTGTGAGTTTATCTGTTTTCACATTTAGCTTGCTTTATTATTATTACCTGTTAATTTTACCCATCTGGGGTTGAATTTAGACATCCAAGTACAGTTTTTGGTACATGTAGATATCCAATAGCTGTAACGATACACAGGTACAGGTGGGTGCAGTGATGAGATTTATCCTGTTTCTTTTGTATTATTTAGAAAAGGATTTGAAAATCTTAAATGCTGACTATAATTAAAAGAAGGTGAAATCTCAAAAAAGAGGAAAAATTCTAGGATGCGAGAGAGAGAGAGAGAGAGAGAGAGAGAGAGAGAGAGAGAGAGAGAGAATTGCCTGTATCTAGTACTCCTGGACATCTTAGGAGAAAAGAGATCCATCCCAACTATCCCTGTAAACCAGGTAATCCCCAGTTCTTATCTGTCTCCATCACTTTCCAGGTTTCCTCCCCTGTAATTAGCATTGCCAACTACTGCTCAGTAAGACAGACCAAGACCTGGAGTAATTGCTGCTCAAAACTCCTCCTGACACAAATGTTGACATTCTGTTGGCATAACTTGCAATAATGTATGCAGATTGCATCTTTCCAGGGCCATAATTATTACTTCTCAGCAAGAAATAGTCAGGTTATTCCCTGCCTTGATTTCTAGGAGTCTAGTTCCTTTTGGAGCATCCTTGTGTAGAAAAAACAAGAAGGAAAAAAGAGAGAGGAAGCCTTGAAGGATGAGGAAGCACACAGAAGTAGAATGCAAAGGGGTAGCATGGCTTTGGGAGTCTGGGGATCTAAGGGGACCTCAATTCTCAACTTCTGTAAGCTTTATTATTTCTTGAGTCTAGGGGTCTTGGGACTGGATGAGTTGTGTTGAGGGGCTCACTCCTAACTTCCTGTAACTTTCTAGAGTTCCACCCAAAGAAGGTACATTTTTAAAAATTGTTACCTTATTCTTAAATGCTGCACATGATCCCATTAAATGCTTGAAGGCTTGCCAACCTCATATCAGTAAGTGGCTTTGATATGAGTTGAAGGCAAATGGAAGGAAGCTTGATCCATGGTGCCAGAGCAGAGATTTTTAGGCGAACATTATAAAATTAGACACTCTGTCCATATTTTTCATTTTTCTTGCTGCCACAAACCAAATGAATCATCACATATTATTTGTACCTTATGACCTTTCCCTTTTATAATTAGGTATAAGTTACTTATATTTAAGAAGAAAAGAGTCCATGTTCTTATATTATTATCTAGTAAATGTGGTTTTTGACAATTTCATATTTATTTATACACACACACTTTCTCTCTCTATTTTGCTTACTCTCATCCTACAATCCACCTTCTCTCATCTACCTTCTATTGATATTAGCCCACCTTTCTACAAGTCCTTTTTTTACATTCTTGTTCTCTGTTATTAAGAATGAGCCCATGTGCTGTTTTAAAACTAACTCAAACATAGATCAGAATACTCTAACAAGGTTCATTGGTTCAAGAAAATACTTTCAACTTACTTTGTGACCTCCTCTGTCAATTTCTTGGAAACTGTTATTTGTGTAATCTGTTTATTGTGCTTGAGATTCATGAGATCTCCAGGTCCTTTTCTAATGTATTTGTGTGTGTGTGTGTTTGTTAATCTCTGCTTGAGGATGATATGATGGCATATTGTTTGAGATCTCTTATATAGTAAGTGCTCAAATATTCAAATCTACTAATGGAAATTGAGTAGAAATATAGCTGGTTATACTGATTATTCTTTAGAGGCTAGGACTGCTGTGGAGGCCCAAATTTGCATGATGGCTTTAGGCTTAAAAAGAAATGGTCTCAGTAGGTATTGCAGGAAAAACTAAAACATTCTCTTGGAAAAGAATCATTTGTCACCTGCTTGTGCTTTTTACTTTGAAAAATAGTTAGAGAGGTGAGAGGTGTAGGTTCGCCGTTCTAGAAAACATATTCTGAGTGTATAGGTGACAGTGGTGCTGAAAGACTCATGTTTCTACCTATCACATGTTGTTATCTTCTGTATAAGGTCTACAGCGTGGAAATGCATCACCCTCACACTCCTGTTTCACAGAAACTTCACCACATCATAAATCCTTCAGGAAGTCTCTCTGAGGAACTTTATTTCTCTTCTCATTTCCATCTTTGCTCCAGCTTTCTGCATTTCTGGCAACACTGTTGCAGATTTGTTGTCTAAACGTCTAAGATAGTCTGGCCAAAGGCTGTTGTCAAAGCTGCTCATTAATATTCTTGAAGAGCTAGCTCCAGATGTAGCCAGACCCATTAGGAGATGATGGGTAATTTAGTACCTTGGATAGCTATGATAAATTTGAATTCACATGGTCCCTCTAGGTACCTAGGTAAATACAGGACAGGTTTTCCCTTCTTCATCCACAAACCCTGGATCTCTTGAAGAAACAGGGGTGGACTCAAAGGATACAAATACCTCATGGTTGATCTTGTCTAGTTCCCACAATTTGCCTACAAATTTCATGATTTCCTTGTGTTCAGTTGCTGAGTAGTATTCCATTGTGTAAATGTACCACAATTTCTAAGAAAGATAATCCTGAGTGAGATATACCAGAAGCAGAAAGACACACATGGTATATGCTCACTTTTAAGTGGATATTAGAAATATAACATAGGATAAACATACTAAAATATGTACACCTAAAAAAGCTAAACAAGATGGAGGACTCTGGGTAAGATGATCAATTCTCGTTCAGAAAGGCAAACGGGATGGACATTGGAAGAGGGAGAAAACAGGGAGCAAGACAGGAGGGTACCACAGAGGGCCTCTGAAAGAGTCTACTGAGCAGGGTATTAAAGCAAAAGCTGAGACTCATCGCAAACTTTGGGAAAGTGCAGGAAATCTTATGAAAGAAAGGGGAGATGAAAAACCTGGAGGGGACAGGAGCTCCAGAAGAAGAGCAACAAAATAAAAAATCTGGACACATAATTCTTTCCTGAGACTGATACTTCAACCAAGGCCCATGCATGGAGATAATCTAGTACCCCTGCACAAATGTAGCCCATGGCTGCTCAGTCTCCAAGTGGGTGTGCTAGTGAAGGAACAGGTGCTGTCTCTAACATGAACCCAGTGGCAGGCTCTTTGATCACCTCCACCTGAGAGGGGAGCAGACTTACCAGGCCACAGAGGAAGCCAAAGCAGTTAGCCCTAAGGAGAACTGATAGGCTAGGGTCAGATGGAAGGGGAGGTGGGCCTCCTCTATCAATGGACTAGGGAAGAGGCATGGGAGAAGAAGAGGGAGGAAGAGTGGGATTGAGAAAGGAAGATGGAGGGGCTACAGCTGGAATACAAAATGAATAAATTGTAATCATTATTAAATTAAATTAAATTAAATTATTAATAAATTAAAATTGTTAACTTAATTTAAGTATTATTTAAATTATTAATAGGTTAAGTTAATAAATTAAAATAATAAAATCAAATTAGCAACAACAACAAATACCCAATGGGCACCTTAGGCTTCCTGAGGGATCAACAGCGAAGGGAGTGGAGCACGTCTCTGACATGGACTCTCCTGTCTGCTTTTCGATCACTTCTCCCTGATGCGACTGCCTCACCGGGGAGGAAGAGGAACTCAATCCTCATGTGAATAGATGAGTCAGGGAGTCTGGGTAAGGGGGTTCCCCTATTCTGAGGAAACAGGGGGAGGAAGATGTAGGAGAGTGGGTGGTACTGGGAGGAGATGACAGAGGGACCAAGGACAGAGAAGTAAATTGAATCAATTAATTAAATAAAAGAATTATGGATAGCAGACTTTGTGAAATGCAAATTTTTGAACTATGTCATCCCCATTTTCAAAGCACCCCAGATTCTCCAGTCCACCAGAGAACAGAGTTTCTTCTTCCAAGCATGTAATTCCAGTGGTTTACGCATGAATGCAAACTTTTCTTCCAACCTCAGTCTTTTAGCTTCCCCTTTCTATCTGCCTAACAACCAAGTCAGTCTCCTCTTTATTATTGAGTGGCTCTGTGCTCTCCACAATTCCTTGCAGATTCCATTTCCTCCATCTAGACTTTCTTCCTGTGCATTACCATTTTGGTCACCAGAATGGTAAATCAAAGACTGAGGAAATACTCTGTTCTTCAAAAATGTATCTTTATTTCCTTTCATAGGAATTCATTTTTTATTTTTCTCTTTTATTTTATTCAACAGGGACTTAGAAGGGTGTATTGGTAATTTCTAAATAGTCTCCCATTCCAGGATTGTAACATCTTAGCCATTACCTTTTTATTTGTTTCATTCCTCTTTGATGTTTAACTAGGACCTGGAATCTTTGAAATGAAACTCCATCCTCTGATTTTCTTGGAGACATTTTATCTTGCAAACATACTTTAAAGATGGATTCTAAAAGGAAATTTGTTTTCCTTGGCACTACCACCTTGGAGGTTTGGAGTCGGTTCAAGGCCTTTCTAGTAACACAATATTGATTTCCAACTAATCATTAAAGTTTAAAAAGCAAAGCAAAAAGCTATGTATTCTCATAACAAACCTTCCAGATATATGGGATACATAAACAGAACAGAGAAAATAATTTCTGGTTTATTGTCTTTTAATCAAATAAAAATGGGATAATTACACACTTCTCCTGTTTCCTAAAACTAATCTGTGACATTTTTTGGGAAGGATTATCATCTTTGGATACTCTGTACCAGTTCTTAACATTTTTCTACTTGTAACCTCCTTTAGTATGAGAAAACTGTAAATGAACTTAGGTGTATAGATATATAAAAGTAACATTTTGAAAAATGACCAATAACAAACCATAATAGAATATTTTTCTATACATATAATTTTACCAAGTATGAAAGATGGAGAGAGATTTACATGATAATGAGATGGATGTGTATTTATTTTCACAGAAAGAATTAAACCGTGGTTGAATATTTAAATAGGATATACATCATCTTCAGTAGTTGATTGATGTTTTGATTTTACATTTGTTAATGTGAATACCACCACTTTGCACAAACATAAAGTATAAATGGACAGAAAGATATTTAAGATCATTGAAGGAATTGTTAGAAATTCTATCTTATTCCTGAAATTCAATGAGAAGTCTTTTTATTTAATGGAACTCTGTCAGCAACTCAGACAACAAAATTTAAAATCAAACACTCTAACATAATAAAGTCTAAAGACATATTCCTTTGATAATTAATATGCTGAAGAATGAGTCTAAGAAACTCCTTTATTTTTGGTAATGAAACAATTTTATTTCTGTAAGAGAAGGAAACTTCAGTGTACAGTAAAAAATATTACAGTATATAACAAGCAATGTTTTGAATATTGTTTTACAAGCAAATGATTGGTGCCATATGGCACCATGTCATAAGTAATATAAAGTATTCATGTATGTGTATAGAACCAAGGCTGCAATGATATCACATGAGCATCATCAGATTAATTATGCATGTAATTTGAATTAGTGTTATACTGTTCAGAAAATTTACATTTATAAAAGAAGAGGTTGAATTTAAGAAACAAAGTATGATGTATGTTAGATCTGCTATCTAATGATTGAATTGTAAGGTAGTACATTAGGACCTTTAGTTTATTCTCTTCTAAGTTGTCTGACATCAGTTAAACACCCTGGAGAGAGTGAGAGGTGTTGTGAGTCTCTTTCCTGCTCTTGGGAGCGTTTTCATCGTACTGTATTGTCTAGTCCAGCCTTGGTATAAGAGTTTGTACTAGTCTTATTGAATCCTGTCTTGTCATGTTCAATTGATATCCCTTTTATGAAGGAAAATGGAGGAGGAGTGGATATCTGGGAGAGGGGAGTTGGGGGAGCAGAGGAGTAAATGGAGGAGTAGTTGTGTATGAGAGAAGCATTTTTTAAAAATCATACAGAGATAACTCAGCCACGTTCAAGTCTTAAGGATTAGACATGCATTTTGTATCCCCCCTGCCACAGGCGTGAGAATATAGTATCATCAACACTTCGTTATAGAAAAATATTTTTGGAATCACCTGCTTTAGAGAATCATTTGTTTATTTACCTGTTCTTTTTCACATATTATATCATACTAGAAATGTGCCACTATGATAGAATGCTTGTCTATCAGAAAAACGCTTAAAGAAATGCTCAATGTCCTTAGCCATCAGGGAGATGCAAACCAAAACGACCCTGAGATTTCACCTTACACCCACCACAATGGCTAAGATCAAAAACTCTAGTGACAATACATGCTGGAGAGGGTGTGGACAAAGAGGAACCCTCCTCCATTGCTGGTGGGAATGCAAACTTGTACAACCACTCTGGAAATCAATTTGGCACTTTCTTAGACAATTAGGAATAGTGATTCCTCAAGACCCAGCTATACCACTCTTAGGCATATATCCAAAAGATGCTCAAGTACACAACAAGGACATTTGCTCAACTATGTTCATAGCTGCTTTATTTGT
>CM053743.1:613258-634470 GCA_028658305.1 Pachyuromys duprasi
ATGGTACTCTTATACAATGGAATACTACTCAGCAATTAAAAAGGAGGAAATTATGAAATTCGCAGGCAAATGGTGGGAACCTGGAAATGATCATCCTAAGTGAGGTATCCCAAAAGCAGAAAGAAACATACAGTATATACTAACTCATATAGACCTATAGGATAGGAAGGTCATGCTGAAATCTATACTCCTAGGGAAGATATACAAGAAGGAAGACCCAGGTTGGTATGATCAAGCACCTAACTCTTACAGCAGAGCATGCACTGATCCACAATGAAATGTTATTCCTATAAGCTGTCTTATGAGGCCATATGTCACTTTTGTAATAATCTTTCCATACTCAGTGATAGGATGTTTATTTTGAATCCTTACACAATCCTTCCTCATCATGTATAATCTACTATCTTCCTGGTTGTCACCAATACTCTGGAGTTGTACTTTTCATAATATCCAAATCAGAGTGCTTCTACTTCACATAGGTTTCAGACGCTATTGGGGCATTTAAGCATTATGTTCTTTATGGTCATATAAAAAGACACGGGACCAAAAAGGCCAAACTTGGAAGTTTTAGACAGTATTTTCTAAATGTGGCTTTACATTTTGCCCCTAAAGTAAACCATACCCTTGAGGCTTAATATTCATAAAAAGGTATATTTAAGACATTCCAGATTTTGGTTTTGGGTTTGCATTTCTCTGGGGAAAAAAAAAGAACACAGACGAATGTATTTGATTTTATTTCTAAACATTTTGTTTGTCTGTTTTTTAATTAAATCCAGGATGCGGTTTGAATATGAAATTTCTACCAACATCAAGACAGGAGAAGGGAAGGAGAATAACAGCTTACCACCATCCCACTTGTAAACTATTCGTAAGTTGTTTCCCAAAATGTGTTGTGAAAATGATATTTATTTTCAATAATATTTAAGAGTCAACATCTTTAGTGTCAGTTGTAATGCATTTAGTGTTTTTGGAATATTTTCTGTTCCAAAACTACACATGAAGTTCAAAACCCAAAGACATTTAATTTCTTTTATAGATCTTAGAGAACGAGGAATGCATGTTTAAGTACTCATGCTCCAAACATAATACACTTCTGATAATAATATGTTTTGCACAGGATGTCATGAACCATGTCCCTTTGCATATAGGAGTACCTACTTGCAGTGTCCTGATGGAAAAAAAAGAAAGCAGAATTGCTTCTTATGGGATAAGAACTTATAAAGGTGAGGAGGAGGTGAAGTTGCCTTCTGAAGCAGGAAGTACAAATCCAAAGTGGTAAGAAAGGAGCCGTGAGGGTTTGCTTTGTATGAATGTGTTGGTGTAAAATATTAAGTGATATCAGACAGCACCATGTGAATAAAAACAACGGTACTGAATGGAGTAGAAGAAAATACCAGGGCTTGTTAAAGGAAGGTCTTCCAAATCAAGTATAGGATCTGGGGGTTGGGAGGCAGCTCAGATAGAGTACTTGATAGAATGCACAAAACTTTGTGAAGTGATGCTTTATTCCAGAGTGTAGTTCTGGAGAAGCACAGTCCATCATGGCAGAGACAACATGTCATCAGAAGAGAGAGTCTGGTTGGTCACAGTTCTTCCTCAGTTAGTGATTGGGAAAACAGAGATTGAACAAGATATGTGACCAAGTTACGGAATGTCAAGACCCACCCCAGAAATGCACTTCCTCTAGTCAGGCTCTGTTTCCTAAAAGTTCCCCATCTTCCATGAGCCATTAGCTGAGGAAAACAACCAAATACATAGACTTAGGGGATCCATTTCACATTCAAACCACAACAACTTGAGTTGATTGCAAAACAAACATAAAAATTTGAGAAGTAAAATCAACTGTTTTCCTGTAATCTTTAAACCAAGAGTAATATAGATCCATTGAGAGATTAGAAGAGAACATCTAGGCTGTTTTTTATTATGTAAAGGTAGGTATAAAGAAAGACTTATGTTAAGTCCACATCTCTTTCTTCTTTCTTCTGTGACTTTTAAAAGCCATATTACTGTAGAACTAATATGATCTACACCTAGTCCCCAAATTCCCATGGTTGTTTTCTCTCCTGCAATGGGGAGAAGGAGAACAGCTGGTCACCATCCTACTTGAAAACTATTCTTGAGATGTTTCCCAAAATGTGCTCTATATCTCATTCAAATTGGATTTATTCTTGTTTGCACAAGCAGCGCCCTAGTTAGCTGTTCCATCAGAGGTGTCTTGATGGACACATTACAGTCTCAGGAGCTTGGAATGTTATGGATGGTAAGATACACAGGATCATTTCCCCTTAGGAACTAAATGTAGTCACTACTCTGGCTAATCAGTTAGAGCTTTCCACCATAGCCTCCTTAGATTTCTAAATATCCATTAAATTCTGCTAATTTCACAAGGAAAATTATCATTGTTTTTAATTAAAAGCTTTTCCAGGGAGGTAGGCTACAGTATTATATTCATTTAACAGATAAAGAAAAAGAGATTTAATATAATTAGGGATAAAAAGCTAGAGAGAAGACTGGGCACCAAAGTTTTATCTCATTAGAATGTTTGTAAACTAAAGTTAAGTTTACTCACACTTTACAAAAACAAAGATTTCTTTGTCCTGTGGATGCATGTATATATTCATATATATATATATACATATATTCAAAAACAGTTTCAAACAGAAACAAAATACACAGAACTATCCCCAGAGAGTATATACACTATTAAAGGAATTAGACAAGAAATAAATAGAGAAATAAACACATAACACAGTATCAGGCACATAAATGCAATGACATTTACAAAGGATGATGATAAGACATTAAACTGGATGATGCTTTGTTAAATAGAAGGTTAAGAGGTTGCCTCCCTGAAGATTTAACAGAGAGCTCAATAAAAACAAAGGCTACATAGAAAGCACCCAAATCAAGAAAATTAAAAGATTATCAGTTGTGCCTATTATTGATGTATTTTAAGATCAGGAAGAAAGTAGTGATGAGGTCCAGAAGGGCAAGATGGGAGGGTGGCTCACAGCTTCAAGGGACTGAGGCCATCAGGCTGTAGAAAGCATGGTGGTTGGAACAACTTAATTGGTGATGGCAAGAGCTCGTGGTGCAGCTTGTTCATATCTTGTTTTATTGGAGAAAATGAGAAATTGGAGTGAAAGCCACACCTCTAGCTCCATCACCTCTGAGTCATTTCTGTTAGAAAGACAAGTCCCAAAGTTTCAACAATGCCTTGGTATAGTGTTACTGGATGGGAACCAGTAATGCAAGCACATGGACTTTGTGGAACATTTCACAGTCAAATCTTAACAGAATATAACATGGGAGTTATTTTTTTGTAAGGAGACTTTATTTACAATGGTAATGAAGGTCTTTTGATGCCTCAGATTAATATCTAGTTAACAAATAATATTCCTAAGGTTACATTGAATAAAATAGACCATGCTGAAGTTAAGTGAATTCCTCATACATACTATGGAGTTGAGAAATGTTATTAGTGTCTGAATGAAAGAGGAAGAGGATATACAGAATAGAAGAAGAAAGAGGAAGAGGAGAAGGAGGAGGATCAGGAGGAGGAAGAGAAAGAAAGAACGAGAGGGAGACCTATACGAGTGTCAAAGGTTTTGGGGACAGGACATGCCTAACACATATGTTCCTCTTATCCAGGAGAGTGAAAATGATGTACAGAAAGAGCACCTTAGCTTGGGTGGTGGAGTAGGCTGTCAGTGAAGCCAGAAAAGAGTTCTTTTACATACTTCAGGGTAACAGGTTAGATGATATGGGAAAAATTCATGTCAGGAGGTGTAAGAAGAGGCATAATCATCCTAAATTGTCGAAGGCTCTATTTTCCACTCTAAAAGAACTGGAGGAGACTTTAATTTCCTCCAGCAACACCTCTCCTTTCCAATACATATGCTAAGAAGAGAGAACAGACACAAACCTCTGTATATCAGATCAGTACTTGGCGATATTTGTAAATATTAGCTGATGGGCAACCTTCTTTTTCCCAAGAGAGACAGAGAGAGGCTCACATCCACATTCCTCCATTTTACTTCCCCCTCCCCAATCATTTTCCTTGGATGAAAATAAAATGTGACTTTTCTCCTAAGTAATTGATGTTCTGTCTCATTCCCTGAAGCAATGTTGGCTTAGCAAATGAGACAGTGTCTCATCTTCCTTGTTCTTGGCTTTAATGAAATATAATCTGATTGACATCTTTTAAATATGAACAGTGAGCATGAGAACCTAGGATACTTCACACTTGCCTAGCACTGACTCCATAGACTGATGGTTTTAGCTACAGAAGACAAATGGGGAGATGTGATCTGGAGGAGATAGAATCCAGGCTGTAACTCAATTCATTTGCTTAATCACTTTTATACTGACCTATGTTCTCATCTGTCCATGGTACTGTTAGTTTTACTAACTCACCTACATTCATGCACTCCCTTAACCAAATTATTTTTATGTTCTTTGATTAAAAACATCTTAAACCTTAATGTTTTATGGGATATATATGATCTTATGTCTCCAGGAGCTAAAACAGTCTTATATGTTGAGTTGTGCCCATCCAATATTTATGTGTTCAAGTGTCATCCCTTAAATCTTCAGAATCCAACACTGTTTTGTCAGTATATTGTGACTTCCATTATTTATTTTTATATTAATCACAGGTTATGTACTTTGTATTCCAGCCATAGCCCCTCCTTCATTCCCTCCCACTCTCCCCATCCTTCCCTCATCTCCTCCCTGCCCCGTCCCAGTCCACTGATAGGGGAGGACCTCATACTCTTCCATCTCACCCTAGCTTATCATGCCTCTTCAGGGCTGGATGCAATGTCCTCTTCTGGGATCTAACTAGGCTGCTCCTCTGTGTGTGTGTGTGTGTGTGTGTGTTGGGGGGGGGTTGAAGAGGCAGCCATTGAGTTCATGACAGAAATGGTCCCTGTTCCTCTTACTAGGGTTGGATACTGAGTTACCATGGGCCACATCCGAGCAGGGATTCTAGGTTATATCCATACATGGTTCTTGGTGGAGAAACAGTCTCATAAAAGACCCCTGTGCCCTGATCTATTTGGTATTTGTGGAGCTCTTGTCCTCGCCAAGTCTTACTAACTCCCCCTTTTTTTCATATGATTCCCTGCAGTCTGCCAAAGGCTTGGTTGTGAGTCTTAATATCTGCTTTGATACATTGCTAGTTAGAGTCTTTCAGAGGCCCTCTGTGGTAGGTTCCTGTCCTGTTGCTTGTTTTCTCCTACACTCCGTGTCCATCCCATTTGTCCATCTAAGTGAGAAATGATCATCCCACCATGGGTCGTCCTTCTTGTATATCCTCCCTAGGTGTATAGATTTCAGCATGACCTTCCTATCCTATAGCTTTATATAAGTGAGTATATACCATGTGTTTCTTTCTGCTTTTGTGATACCTCACTCAGAATGATTGTTTCCAGGACCCACCATTTGCCTGCGAATTTCATGACTTCCTCACTTTTAATTGCTGAGTAGTATTCCATTGTTTAAAAGTACCATAATTTCTGTATCCATTCCTCGACTAAGGGACATCTGAGTTGTTTCCAGGCTCTGGCTATTATGAATAAAGCAGCTATGAACATAGTTGAGCAAATGTCCTTGTGTACTTGAGCATCTTTTGGGCTTCCATTAAAGTAAAGCAAACTAACAGAAAAGGCAGAGACCCTTGACTAAAATTGGAACACTCAGGCCCATGACATAATTTAGAATTTGTAAGTTGCAGTCAGATTCAAATGAGGGCAGGGACTCTTGATCCCCTTGATCTGATATGATTACTGCCTTTATAATTGAGAACTTCGGATACAAAGGCAGGAATAGGGAGAAAATGATATGAACAGACATGAGATAAAGAAACCAAGGAGAGATGACAAAACACATCTTTGCTCAGACTACAGAAGAAACCAAACATGTTATCAGCTTAATTCTAGATTTCTTACTTCACAAACACTGGAAAGATAAACTTCTCTTAGAAAAGATAGCAAATTTATAGTGCTTTGTGTTGGTGGCTCTCACAACATAATGCAATGACAAACATAATTACTGTGAAAGGGCTGGGGAGACAAATGGCTCTGCAGGCAACAGACCTACTGCACACACAGAACAACCTAAGTTAAAAATAAAAAACACTAAACATGCTTGGCATGAGCATGTGGACCTGTGCTCTTGGCCCAGTGAGGGATATGCAGACAACAGTATCTTTGGGGCTTACTGGCCTCCAGAATAACTCCAGGTTCAATGAGAGGTTTGTCTCATGGGATTAAGATGCATAGTGATAGAGTAGGGTACTCAGTGTCTTCTTTTAGCTTCTGTGTGTGAGCACATGGACACAAACACCTTTACATAACACCTACACTACAAACATACCCACTTTTTATTGAAGGAGTAAAAAATAAGAATGTATTAAAAAGCAAATGAAAATATTAAGAAACTTTGAACAATAATGGAAAACTTAACAGTTAGATTTCCATGATCATTCTTATAGATTCAACTATGAGAGACTCAGATACTCTGGTCTTTCAACTCATTAATGTCTTTCTTAAAAGAAAAAGGTTTAATTCAATATTGTTTTAATTATGTGGAATTCTGTGTGTCTGCACATGGTTATGTGCATGTGAATGCTCATAGAAGTCATCCAAGGGCATCAGACTACCTGAAGCTGGAGTCACAGGCAAATTGTGTGTCAGCCAGCCTGGGTGCTGAACCAGATGTTGGTCCTCTCCAAGATAAGTACACGTTCTTAACCACTGTACTGTCTCTCCACTCCATGTCTTCATTTTGATTTTCATAAAAAGTTGCTGAGGGGCCGAAAATAATTCAGAGGTTTCTGCCCTTGTCTTTTTAACTTTTTTTCTCTCTCTTTCTCTCTCTCTTTTAATTGTGTGTGTGTGTGTGTGTGTCCGCGCGCACGTGCTTGCGTGCGTGCGGGAGCGCATGCATTTGGCTGTTTGCGTAGGTACATGTTAGTGAAAAGCAGATACCTGTGTAACTTAAGTATTCAATCTCCTGTAACTAGAGTTAAAAGTGGTGATGATCCATTCAGCACATGTGTTGGGGATCAAGTTCTGATCCTCTGCTATGGAATTATGTACTCTTAACCATGGAACCATCTCTCTAATCCCTTTACCTTTGTGTGAATAAACATGTCCCAACAGGAAATGGGTGACATGTGGGTAGTCACTGAATATCTCTAGAAATCTGAGAGCAACTCAAGAGAGATTTGGTACACATGAACTGAACACTTTTTCTTTGCTCTAATCTGAGCTAAGGGCCTAGGGAAACTGTATTGAGTAAGTTTTTCTTTATTAGATAAAGGAGATAAACCACATTATACTCCTAAGCAGTTAAAAATGCACATGTACATTCTAAATTACAGGCAGAAAGAAAAAGGCAGTTGTGAATGACTTATCTAGGAGTTGAAGGCAAAGCTTTGTAAACAAGTGATATCAAATTTACACCATTAATTGTGGGTAAAATATAAACCTGGCAGTATAAGATGAGATAATATGATTACCCAGGCTGGGAAACAAGAAAGAAACACCCATGATGGCAAGCTTAGATTCTACCTTGCAAGGGAGGTAATGACAGGCTACCAATTTAGACACTGCTTCCAAGTCACTGAAGCTTAAGTTCCTTGGATTTGGGATTGTACTTCATACAGCTGAAAATGGAAAAATGAAACATGATCTTACAAGGGCAGTGCCATGATAGTGACTATGCATTCAGAAGAACAATTCTTGATAGCATAGGCCAGAGACATCAAATGTAAGTGTTGGCAATTCACAAAGGCAGGCAGCAAGAGAAGAAACAATGAGACCTCTAGAAATGTTCTACACACTTGCTCTACACATTCCTCTCCTATCCCTGGTCTTCCTGAAACTTCATTTGGAAAATCCTTCCCACTCCCTCTCCTTACAAGTTTCGAAGTCATCCTTCTTTATGAAGCAAATATTATATACTCAACTAGTAAAAACTTTTCTACCTCTGATTCATGGTATTGCTTTAATTGTTCTGCTTTTTCTAGGGTGTAGAAAAATTTCCTCCAGGGATTTATTCATGAGGCAAATGGCAAACGCTGCAGTTCCCTAAGCATTGTAATGGGTACAATGCCTGACAGCCTCTATTTATGTATTTAAGAAAGCATTGCTTTGCAGCATACCCTCATGGTGAGTCCTGTAATTGCAGCTACTTATAAATCTCAGGCAGAGGGATTAAAAATTCAAGGTCTTCCTGTAACTGCAGAATGAAATCAAGGACAGCTAAAAGTAAAAGGCACAAAAAGGGCTGGAAAATACAGTTTTGTAATGTTTGTCTAGCATATATCAGACCCTGAACTGAGTCCATAGTACCACATTATTTTTTCAGTACTGTTGTGCAATTCCATTCGGTCTGGACTTAGGATCTTTAAAGAGATACACTGTACCCACCCACTGTGCTCCAAAATGTTTTTCACATTTTCCAAGCACGGTGTCAAATCCAAATCCCTACATCTAAATCAGTGGCAGATAAGTCTCAGTTAAGTGTTGTGTTTCTCACCAAACATATAAATCCCCAAATATATATTCTATGACCTTGGATATAGACTCTTGTCACATATTTTGGCTGAGATTATAAAATGGAAAAGGATAGGTTTATTGATTTTTTTATCTTAATTACAAACCTTTTTATGTTTTTCTGTGCCCATATTATATTATGTACCCAAAATGCTTGCATACAACTACCTCTCAGTGGCAACTGAACATTCAACACGGAGCTTAGAGAAGCGACAAATGCCCTTATTATTCCTTATGGCATCTTGGAAGAGATAGCTTAGAGACTAATTGAGAAAATAGATGGTCTGGATGTGGCCTGTGGTCACAGCCATATCCACATTAGAAACCAAAACCATTTCACATGACATATAGAGAAGTTCAGAAAATCTTTTTAGCTGAGTTCCCTATTTACAGATGGAACAACAAAGGCTCAGAAGAGAAAATATCGAAATCTGTGGAATGAGAAGGTGTTTGTGAAATTGAAGTTCCTTCCCACTCCCTGCCCATTTCTGGTAACCAATGATGAAAGCTCACATCAAACCTATTCCACTCAACAGCCAGAAGGTTGTAATAACATTTCTTTCAAGTGACAGTAGGAGGTCCAGAGTGTGTGCAGAGCTATAATCCCAGTACCCAAGAAGCTATGGAAGACAGATCAGAAGATCAAGGCTTGCGTGGTCCCATAGTGAAGCTGTGGCTGGAAAGAAATAACAATACCAATTGCCATAATACCAATCACCATCTCTACCAAACCAAAACTTGTATGCAGAAGCTTTATTTGCTTGTCTATGCATTTGCCTACTCTACATGTTTCATATCACAATAACTTTCCATTTAATCTCCAGTTTTCTAGGGACCCCTGTGCCTGACTTCTATTGCGAAGGAAAGATGTAGAGTTATTGTGTTAATGCTAAAATAATAATTACTTCAAAGTCATGGGATTTTAATCTCTTCAAACTCCTTCATTCAGACATTTAGCTATCTTTAACTGCTTGTCACCTAGGGTTCTTATTTGTAACTATCTCTAAGAAGGTGAGCTCATCACCCTTTAAGTTATGTCGTAATATTTTTGGACCACTCCTGCGGTTAGAAATAAGTTGCAGTTTGCCCATAGGCTTCCACCTAGCAGACATGCACAGAGAATTTGTTTCCAGTTTGAATGAAGTTTTTAAGGCATCTGAAAAATCTACCTTTTACTTTTACAGCTAAACATCCTTGGTCCTTCCAAAACATCTTCCAGTGAAACATGTTCAATTATATGCATCCAGGTTACTTGTCTGAGCATTTTCTAGCGCTTTCAAACCTCCCTTTAACGCCCCTTTTTTTCCAAATCTTGAGGATTATTGCTCACTTATGACTTTCTGACAGTGCACATTGAATTAATATTCCTCTAAAACATTTAGCTCTTTCCTATGACTCAGTTGTTGTCAACCTTCTTAATGCTGCAACCGTTTAATATAATTCCTCGTGTTGTGGTGACCCACAAACATAAAATTATTTTCATAGCTACGTTGTAACTATAATTTTGCTACTGTTATGAATCATACTGGAAATATCTGATACTAGACCCCGTGAAAGGGTCCTTTGACCCTCATAGGGGTCAGGACCCACAGGTTGAGAACTGCTGCATTAGGACTTTTGCAATGTCACATTTTCCTCCAGTTAATTGCGAGGAACAAATTTCTCCTGGGGATATGTGCTTAGTGAGGGGTATCTGCATAGTTTGGATAACATTATCCTCCAAGGAATGACTTTATAATTGCAGACATTTAGACATAGTGCCCTTGAGAAGAGGTGAGGTTCATACTTAAAACCCTTTTTCTTATTTTTTCTTCTTTTGGCCACTTATCTTCTGTTCATCTCTCCCACATATCAGAAGAAAAATGGAAGGTTACACAAAGGTATAGCGATTATTTTATTCAACTCCTCTTCTTAAACATGGAATTCTGATTCCCAAATAAATAACTAGCCTCAAACCACACTTACTACCTTGCATGTGGCCTCAAGTCCTGTACCGCCAATAGTTATGGATTTTAATGGATATTTCTTCGACACTGGAAGATAGCACCTTTGTGCTAATGATTGCCTAATATTTAATAAACATTTTGCAACCTGTTAACTTACAAGTGGCAGCAATTAACCAAAAATGATAAATAATTAAGGCCTAATTACATGGTATCAGTCATTTCATACTCCAAGCCATGCTGTTACAGGGCTTGTGCTGCTGAATGGGACTCTTCTGCCTCTCCCTGCCACTATCTGAACCAGGCTGGTGTAACAAGGGATCAGCTGTTTTATTTGGTTAGTAATTGAGCTCTTTCTCTCATCTAAACAGTTTCCTGTTGAATTAGTTATGCAGTTTGAGGATGGAAGAATAATGGCAAAGTTTGCGGAAAGCATTCAGTCTCTAACGTGCGGAGTAGAGGTCATATAATAGAGGTAAGTGGGTGACTTTGCTGAAATTTACTGTAAGGATTGAAGTGTGAAGTTCATCTCTTGATGCCTCTGTATATGTGTGTGCATCTTTGTGGATTAAAACCATTAAAACCATTTGGGGATATCTCATTTACTTAAATATCTAGAAAGCAATCATGGTTGCTAGGTACTCGATGAATATTATGTGACTATCTTTTTTTTTTTTTTTTTTTTTTTTTTTAGTCAGTGAGACTTTGTTTTGCCATCTGTCATAGGCTAAAGGTCCTTTGTTGTCACAGGTTTCCATCACCCACCAAGGTTACATTATTCCATACTGATGCCAAATAATAAGGTATAGAGCAGGACTGGTTTTCTCAAAATGAATAATAATTGTAGTAAATATAATGATGAAGAAGAGTAAGCCCAAGAAGATGAAATTGAAAACAAATATTTCTGAGCACATCTTAAAGCCCAGAAAATTAAATGTAATATATTTCACGTTATGTAACTCATTATATAAGGAGGTAAGTACCATTGTACTTTCCATTTTGAGGAGGAAGAATCAGGTATTTTTCAGTTCATCGATATAACTACAAAGTGATACTTTGAAGATTGAATACTATTGGACTCCTGAATATTTGCAGAGCAGTTTTCAGTGCTTTGTTGTTTAGTACTCCATTAGGTCCTTGACAAGAACTCTATGTGTTATATATCACCAGTCTCACTTCACATGTTTTATAAGAAGCCAGGGAATGTAGGTTGTACATAGGGGCCTTTATGGAATGAAATTTTTGATCAGGTTACCAATTTAAAGTCTTTGGACTCCAAATCGCTGGTCCTGAGGCTTCTTTAAGAAATATTTTCATAATTCGGGAGGGACAATTATAATCTTTGAATATTTCATCAATCCCCATTAACTCAAAGTATGCAAACTTACATATTGGAGTTTGGTTTAAGATTTATTGATAAGAAATTACATTACTATTATGAAAATTCTAGCATTTGGGAGAATGAGGCCAAAGGTTTGCTGTAAATCCTGGACTTGCCTGGACTAGAGTGCAACTGAGTTTTAAAACTCTACAAAAAAAGTTATTGACACATCAACAGATTACTTTCATCCATTCAGATGCTGAGACCCTGACATGTCTTGGGATTGCCCCTTGAAACACACTTTATTTTTCCTGGTTCTTTTCTGAGAATTAGCAATGCAGTGATATGTAGCATCTGTGCTTTCATTTACTTTTCGTTTTTCTTTTTTTTTTTGATTTTTTAATTTTTAATTTTTATTTTTTATATTAATTACAGTTTTTTTTCACTTTGTATCCCAGCTGTAGCTCCCTCCCTCATTCCCTCTCCATCCTTCCTTCTCTCCCTCATCTCCTCCCATTCTCCTCTCCAAGTCCACTGATAGGGGAGATCTTCTTCCATTCCTTCTGACCCTAGCCTAGTGACTCTCATCAGGACTGGCTGCATTGTCTTCTTCTGTGGCCTGGTAAGGCTGCTCCCCCTTCATGGGGAGGTGATCAAAGAGCCACCCACTGAGTCCATGTCAGAGAGAGCCCCTATTCCCCTTACTAGGACACCCACTTGGATACTGAGCTGCCATGGACTACATCTATGCAGGGGTTCTAGTTTATCTCCATGCATGGTCCTTGTTGCACTCATTGCAAAGCTCCTGTCCCCTCCAGGTCTTTATAGCTTCCCCCTTCTTTCTTAATAGAAGGTAGGCAAGTGCACAATGGATTCTGATATTTTTTCATATAAAAATACTGTAATGGAAGAAGATTGAACTTGAAAAACCCCAAATTAGGAATGACAGCCTTCCTCTAGTCAGCCTACACTAGCAAAGCAAGTCATAGATGAAAGCACTAGGTCCTGCTTCTGTTGCAAATATTCTAGGTCAAAAATGACGCAAAAATGGCACTTGTTGAGCATCCAAATAAAAAGAAAGGGTTGTGTCAGGAAACTTGAGATCTTTCTCTGAGTATAATCCTCCACAAGGATATTTAAAGTTGAATGACTGTTGTCTTGAGAGAATAAAGGGAAGTTAGGAGATCTTCTCTAGCCTCATATAAAAGGACAGAGGAGCATGGAAAATCTGGAAGTTTTGTCCCATATTAGTAGCAGAAGCATGGAATGGATCCCAAGTGCAGCATTTGATGGAGGGGCTGTTAAGACCTATGAAGAGGATAAAACAGGATCTAGGTTCTGGCCCACACATCAACCAGTCCTCCATTTATGTGAAACTAATTCTAGCCACCTTCTGCTGTGCTCTAGCTCAAGCTCATGACTTAGTTGAAGAAACTGAAAAGATGACAAGAAGCTTCCAGAGAATGAAACAGGACACCCATCTGCCTGCCTTTCTGAGATCTGCCTGTCTTCCTGAGGTCCTGAGCCCTAGAAATTAAAGGCTCAGTTGCTCATTATGGATGAAGAGTTGGAAAGAATGGAACTACCTGAAGAAAATAGCATCTGTTGCTAAGTTGATATGAGGACCTGACTAATCCTTGGTAAGAACTTTAGGAAATGCCTGGCTTTACAACAATATAGGAAACTCCATTATGATGATATCTCTTCATTCATTTCTCTAAAATATAAACAATCCTCTGCCCTTAACAAAGAACGCTTGGGCTATGGGATAGTTTTTGCAGAGAATCACATGTGACCTCAGCAGTCTAGTACTTCTCGTAATGAGGGAGCTAGGTTACCCTGAGTAGGATTTTCATTTTCTCTTGTGCAATATTTGTTAATTGAGAAGACTCAAACTTGGTTTTCTTCTACCTCACTGGAAACAGATAAATAACTGCCTTGTAGAAAGAAAACTTCCCATCCATACCTCTGTTCCTTGCTCTGCTGCTGTCAGCCTGAAGTTCTCCCAAGGGGAAAGGGCCTAACAGATGGTGGAGCAAAACAGGGAGAAAAGGGGTCTTAGGTCTATTTTTCGTTCCCACTTTTGAGTTGTTTAAGAAACTTCCTTAAGAGGCACTCTGCCAAGCTCCTACTTCACACAACTGCAAAGGGATATTAGCCCAAAGAGCTGAAAAACTATGCATGTGATGTGAGCATATACCCCCATGTTCACTCAACCCCCACAGAAAACTACCATTATAGCTATATATTATTAATTACTATTTGTTAGATCAAATAGAAATCCCACTCTTTGTCAAAACCCTTTTGCTTTTTCACCCAGATTCTCTCAGTTTTATGGCAACAAGTCTATGTCTTCATGGGCCTTTCTACTGAATTATATGACCTAGGTCAATAGGTAGTTACAGGTAGCCCTTTGGGATGTGAATTGTAGTCTGTTCTCCCAAAAAGTCTTCCTTGATTTATCCTCAAACTCACACTGCTCTTCTCTGGGCCTGTATTTCTGATACTCATGTTAAGTAGTCATTGACTGCTGTACTCCTTTCTAGTCCACAGTGAGCTTTGAAACCACAAGTTCTCATCTACCAGAATTCTTTCCATGGCTCTAACCATCATCTACTATGACCACATGTTAGTTCAAGAAGGCAACCAGTCCTGATGAAACTAAGTTGGGGTCAAATAGAAGTGGAGGAGGACCTTCCCTATTAGTGGACTAGGGGAGGGGCATAGGAGGAGAAGACAGAGGATGAGTAGGATTGGGAGGAGTCAAGAGAGGGGGCCACAGCTGGGATACAAATTGAATATATTGTAGTAAATGATAATAAAAATAGGAAAAAAAAAGAAAGTGTAGAAGATGTTCTTTGAGCTATCCATGAGCTCGGCAATCTCTTTGTTTGTTTGTTTGTTTCCGTGTTGAATAGGCTTTTCTCTGCAGCCTATACACCTGTAAACATAATTGTAACCTTTAAAAGGATGCTCCTCTAAGCCCACCTCGATTTTTATGTTGCTTGCACTAACTCCCTCAAGGGTTGCAACTTCCAAGTAAATAAACTAATGTCTTTCAAATAAACACTGAAAGTGAGAATAAACATACTTCCTCCAGTCATTTCCATGGTTCATATTTTGCAAAGCAGCTCATCTTCTTTCTTATTTGAGCAACCAAATGCATTTCAATGAAGACTTGGCTTCCCCTCAGTGAGAATAATACTTAGTATACAATCTCCATTCAAGTTGCAACTCAAATGCCTTATCGTCTAGAGCCTTATATCCTTAGCACAATCCAATCCAACCCTATATACCTTGATGTTGCTCTATTAAATATTCATTCCAGAATTCATTATTTGCCTATTAAATATTAATCCACTTGTGAGCCTATATCAGACAATATGTAATTTTTTGTCAAGGAACAGGCAGATAATTAAACCTGAAGTCCAAGTATTTCTACAAAGCCTATATTTTTTTGTGTGTTATCCTCAAAAACAAAACAAAACAAAACAAAACTGGGCCATAAGTCACACATACATTTTAGTTCCTATTCTTGGTGTATTTTTCTGCTATGTGATTTCTTTTCCTTCTGAGTTTTTCTCTAAAGGGAATCTGCTTTGTTGTTTTTGTTTGTTTTGTTTTGTTTTTCTAGCATGGAGTTTCCAGCATGGGGTTTTATGAGCAAGGTTGAAAGTATAATGATGTTTTAAGTGAGAGGGTTGCCTTTTGTTGGAACGGGTTCTCAAGCTATGGGCTTATTCATGGAAGCTCTACTTGATTTAATAATAATAATTGATCAGAGATTTGGTAATGTTAGTAAGTTTTGATCAGATCAACTCATAGATATTTTGGATATATGCCTAAGAGTGGTATAGTCAACTATGTTCGTGGCCGCTTTATTTGTAATAGCCAGAACCTGGAAACAACCGAGATGCCCCTCAGTTGAGGAATGGATACAGAAATTGTGGTACTTTTACACAATGGAATACTACTCAGCAATTAAAAAGGAGGAAATAATGAAATTCGCAGGCAAATGGTGGGACCTGGAAACGATCGTACTGAGTGAGGTATCCCAAAAGCAGAAAGAAACATATGGTATATACTCACTTATATAGACCTATAGGACAGGAAGTTCAAGTTGAAATCTACACACCTAGAGAGGATATACAGGAAGGAGGACCCAGGTTGGTATGATCAATGCTTGTTTGGATGAACAAATGGGATGGACATTGAGTGGAGGAGAAAACAAGCAACAGGACAGGAGCATGCCAAGGAGGACCTCTGGGGGGGTCAATGTAGCGATGTATCAGAGCAGATATTAAGACTCGTGATCAAGACTTTGGCAGAGGGCGAGAAGTAATGATAGATCTGGGGGAGGTTGGTGAGACTTGGGGAGAACAAGAGCTCCACAAAGACCAAACTGAGCAGGGCATAGGGGTCTTGTATGAGAATCAAGGGCCATGTGTGGATGTGGCCTGGAATCCCCGCTCAGATGGGGCCCATGATAGTTCGGTGTCGGACTGAAGACCCTAGTGAGGGAAACAGGGACTGTTTCAGTCATGATCTTGATGGCTGACTCTTTGACCCTCCCCCATACAAGCTGGGGAGTGACAGACTGTCTAGATCCAGTTGAGGACATTGCAGCCAGCCCTGAGGAGACAGGATGAGCTGGGGTTGGATGGAAGGGGAGGAGGGAGATGAGGGAGGGAGTGAAAGGGTGGGAGGGAATGAGAGAGGGGGCTACGCCTCGGATGCAAAATACCTAACCTGTGATTGATATAAAAATAAATAAATTTAAAAAATAAAGCAAGAATTTCAGGGAAACAAAAAAAAACCCTCATAGATCTAATGGAAGTTCAAAGAATGAAGACCCCAACATGTAAAAATTGGTAACCACTTTCTCCTAAATTCCACAGAGCAAAGGAAATTCTCCTAGTCAGGACTCTGGCTCCTGAGCCCTCTTCTTCTAGTGAGGCTGTCTTGAGAATGCAAGTTCACTTTACGTCCCAAGACTATCTTCTTCCCTACCCAGATCAGCTTTGTCCTCTCTCAAATCACTTAACCACCTGACCTCATTTCCAAATAAGCAAATGCACTTTGGAGAAAGGTGGAACTTGGAACAAGGATCTGCCTTGATTTTTGAAAAGTGATATAATAATATTAAAGAAAGGGCAATTTATGTTTTAGGTGGGGGTATGTTATTAAAGTAATTGTACATAAATGTGTGAAGTTCCTATGAAAACTAAAAATAGAACTAACGCATGATACAAATGCACCACCACATCCCGCTATTCTGTTCCAGTGTACACACCCACAAGAATCAAACACTAGATACCATAGATATCAGTACAGCTAGGTTAATTGGTCAAGTTCTAGAAGTAGTTTACAGATCCATCACAGAATCTATTATGTCTCTACATAAATGAATATTATTCAACCATAAAGATAAAATTCTGCTGTTTGCACCATAATGAATGGAACTAGAGGTCACCTTGACATAACCAAACTAAGAAGGATAGATATCACATGTTCTCACTCACACGTGAGAACTCAGCTTAAGCATAAATGAGAGGGCTGGAGAGATATGCAAAGACAGGGGTTGATGGAACATCAATATGACTTTAAATTAATTGCATGCACGAATGAAAAAGAAATCAAATGTATTATTGTATACATCTAATAAACATTATCTTCCACTGCTAGTGAATCAAATCAGTCCCTAAAGGAGATATATTTGATTTTTAACAGGAAATTTTAAACATAAATGTGGGAGCTTTAGACTCCCTTTATCTCATGAGATTATTTGCCTACTTTTCTATATGTGAAGTCTCAATTTGTCAGAAAAATCTACTGAGTGCTTGCACTTAGCAACTTAGTGATGCTGTAATATCCAATGAGGCACACATTCAAGTATGTGTAAGGTATGCAGCATAAAAGAAAGTATTCAAAATATTATGGTAACTTAGTTTTAAGAATAATTGCATCAGTAGTGAGTTCTGTAGGGAGTTCCCAATCACTTTCATTTTCCCAAAGCAAAGATGCTGTAACATTCATTTTTGGTGGTGGGTATCAAAAATTCTTATTGTTTACATGTGTTGAAAATAAGAAACTATTGCCAGCAAGACAGCTCAATGAGTAAAGAAAAACAGTTGCTACCATGACTGAATTATTGAGTCTGATCATCAATACTCACATGATAGAAGGAGAGAACCAATTTCCACAAGTTGTCTTTACTCCTCCATATGTGAACCATGGAACACATGTCCTTAATAAATAAACAGAATATAACTAAATTTCTTTTTTAAAAACTAGAAACAGTATGCGCCCTTATATAAATAGATGGTGAGCATATAATACTTTACAGAGGAAAACAGCTTTTGTTTGGATTCTTGGCTTGTAAATGTCTTTTTACTTTGACAGAAGTTAAGCTGACAGAGTGTGGTGACGTTAAATGAGATGAAGCACCATGAGTAGGCACTCAGAAGTTTCAGTCACATTCATTCTCACCTTTCCACTGTGCTTTTACTCTAAAGTCAGTATAGCAAATAATATTCTCACCTACAGTGTGTCCTGAAGTCAGAGAAACTTAAATGCTTAAGACCTTCCATAACTGTGGGAAACAGGGTTCCATGAATCAGCATTAGAAATACCAGTGGTTTATTAAAAACACAATTTTGAGGGACACACTCTAGACCTACTAAATTAGAATCTCTGGGGTGGAACAGAGAATTCAGTTTCATTAAACCTGCCAGTTGATTCTGATATAGATTCAAGATAGACTATCACAGAGCTATGATGTACAGAAGGCTCCTTAAAATAGATGCTTGTCTTATCCTCGCCTTCATCCCACATCAACTATTCAAACCAATATGCACATTACTGTTCTGTGCAGATAATGTTAGAACATCCCCATCCCTGCTCCATAACAGCTGTTTCTGCATGATTACATTTAAGAGCTGCTGGTACATCAGAACTACCAGTCAACATTTTACTCTTTGTCCTGCAGTCTGACAATAACAAACAAACAAACAAACAAACAAAACAAACAAACAAAAGCATTCATTGCTTAAATCCTTAGTTTTCAATACATGGTAAGGCCCCACAGAAATTTGACTTTCTTTTACTTTCTCTGGTGCCAGGGTGACAGGAGACAGAAGAAATATCAGTGCTACCCTCCTTGAATTTAGCCAATTTTTTATAGCTCTAGATTTACACATGTTCCAGCCATATTTCAACACAAGGATCCTGTCCATCACATACACACTTAGAAGTGATCTTTATTATTTTATGCATCAAGGCTTTAGCATAGTCATAAGCACACAGTTGCACTCAATAAATGCTTTTAATTAATAGGTCACATTATACACCTAGTAGCATCAAGAAGCTGCTAAAATGTCCAGCAACCTCCTAAAATCCATTCATACACCCTTTAAGACAAGTCAACTTTTAAAAATAAATTCAGATGTCTTTTACACAAATAAAATACCAATTCCTGAACCGAAATGTCAGCATGGAATATCATTTGCCAAATGTTGATTTGTGTAACTTATTGTACTTTCATTTCTGATAAGGTAGAATTTTATCTGAACTAAATTTTAGCAAACAACTACCAATTCCATTATCATACAAAGCAGATTTTCTCAGGTTTGCTAAGAGCACAATAGTTTAGGGAATGTAATCTGTCATCCTTTAGGGAGAGGAAATAAGTGGTAGAAATAGATAGGATTTTTTTTTCCTGGCTCATGAAATAAAGAAAAGTACGTAAAATACGTATGCATGCACATATACACATATTTCTACCTTGAAGAGCTGGTTGCCAGAATTGATAAGGAAAGCAATCTATAAATTATGAACATTTACAGTTAGGTTTCAGACACAATACTACTAAGCCCTTCTAGCAAGTGAAATGTCAAAAGTAGGAGACTTTTCACCAAATGCCTCCTTATGCATAGAGTGATTGCCCTCAGAAGTCACATAGATTCCAGAGGAAATAAATGTAAAGAAATGCCAAATCGAAGCATATCCAATGATGGTCTTTCAGGGCTGACTAACATCTTCCCTGAGATGAGCCGAAAAAATGTTTCTCAGTTTGGGCTGGTGAGAAGACTCAGTGGGTAAGAGCCCTTGCTGCATAAGCAGGTGGATCTGAGTTCAAATCCCCAGCATTCATCTCAAAATCTGGGCATGGCCAAGTATGTGCCTATAATACTGAACTGGGAAGGGGAAAGATAGGAAGATCACTTGGGCTGGCAGGCTGCCAGCTTTGCCTAGGTTCAGAGGAAAAGCTTTCTAAAGGGAGTAAGATGGAAAGTGATAAAGCATAAGACATGAGGTCTCCTTCTGATCCATGAATTTGCGTATGAATTTACATATGAATTTGCCCCCTGGCACAAGGATTTTCAGACTGATTGGATTTGGAAATCTTCTCTTGTTGGAAGCCCACAACTGGATCCACTTATTAAAGTCCTTCAGGAAAGACTTTTGTACAACTAAGGATTTTTGTTTGTTGAGAGGTATAACTGATTATCAATACCTGTTGTTTATTATCAGCTAACTCTATTAACACTCAGGAGAAAATTTTACCCTGGAGATGTCAATCTCAGTTAATAACCTTAAGAAAACAACCTGTAGCTAGAAACTGGAAGAAATGATGACTATCCTATTTGTGCCTCTCTTTTATTTAAATGTAATTTATTTATTTTTATATCAATCACAGGTTAGGTTCTTTGCATCCCAGGCATAGCCTCTCCTTCATTCCCTCCCACTCTCCCCATCCCTCCCTCATCTCTTCCCTGCCCGCTCCAAGTCCACCTACAGGGGAGGACCTCCTCCCCTTCCATCTGACCCCAGTTCATCTTGTCTCCTCAGGGCTGCCTGCAATGTCCTCCCCTGGGATCTAGCCAGGCTGTTACTCCTTGGCTTGTATGGGGGAGGGTCAAAGAGCCAGCAATTGAGTTCATGACAGAAACAGTCCCTGTTCCCCTTACTAGGGTCTTCAGTTGGACACCGAGCAACCATGGGCCACATCTGAGCGGGGGTTCTAGGCCATATCCATACATGGTCCTTGGTTGGAGAAACTGTCTCATAAAAGACCCCTGTGCCCTGCTCAATTTGATCTTTGTGGAGTTCTTGTTCTCCCCAAGTCTTACTAATTTCCCCTATTTTTATTATTATTTCCTGCCCTCTGCTGAAGGCTTGTTTGTGAGTTTTATTATCAGCTTTGATACATTGCTATATTGATTCTTTCAGAGGCCCTCTTTGGTATACTCCTGTCCTGTTGCTTGTTTTCTCCTCCATTCAATGTCCATCCCATTTGCTCATCTGAACGAGCATTGATCATACAAACCTGGCTCCTCCTTCTTGTATATCTTCCCTAGGTGTATAGATTTCAGCATGACCTTC
>CM053743.1:634970-679231 GCA_028658305.1 Pachyuromys duprasi
TGGACATTTCTTTTTTTAAGTTGGGAAAATTTTCTTCTATGATTTTCTTAAAAATATTTTCCGGTCCTTGGAGCCTGGAGTCTTCTTTTTCATCTATTCCAATTATTCTTAGGTTTCGTCTTTTGATGGCATCCTTAATTTCTTGGATGTTTTGTGCTTGGGATTTTTCCGATTTTTTATTTTCCTTGAGTGAGGAATCTATTTCTGCCAGGGTATCCTCAGCTCCCAAGATTCTCTCTTCCCTGTCTTGTGTTCTATTGTTGATGCTTTCCTTTGTGGTTCCTGATCTTTCCTCTAAGTTCTCCAGTTCCAGGTTCTTCTCCCTTTGTGTCTTCTTTATAGATTCTAATTCCGTTTTCATGCTTTGTGCTGTGGGTTGAGGCAGAACTTGGGTTCCTCCCAGATCTGCAGGCGGACTCACTCACTGACTGAGATTTTGCTGGTGGAAGCATTCGGCTAGCGCCCCAGCAGTGTGTGGACTGGTCAAAACGGTCCCCCAATCCACTCAGTCTGGGGTGGTTCCGATGATTGGTCTGAGCCCACAGCACACCCGCGGGTTGAAGCAGAACCCGGGTGCAGTGCGAGCTTGCAGGGCGCAGTTCAGTGAAAATGGCACCTGGCTTCTCAGGAGACTGCCCTTGAGACTGTTTGATCCATTCTATGATGGTGGGTGCGGGTACCCAATGCGGCTGCTTGTCCAGATCAGAGCTGTGTGCCGCTGGTCACCGGGAAATTTCTCCAGGTAATAACTGGGTGTCCCTAGGGTTTTCCCACTTGATTTTCTCACCGTAGGAGTTCTGCTCACCTGGCACTCACAATGCTGGCATTTTAGGTCTCAGAGTTCACTCTCCTGGTCGCTGTGTTTTTTCTGCTCTCCTACTCCTCAGACACAGTGTTCTCTCGTGGCAGCCATCTTGGATCTCTGGCTATTGTTTTCTATAATAGGCTCTGCATGTTGCAAAAAAAATGAAAACATACATACTGATACTTTTATACAGGCTAAATAGACTAATAAGTTTGAAAACATAATATAGGTACTTTTATACACACTACTCGAAAGAAATGTATATAATATCCATACATGCATCTAACATCAGTTTATTATATAAAAAAGAGGCCATGAATTTGAAAGAGAGCAAGCAGGTATATATGAGAGGGCATTATTGCAGAAGATGTGTCACTGGGGTAGGGTTTGAGGTTATGAAAGGACATGCCAGCCCTACCCCTCTTTCTTCTCCTTCTGTGGGATCAAGATGTATCCTCTCTGCTACAGCTAAGTCCTGTTTTCCTTCATCATTCTTAGAAATGACAAAATCCATATATATAAAGAATCCATCACTATTATTTGTATTTCATATAAACATTTTATTCACTGTGCCTCAGATACTCAGTGCTATGACCATACCTTTGTCACCTTGGAAGAGACAATTCACTGTACAATCTTTTATGCCATTCTTACATGTTTTTTCCAACTTCCATATTCTCCTCCATATAAAACTTCAATGGAATATTCCCATCTTATTTTTACCAAATGTCTTCCTTATAGGGCAACCAAAGGAAGGCTTCAGATTCCTAACCACACAACATTATTCTCCTGCTTTAAATACCCCAGTGTTTTTTTTTTCCATGCCTAAATTAAACTAGGTACTCCATAGTATGCTAGATTAGTCTATGGACCCTACATGATCTGGATTCTGTTAACATATCTAACATTACCTTAGACTGTAACATCAGGATATGTGTTCCAGGATCTGGAAAAGGTCTGGATTCTTTTAAAAACTTAGGATGTTCATCTTGCAAACGTTTTATTACTGTCTATAAACTTTTGCATATTTTATACAAATCCTTATAAGTAAAATGATTCTGTAAATTATATCTTTAAATTAGTCATTTATTGATATCTTATAATATTTCTTCCTTACTAAGTTGCAAACTCTACGACTACAGGGTTTTTGCCATTTTAAGCACTAATGCATGCTAGCAGGGAGACGCTTGATATTTTACAAATAATCACTAGGTCAATGAATGCTGTTGAAAAATAATTGTCAGATAACAGATATAAATAAATGGCATATTTGACATTTAAAAAATCAATGTTGAGATTTTACATTGAACAACCTCAGAAAGTATACCGAGTTCATCCTAAGTTCCATGTGGTAAGCATCATTTTTAGCCATCTACTATATTATAAGGTTAAACACAATTACAGGTTGTTTAGAACAGATATCATCACTATTATTGCTATAGGCATCATCAGAACCATAAGCTTATTGAGCATACATTCTGAACTCAAGGACTGACTAGGTATAAAATTGAGAAAAGGGAAACATTCCCTGTCTCAAGAATGTTTGTGTGTAGAGGGGGCACATTGAAAGTAAATGGTTAACAAGTAGCTTCAGGGTTGTAACTCTGTGGCTTAGATTGATAATCAGGTTCCCTTTGATAAAATCAGAATGAGGACAAGTGGATCCAGGTACTTTCACATGCAAATATCTCATGTCCTCAAAGCAGCACTTTAAAGCCAGAGAACAGAAAACTAACTCATAGTCTCTTGTCTCAAGCATTTTATATCCTGGAGAAATTAAACTCCAGGATTCTTAGTATATTAATCTACACTCGAAATAGAGGATGTATTTCTGTTTTTATCCATAACAGTTCTGCCAGATTAATAAGAATTTTCAAGATGTTAATGGATTGATTTCAGCATAATTGTAACTATATTAATTCAGTGCAATTACCTCTCAGTAAAATTTAAATGAAGTTAAATTGAAGAAATTAGAAATATTTGAAATCTCTAGTGGGAAGCCTCCAGGCATTGTCTATTTCCATTGCAGAGCACCCACAGCCAAGCCTTGGAAGGTGGCAAGAGTTTCACAGAAGCTGAAGTGATCCAAACCATAGCAGCACTTTACAATAAGCATTTAGCAAAGTGATGTAGAGAATATTAAATAAAAATAAAATAAAGCCCTTTAGCTTCCCTACAGTTGTATAAATATGGTCAGTGGCTCCAAGACAATTTTTTGAGTTCTAGAGTATAACTAGATGCCTAGAAGGAAATTATCTGGCAATGGGAAAGGTACACGGGGAAATGTTGAGGATGATGCTATAGAATAGAAAACATCCCAAAGTGCAACACTTTGACAAAGAACTTCCTAGAATGGTCACGCTATGTGGTGACATATTCTCTAAGCTGAGATATAGAGGATCAGTGCTAATATTGACAGCACATCCAGCTGCAGATAGGCTATTTTGCTCTTGCTTTATGTTTTTAATGGTTCTCGCTCTTTTCACATTGCAGAGTAATTGTGAAGAACAAATGAAGGTAGAAAAGTTTTGTTAACTACTAAAGCTTTACAAATGTAGCTAAAAAAGGATGATTGGGAAAATATTTTAGAATTACAATTATCAGAGACTGGCTCAAAAACATCCCCTAAACCCCTGATCTTATAAATAGATTTGTTTTATTTTTCTCAGAAACTTAATAAAGAATGTTGACTCAACTCTTTTTATTGCACATGCATTTTGGACAGGATTGCATAATAGTATCCATGGTGGCTGGGAAACAAAGTCTGTTGATGTTTCACAGTTTGTACAGCACAGCAACAAATTAGAGAAGAGCAGACAAAGGCGGCTCCATACTTAAATGCTTGCATATGGATATTATCTCACACTTTATTTTATACGAATACTGCAAAAATAGGAAGAATATTTTTCCATTTTATTGATGAAATTATTGTCCATAGATACTAAGTAGAATGTCTAAGGCTCAAAGTAGTTTATGTTTGTAATAAAAAGAGTGAATTTTGAGGGCCATACATACACCCTCTAGCACAATCATATCCTCTGAAAACCAGGGAAATTTGTGAAATAAATGTTTTAGAATATATATTTGCTATCAAATCTGTGGTGGAAAAAGGAAGTAACAACAATCAACTATGTCAGCTGTTTGGGGTTTCTCCTTGAGTGCCCGTTTTTACCCTACCCCTGTCCCAGGCAAACTTACCATCTCACTTATCTGAAGCAAGTTCAAAGACCAGGGGCAAGATTAATCAAAAATGGCTTATTTGATGGGCTGGTAGTGGTGAGGAGGATGAGTTGATTTTTATAGTTTTTATTCTCACACTGTATAGCTTAGGCTGGTTTGAGACTTATTAGGTAGATCAGACTGTTGTTCAACTCATAGAGATCCATACTCTTCTGCCTTATAAGTGCTGGAATTAATGGAGTAGCCCACCATGTCAGGCCAATGTCTCAGTACTTTTATTTTGAGACATGGCCACATTTTGTTGCTCTGACTGGCCCTAAACTCACTATGTAGACCAAGCTGGACTTAAAGAGATCTGCCAGCCCCTGCCTCGTGGATGCTGCAATTATGATGTGTACACATAATCACTTATAAGACAGAAGAATATGGATCTCTATGAGTTCAAGAACAGTCTGATCTACCTAATAAGTTTCAAAGTAGCCTAAGCTACACTACATTTTTACTCAGAGCACAATATACTCAATTACCTTCTTATAAGGAGATATAGAGGGGGAGTATTTTACATGCACTTACTAAGTTTTGAGACAAGTTATTGTAACATAGCCTAGGTAACATACTATGCATGTTCTTGTAATATATTTTCTTTCTTTGAAGCCAGTTGTAATGAGATCATTTGGAATTCACCATGTAACCCAGGTTGGCCTTCCTTGAATTTGTACTTTTCTTGACTTAGCCTTTCATGAATTGATATTACAGGTCTACACTACTTTTTACAAGTGATTGCTTATGGTTGTCACTCCCCAATTTGTTGACAGACTGGTTTGAATCCCTGTTCTCTCTGGATGACTTCAGTGGACAACTCATTGACTCCGTGCCTCAATTCACTGATGTGGGAAGTGAAGTTAATCCCTAACTTTTAAGAATTAACCATGATGCAGCATACAGAACATCTATATATAATGTACATGAGAAATATTGAACAGTGCTGTGGATCCTGTTTTAATTGTAAATCTTATTTTAATGTTACTGTGTGGTCATAAAGGACATTTGAAACTTTTAATATTAAGTTAAAGAACTTTTTTCCTAGCTGTGCTAAACTTTAATAGTTAATCCCTCCATAGCATACTTCTAGAAAGTAAATCTGTCCCTAGTCTTTTTAGCATTTCTCTACTACCTGTAAGCAAATGCCCAAATGCATTTCCAATTTTCCCCATCTTGAACTTTACCAGTATCATTTCCTTAATCCTTAACATACTATAAATCTAGCCATACTGCATTTTATGTAATCTCCAAAATAGCATGTTATTTATCAATAGCCTATTTATGCAATTTTCATTTGTTATCATTATTTCTCTACTGTCATCATTTACTTGTCTTCATGAAAAACTTCATGCACTCCAAATTTCAAATTGTGCCAAATTTCATTCCTAAGGATGACAGAATTTCAGTACTGTTATATATAGAACATTTTGTGATGCATTTTATTCCTCATATGTTAAGTTTCCTACTTAGACTGACATATGTTTGAGGGAAAGATTCAGGTTCCACTTACTGTGTATTTTCTTCATGTAGAACAGAGTAGATATTCGGTAAGTATTTGTTGACTAGTGAATATTAATTCTATAAGTAGTGGGTGAGGATAATGCTGGTTACTGAGAATTATACTAATATCAGAGATGTTATAGTTCAGTTCCAATTTGCATGGTTCTTGAGATGACTGTTTGTAAACCTCAACTTCCTTAAGGCAACTGATAGTATTGCCTCGCATAGTAGAGAAAGATTAAAAACAGTACCCACTTTTCTGTTATTTGTCTTCTTCAGTACAGCACTAACTGCTCTTGGCATATAAGGTAGGATTTTCTAATTGTGTTTAAATCTTCCACCTACTGCTGGCCATAGACGTGCTAGTAAATGAAAGTTTCTGTGTGTAGGGGGAAAAGACAGGAAGTTTTGCCTCTTATAGCAGGGAAATAGTTTGAGGCTATGTTTTAATTAAAATGAATATCTGTGCTATCTTAATGTTATTGCCAGTTAAGTGTAGCAGCGTGATTTAGAGTTCTATAACACAATTATACTCTGGTAATGAAGCTCTGCAGAATTATCCGCGGAATTTAGAATGCAGAAGGGAGCAGTAGCTCTCATTTGTAACCATGTTACAGCCTTTATTGTTACAGTATTTTCTGTTTTCTTCAAAGATTAACTCAATCGTATTTAAGTCTCTGGCTACATTACAGACAAAGGGGAAATGGGCAATGGGAACCTTTCCCTGCAGCCTTTCTTAATGCTCAATTCTGAGGACAAACTAGCAGGGAAATTTTACAATGTTATTTTTTCACTTACTGTTCTAGCTCAAGTCTTCTGAATTAAACTCCCCTGAGCTGGTCCTCACAGTTCCTGCATACTTTATAGGGATTACTGTACAGAAAAATTAGCATTCAGAAAAACAAACAAACTACAAAAACCAAAAGAAAACAACAAACCAGTCATAAATGGCTACATGTCTCCCCCGCAAAGTAGGAAAAGCTACACCACCCTTAGTCCTAAGTCTCCATTTAACACAACAAGGTGTGAGGGCAACTCTGGGTCTGAACAAATATTTATAGTGATCACAATGCTAAAGTCTGAGAACAAATTCATTTATTAATCACGGGACATATGACCTTAGGTAAGGAGGTCTTTACCTAAGGCATATAAAAGAAGTGGCATATAAACTTTTCCTTGGGGATGAAAATAAAATTTTCACAGGAAAAAATTTTGATGGAGAGTTTCAGTTTGAGGAAAATTTGGACCAATTTCAGATTGATATTGGAGGTGATAAGTGTATTAGTTATTTTTTGTTACTGAAATAAAAATCATGACAAAAGGTTACTTAAAGCAGAAAATTCATTTTGGCACAGTGGAAGTAGCTTAAGATAGTTGTTCATGGATATAGGGTCGGAGAAGATCCTTTCCCAGCTGTAGACTGTCATTTTGTTCTGATGACAGTGTCCTTTGCTCTACAGAAGCTTTTCAGTTTCAAGAGGTCCCATTTATTGATTGTTGATCTTAGAGCCTATCGGTATCTGTTCAGCAAATTGTCTCCTGTGCCTCTATCATACCCCTGGGCATATACCCAAAAGATGTCCCACCATTCAATAAGGACATTTGCTTAACCATATTCATAGCAGCTTTATTTGTAATAGCCAGGATCTGAAAACAATGTTGATATCCTTCAACCAAGGATGGATACAGAAATTGTGGTACATCTACACAATGGAATACTACTCAGCTATTAAATACAAGGAAATCATGAAATTTACAGGCAAATTGATGGAACTAGAAGAGATCATCCTGAGTGAGATAACCTAGAACCAGAAAGACAGGCTTGGTATACACTCACTTATGAGCACGTATTAGCTGTATAATATAGGATAGCCATCTAAAGACATAAAGAAGCTAAACACTAAGGAGGATACTAGGAAGGATATTTAAATCTCATTCATAATTGCAAACAGGATAGACACCAGAAGGGGTAGAAGAGAGGAAACAGGATGGGAGGCTACCTTGGAGGGTCCTCTGAAAGGCTCCAAACCAAAAGGGGATGAAGCAGATGCTGAGACTCACAGCCAAACTTTGGGCAGAGCACAGGGAGTCTTATGGAAGAAGAGGGGGTGGAAATAGAGGGACATGGAGGGAACATGATCCCCACAAGGGGACCAACAAAGCTAAAGGATCTGAGCCTAGGGTTCCTGAAGAGACTGATGCACTAAGGGAGGACCATGCACAGAGAAGAGCTAGACCCCTTCCTCAGATGTGACCAATTGCCAACTCAGTCACCATGTGGGTCTCCAAGTGAGAGCAACAGGGGCAGCCTCTGTCATGAACTTGGTTGCCTGCTCTTTGATCAGTCACTTCTGTAATGTGGTCTTGCCTGGCCACAGAAGAAGAGGATCCAGGTAGTCCTGATGAGATTTAACAAGCTATAGACAGATGATGATGGCGGAGAACTTCTGCTTTCAGTGGACTAGAGAAAGGAGATGGGGGATGAGGGAGGGAGAGTGTGACTCAGGGGAGTTGAGGGAGGGGCTTCAATAGAGATAGCTAATGAATAAACTGTAAAAAAATTAACAATTAAAAAAGATAGCTATCCACATTGCATCCACAGTCAGAAGGCATAAATGGCTGAATAATTGTATGTATCTCAATTTCTTCTTTCTTCCCTTACCATTTAGCACAATATTCTTTTTCAGGGATACTACTGTGTTGCAGTCTGTCCTTCCCCTCAGTAAAATCTCTGGGAAGACTTTGGTAGATAGACCCATATGTATGTCGTTTGTTTATTCCAAATTCAATCAAGATAATAATGAATATTAACCATGACATTTAGGCAAAATGTGCTGAAATTGTTCTATAGAATTTTTTGATATGAGAATATCTGGGAGGGTCTGCAATGTAGGTTTTTTCCCCAAAGATCCAACTCAAATTATTCTCATTGTGAAAATGTAGGTAAAAGAGTTTCAATATAACTCTGCAAGGAAAGAATATACAAATATACAGATATTATATACAAGATCTTGGGTTTTATACCCAAATACTGGAAAATACAGAGAATTTTCATTGTTTAATATGTCGTTCTCTTGATGGCTACTGAGACTTGTTCATTGTCTGCACAGTTGTTACTTGGGACAATAAGTTATAATCAGTTCATTTCTTCTTCAGTTGCTACGCTTTGTGATTCTTTTCTGTTCATAGCAATTAAAAAACATATTGATAAAGATGTCTAATGTTTATTGACTGCTTGTTGTACTACATGCGATTAGCCAAATACTAATCTGAATTATCTTGTTTAGTCCTCAAACCGTCAATATTATTATGTCATCTGAGTTTAAGTTATGCTGTGACTTGAAAAGTTTAGGTAAATTGACCTAAAATCATAGATTTAATTATGGTCAAGGAACTCATGAGACAAAGTTGGCCATATTCTAAAATCCATACTCTTGAAGTATTTAGATTTATAGAATGATTTTAACACCTACATTTAGGCAAAACTACACACTGAAATTTCCTCTTTTAAATGACTGGTTAAGACTATATTTAATATATATGGTTTGTATTTAACACAGAAAAATCACCAAGTGAATTTTTTGCAGGAAAGGTAAACATAAGTTTATTAAAGGGATGAGAACTGGCCAGTACGTTTCTATTCTAGTAGTTACTCCTGTATGGCTGAAAGACATGGGTTTTATAGCCAGAGAACTATACCAAATCTGGATAGAGGATTATTAAGTCATAGGACCTTGAAGGAGTTAATTGGACTTCACTTCAATTTCTTCTGTTATGATACAGAGTTGGTTATGTTCCTACATTTTAAAGGAAGGGAAGAGAGTTTGATAGATGTGACAGTGATTAAGAACCACTTTTGCTTCTTGCAAAAGAACTGAGTTCAGTTCCCAGAACCTATACTGCTGCTTTCAGCCACTGAAAACTCCAGTGTCAGTAGATTAGATGTTCTTTTCTGACCTTAGTTGACAATAGGCACATAAGTGATATAAATGCAGACAGGCAGGCAAAACACTTATAAATACAAAAACAATCTAAAACATGAAACAAACTAAGTATTTTTAAAGTAAGGATAAACTTTAATACATATAAAAACGTCAGAAAAATGTCTGGAACAGTCAGTACTTAATATTGGGTACCTAACGAAGCTCTATAAATGATAGTTACTGCAGTAACTATGGCCCACATGCTGGTATGACCTCTGTTATTATTTTAATAAATATTTGTATGTGTTCCATATTTTTTTCCTGCAAACAACCTTAACAGAAAAACTTTATTTTCTTCATTTGTGTGTGTGTGTGTGTGTGTGTGTGTATGTGTGTGGTGTGGTGTTTGGTGTTTGCTATCTGTAGTTGACTTTAAAGGCCAGCAACTTCTGCAAGAATACTCTTAACCATGAACTCATCTCTCCAGGCTCCAAGTCCTTTAAATAAATAAATTTAACTGCAGCATGTATTTTGAAATATGATCACAATTATATAATGCTATCTAAAAGACTTGTGAAATAAAAGCCATGCTCATAATTTTACATATAAGAAATCTGAGACTTAAAGACAGAAAACCTCTTCTCAAGAAATCCAATTGGGTATTTAGTTCTTTCACAGTCTTGAAAATGGATGGGAATATTGGGAAAGGATTCTGAGACATGGCCATGAAACAGTGCCTCAGAAAGAAGAGAGTGAGCAAATGAGTAACAGAGAGTGTACCAATGACAAGGAGGGGCACACATTATTTCATGGTTGGAATGATTTGAAGCTATTATTATCAAAGGAAAATGATGGTGCTGTCAGAAAAATTGCACACAACTTTGAAATAGGCACAAAGTTGACTAGAGGTGCCTTTAAGGCCATGCTCAGGGAGAAAAATAGTAGTGAAGTTTCTGCTTTAAAATTACTGGCCTATATGTATAATATAGGTAAAGATGTTGAACATTCATATTGAGCTGTCTTCATGATGGCTCATATCTCATTGTTTTTGAACTATTTTATTATTTCCTGAATGGAGAAAATTGATTTGAATTATTATCACCTAATAATGCAAATTGCATTCACTATAAGTACGCTTGAGGAATGTGCTCTAGAAACTGACCAAATTTTATATCTACTTGAAAAACCCATATTAGCCTTCTGACTTCTTATGGACATCAATCTCCTAAGCTAGAAAATTAGAAGATATAAGTATTCATTTTAAGTTTATATAAGAGTCATAATATTATGCTTTGTTAAAATTGTTCTTAGCTAGTATAAAGTTCATTATACAGCAAACCAATGCAGGTATAAACAACTGGCTCTAGTGATAATATCAAAAGTTATCTTCTATTTTGAACATTCAATCTACCCAAAAGCTTTCTTGCCTGTTTATAAAAGCTGTTTACTAAGAGACAATGCTATACTATCTTTGTTGACGGCTGCGAAGCCAGAATGTGAAGTGGACAGTGAGATCAATCATCTAGAACTCTGAGGTCTGTGCCCAAATCTGCTATACACCAGCTGTGTGACTTTGTTTATATCCCCATCTGTAAAATGAGCATCAAAACCAAATTATCTCCAAGACTTTTTCCTAAACACCAGCGTATAGTCTTATGATGCTAATGACACTTGGTTGTCATGGCTCAATGCCTAGTGAGCAATTACTACCCAAGAAGTGAACAGGCATGTAGGAGAAGCCAAGATTCAATGGTCTATGGAATATCAAATGAACTCCATTGTTACATTTTTTTCTTCCACCAAGGATAATGATCTCTTGTGAGATGCAAAATATTACTGCAAAATGCTGAGATGGACTTAAATAACAGCACTGGAACCTTTCAGAAGATTCCTCTAAATTATACCAAACTTTTAAAATTATGAATTTTAATTGTTTCTAAATAATACATTGAAGGTCAGAGGTGAGGAAAAATTAATGAACATAAGAAATTTCATTTCTTTCTCTTCACTTTTTTGTTTTTAATTAATTATTTGATTACTACAATGTATTCACTTTGCATCCCCACTGCAGCCTCCTTTCCTCATCCTCTTCCAGTCCCACCCCTTCTCCCTCTTCTCCTTATGTCCTTTCCTTTGTCTCCTGTTATGGGAGGACCTCCTCCCCTTCTACCTGACCCTAGCCTATCAGGTCTCATTATGGCTGGCTGCATCATCTTCCTTTGTTGTCTGACAAGGCTGCATCACCCTTGGGGAGGTGATCAAAGAGCCAGCCACTGAGTTCATGTCAGAGACAGCCCATGCTCTCAATACCAGGGAACCCACTTGGCAACTGAGCTGTGTTCTCTCTTCACTTTTATCTAAGTTTACAAGTATCTCCCATTCTTAGTGCTTACATAGAACACAGGTAACATTTTTGCCTAAAAAGTATGAAAAGAGAATAATCACAATTAGGGTAGACTAACAATTTCCAATGTCCTATGTATTTTATCTAAACTCAAGAATTATGATATGAAATAGTTCCTTTTTTATTGTATCCTTTGTGTCTCCTTCAATTCAAATGGATGTGAATCCCATTCAATGAGCTTGGAGTGAGAGTGTCATCCCTAAGACATATTATGAACCTACATAATGAAGGTACTGGCTTAGATATCACTGGGTTCATTTAATCTGAAATGAGAACTTTCATTAGCCTTTTCACAGTATTTATGATCTGAGAGAAACCTTGGATTTAGAAATAAAGAGGTTGAGCTAAAAAAAAAAAACTTACGCTTGAATTTTTCTAAAACATTTATTAAATACATTTGTGTGTGTGCATCTGTGTATCGTCATTGTGTGTATGTGTGTGTATATAGCACATGTGCCAAGGCACATAGATGAAGGTCAGAGGCCAGCTAGCAAGAGTCAGTTCACATCTTCCAACTTTGTAGTAAGTGACCTTATCCATTGAGCCATCTCATTTGTTCTCCACAAGTTTTCCATAATGTATTTCTATATATGAGCTTGAAAAGTATGTAGTATTTCATTTCATCTGAATTTATTTCCAAATTCCTAGATTGCTTAGGAATTCCTCTCACCCAAGCTCACATAACTATTTTTAAAATATGAAGTTGATGCATCTCTATCCAGGTTTACCCCTTGTGAGCAATAATTTGTTAACATCCAAAATTATAATCCATTTCATTCTCTGAGTGAATTTCTATGGGTAAAACCTCAGACCTTGCTGTGCTTGCCCAATTATAGAAGAATTTATATTTTAAAAAATTGTCAATTTCTAGCTTCTTCCCAATCAGAAGTAGTAGCATGATTTTAGTCAGAGACTGCTAGTTCACCTAGTATTACTTAGTAGCTAAACTAAAGAATTCTTCAGTGATCAATAATGCTATAGTCTACCTGCTTAACGGACTTTGTGGCCTTTTGTATTTCTTTAGTTCTTGCAATAATTCCTCTGATTCTAAAATTTTGTAATTAAGTGAGAATAAGTGTAAAAAGCATTTAGTATAAGAGCTAGCTAGTATCTCTTACAGAGAGATACTATATATATATGACTTTTCACATGAAACGTTGTAATCAATAGCACCAACATCAAGGCTCATTAATATTTTTTTTGTACTTTTGATTCCAAAAGTACTCACATGGGGACAGCCACTGTCTCAAGTCCTCAATCTATAAAGAGAGGGTGGTAGTGATATTTTCATCACAGGTATTTTTGCTCAAATATATGCTATCCTCAAAGATGTTCCATTACCTCTCAAAACTCAACAATTAATGAAAAGCTTTTCATAATGTTCTTTGTGATAGCAAATGCACACTGTCCATTGCCAGATTGCCTAAATCTGTATCTCAGTTTTCTCATTTGTCTAGAAGCAACCACTTTATCTTAGCTTATTCATCTGTGAATAAGAATAATAACAACTTTTACCACCTATGATGGATGGATTTGAGAACTAAGTCCATCAAGAGTTCTGAATGCTTCACATAGTGAGTTACTGAGCAACTACATATTATTATTCTACTGTTCTTTCTTGTATCAGGGTGGATTCTTGAGCCACATCTACATTCTAAGGAAAGAGCTATGATTAGCTATATATGACTCCCATGCTGGTTAGCTTTAATTGTCTATTGCATGCAGCAAAGAATCACCTGGGAAGAGAGTATTGAAGATGAATCACCTAGGTCAAGTTGGCCTATTGTTAATTGATGTAGGAATATCTAGTCCATTGTTGGCAGTACTATTCCCTATGAATGGTGTCTGAAAAATATGAAAAGTATAAGAAAGGAGAAAGATGGATGAGAGCTAAGAAGAATATTAACTTCTTAATTTTCTACTCTTGACTATGGACGTGAAATCCTAAATTCCTGCCTTGACTTTCCTGTAACAATAGATAACAGCTTGTTTTTTTTTAATTTATTATAATTTATTCACTTTGTATCCTAGTTGTAGGCCCAACTCTTGTCCCCTCCTAACCCCACTCTCTCTCCCTCCCTCATCTCCTCCTATGCCCCTTCCCCAGTCTACTGAAGGGGAGGTCCTTCTCCCCTTCCATCTGACCCTGGCCTATCAGGTCTCAGCAGAACAGTCTTTCATTGTCTTCCTCTGTGGCTTGATAAGGCTGCCCCCTCCCTCAGAAGGAGGTGATCAAAGAGCCAGCCACTTTTAAGGCAAATAAACCTTTTCTCCTTTATATTGCTTGTTTTCAATCTATGTTAAGACAGAAATAGACATGAGACTAGAACAGCCTCAAAAGACCTAGGAGGGGCAGTTACAGTCCCATACTATGACAATATAAAAGTACCCATGATTCAAACAAGAAACAGTTACAGGTAAGTCATTATGTCTAACATTATCATTGAAGGAGAGAGGAAGACTATGACCTGTGTTCAACTTCTTTGAGGAATATAACATTGAGATTCATGTAAAAATGGACAATTAGTGATAGAGAAGAGAATTCAGATTTTTTTAGATATGTGCTTTTGAATCCTATGTAGTTCACCATTGCATGCATGGCAGCATATGAGAGTTGCTTCATGCTACAGAAGATGTAGAAGAAATTGTTGCATTATTAAGTATCTGTAGAATTTTCTCTCCACACACACATAGACATGTATACATATATAGGCTTTTGTGTGTGTGTGTGTGTGTCAGAGCCCTAATAAAAGTTCTGGTTTCTGGCAGAGATTTTATTTTTTTAATTACAGTTTGTTCACATTGTATTCCCCCTGTAGCTCCCTCTTCCCTCCCCTCTCAATCTCACTCTCCATCCCCTTTCTCCACCATGTCCCTCCTCAAGTCTGGTCCTCCTCTCCTTCCTTCTGATCCTAGTCTATCAGGTCTCATCAGGATTGACTGCATTGTCTTCCTCTGTAGCCTGGTAAGTCTGCACCCCCCACTTCAGGGAGAGGTGAACAAAGTGCAGGCCAATCAGCTCATGTCAGAGACAGTCCCTGTTCCCATTACTACGAAACCCACTTGGACCCTGAACTGCCATGGGCTACATCTAGGTTATCTCCATCAATGGTCCTTGGTTGGAGTATCAGTCTCAGAAAGACCTCTGTGCCCAGAATTTTTTGGTTCTGTTACTGTCCTTGTGGAGCTCCTGTCCTCTCTAGGGCTTATCATCTCTCCCTTCTTTCACAAGATTCGCAGCACTTGTCCCAAAATCTGGCCATAAGTCTCAGCATCTGCTCTGATACCCTGCAGGGTAGAGCCTTTCAGAGGCCCTGTGGTAGGCTTCTGTTCCCTGTCCTCTCCCTCTTCTGATGTCCATCCTCTTTGCTTTTCTGAGTCCTCCTTCTTGATTAGTTTCTTTAGATGTGCAGGTTTTAGTATGTTTATCCTATATTATATATCTAATCTCCACTTATGAGTGAGTATATTCCATGTGTATCTTTTCGCTTCTGGGATACCTCACATAGAATGATCTTTTTCCAGTTCCCACCATTTACCTGCAAATTTCATGATTTCCTTGTTTTTTTTTATTGATGAGTATATTCCATTGTGTAGATATCCAAAATTTCTATATCCATTCCTCAGCTGAGGAGCATCTGGGTTGTTTCCAGTTTCTGGCTGTTACAAATAAAGTCGCTACAAACATGGTTGAGCAAATAAATGGGACCTCATGAAACTGAAAGGGTTCTATAAAGCAAAGGACACCGTTGTCAGAACACAGAGAGTGCCTACAGATTAGGAAAGGATCTTCACCAACCCTATATCTGACAGAAGGCTAATATCTAGAATATATAAAGAAGTCAAGAAGTTAAACAGCAACAAATCAGTTAATCCAATTAAAAATTGGGGTATAGAGCTAAACAGAGAATTTTCAATAGAGGATATTGAATGGCAGAGAAACACTTAAAGAAATGCTCAACATCCTTAGTCATCAGCAAAATGCAAATCAAAACGACCCTGAGATTTCACCTTACACTCATCAGAATGGCTAAGATCAAAAACTCAAGTGACAACACATGCTGGAGAGGATGTGGAGAAAGGAGAACCCTACTCCACTGCTGGTGGGGATGTAAACTTATACAACCCCTTTGGAAATCAATCTGGTGCTATCTCAGACAGTTAGGATTAGCTTCCTCAAGATCCAGCTATACCACTCCTAGGCACATATCCAAAAGATGCTCATATACAACAAGGACACTGGCAGAGCTTTCTTTTTATTTTTTTTATCCTGTCTGAAAGATTGATAAACCAATTCAAACCTCCCAAGTCACAGACTACTAAGGTGAATCCAGTGCAGACTTTGAAACTCTGATCCTAATTTTTTAAAATAAAATCCACCCTTTATTTTTTAAATGTAATTTATTTTTTATTAATCACAGGTTAGGTACTTTGTATCCCAGGTGTAGCCCCCTCTATCATTCCCTCCCACTCTTCCCATCCCTCCTTCATCTCATCCCTGCTCCCCTCCAAGTTCACTGATAGGGGAGGACCTCCTCCCCTTCCATCTGACTCTAGTTTATCTTGTCTCTTCAGGGCTGGCTGCAATGTCCTCTTCTGGGATCTAGCTAGGCTGTTACTCCCAGGCATGTGTGGGGGAGGGTCAAAGAACCAGCCATTGAGCTCATGACAGAAATAGTCCATGTTCCCCTTACTAGGGTCTCCAGTTGGATACTGAGCTACCATGAGCCACATCTGAGCAGGGGTTCTAGGTTATATCCATACACGGTCCTTGGTTGGAGAAACAGTCTCATAAAAGACTCCTGTGCCCTGATCTATTTGGTCTTTGTCGAGCTCCTGTTCTCCCCAAGTCTTACTAACTCCCCCCTATTTTCATTATTATTCCCAGCCCTCTGCCGAAGGCTTGGTTGTGAGTCTTAATATCTGCTTTGATACATTGTTGTATTGATTCTTTCAGAGGCCCTCTTTCATATGCTCCTGTCCTGTTGCTTGTTTTCTCCTACATTCAATGTCCTAATTTTATGGTGATAATAATGGTGTGTTTCATTTTGCCCTATCTTTCCTTGGGGAAGTGAGGATTCTAACTCATGGTAGCCACAGGATTATGACGTTAAGTTTAACTTAAACAACTCTTTCTGGTGAGTTTAATGTGCTGCTTCATTTGCTTAGTTTTGTGTTGGGAAAGGGTGGCTAGACAGTGGAGCAGTGTACATTGAATATGTGTGGAATGTTGGAGTTTAAATGTAATTTCGACAAAATTTTCCAAGTTGAATTCTATTAGAGAGATGTTACTAAAATCTTAATGATGATTCTATGGAGGGTTAATGATATTCTATTTTGCTTATGGGGAACAAAGGGATTAATAATTAGAAAGGTCTACTTACGGGCTGTCTATATGGGCCAACTCTAGTGTCAAGAAAAGCTAACCTCCAAATCTGTGACTTAAATAGGAAGCTTTGACTATTTCTAAACCTTCCACCAATAAGGTGATTACTTCTGCTCATCTGCACAAGGCAGTTCTAATATTGATGGAGTTCACTTACACTTAGTCAGTGAGATGGCAAATGAACTTGGGGCTGGATTATCTGGTAAAACCCCACTCATTGACCTAGCATTGACTAGCCATTAGCGTTAGTGTGTGGCAATAAATGTATACATAATGCATTATTTTGTTAATTAGCATAGGATATATGCTAATGGAAGTAGTAGGTTTAGATATATAAGTGTTCACCAAAAGAAAAATATGTGCAAAGAAGCATGCATTACTTCAAGGTTTCTTGAAGACAAGTTTAGAACTGATGGTGTTACTTCTTGATATTCTATTGATTAGTCCAGATTAAGGAGAGAGGGAAAACATTCTTCTGCTGATGGAAGAGCCTATGAAATTCACATTGCAAAGTGTAAAGATATAGTGAGTGGTAAAGGTTTGAAGCCTCTACCATTTATGGTTTTATCAACCGTAAATTTCTGTATATACAACAAATATTAATCCAGAACTGTGTCTTTCCAGTGACCATTCTTTTAAAGATGCTGAAGTATAGATTCAACATATTTATAATTGCCGTTTGGATTAATGACAACTTTCTTTCTTTGTGGGAAGATTTCATTCAGTCTCACTCTTTTGTTTCAACCATAGGGTCCAGGTTAAGTGTCAGAAGAAATTCCCCCTCAAGCTGCTTCTTTCTACACAGTGATGAGTTATATACCGTGTTTGCATTTTTCAAAGAAAAAAAAAGAGGAACACAACAAAAAAATTAACAAGAATTTCTTTTGTCTCTTAGGACTCTGTTCAGAAAGATTTGAAACATATTAAACTGGAGATCAGTCATTAACAAAGCAAAGGAAAGGTATATGTGTTCTTTCAGCTGATCTCTGGATTAAGAAACCAATAATTAATCAATCTTGAATTTCAACTGGTGAGCCAGCTTGTCTTGAGCCAAAAATATTTATGGGACAGAAGAAACTCATGCCAGAAAATGACCTTATTTTAGTCTTAGAGAAGAACTGATCCGTAGTGAAGCAGAGTGGATGACATGCGTGCCTCTGCTCTTGGAAACTCGGGTTTCAGTGACTGTCTTCACTCTGAATATATATGTCGCTTTCATTATTTCACATTGTTTTTCAAATACTTGTCAAAGTATGCTAAAAAAATGTTCCCATGATAATCCAGGAAAATGAGGTAAAGGAAAATGAGTTAAGCTCAAAGAAATAACCAGTGATCTTAAATTGTTATTAGGATTTAGAAATTCCAGGGAAGTGAGAGGGAGAGTGTAGTGGGTAGATATGATCAATATAATTTTTTATAAATTGTCAGGAATAAAAATATTATTTCAAAATTATAATTAGGGGACCTGGAGAGATAGATCAGTGTTTAAGAGCTCTGGCTACTCTTCAAGAGGACCCAGGTTCAATCCTATCATGCATATGATAGCTCAGAACCAGCTGCAATCTAGGAAATCCAATACCATCATCTTGTCCTCTGTGTTCCCACATTTACATGATGGGTGAAACATCCATATATAAAAGAAAAACAGGAAATTTTATAAGTAATAGGAAATTAACAAACAGTAATTCAAAAAATATATAACTAGTGCTATTCTTTCCAACCCTGAAAGTGGATATAGAAATGAGCACCAAAGTGCTACTTAGTCTTGTCCTCTAGGGACAAGTGAGTAACAAGATGGCAAAAAATAATGTAATACTGAAAAGCCTTCGAACACAGCCTGCAGAATTTTAGTCTATAAACTGTAGCTTCTCTCAGGTATTATGTTTGAGAAGCACAGTATTTTAAAATGAATACCTTTAAAATGTTGTAAGTGTTTTATCTATCCTGTTTAAAAATCATAGAATTTTGTATTATTTTAAATTATCGGTGATAACAACATGTCAGCATGAAGGAGTGGGAGACATTTTGGATTGTCCATCCATTGTTATAGTTTCCATAGTCTCTATCTTGAAAAGTTCACAATTATTATACAACCTGGCCTCCATGGGTACAGGTATGTTGTATTAGTTACTTTTCTAATCTCTCTGATAAAATGCCTGGCAGCATAGACTTAATAAAGAGAAGGCTTAACTTTACTCATTGCTCAAGAGATTCAGTTGATCACAGCAAGGGGAAATATGGCAGTTGGGTTGGAACCAGTCTATGATGGTATAAGCTTATAAAGATTCACATCATGGTAATAGAAGGAAAACAGAGAAGGGACCAGAATAGGGGTTTAAATATAACGCTCAATGCCATCCTTAGTAGTTTTTATCTGCCAGCCAGGATCTATGTCCTAAAGCTCTGCAATCTCCAAGATCAATGACACCAGCTGGGGACCAAGTATTTTGATTCATTACCCTATTGTGGTATTTCAATATCAAACTATCATGGTATAACATAAAATGCATCTACTCTGACATCAAAAGTACCTCAAATTGTTCAAAAATTTAAAGTTCAAAGTCCCATCTGAAGGGAAACTGTCAATTGTGAGCTTTGCAAAGATAATGACTCACATACTGCCAATACACAAAGGCAAAGAGTAAACATTCCAATTCTAAATAGTAATATTGAAGCTAGAGCAAAAACAAACAAACAAACAAACAAATAAACAACAACAACAAAACTAGACCAAAGTAAGGCAGAAGGTCAACAGGACAAAGACTGAATCCTAAAGCTTCATGTTTAGTATTTAGGTTTCTCCATGGTGTCATCTAGACTGTAACAGGCTTGGGAAGCCACCACACCTTCAGCCTTACTGCTTGTAGCACATGTGGACTCTCTCTTGGATCTGTTCTATGTAGCTTCCTATCTTACAATTATGGCATGTAAAACATCCTGGGATCTCTATTGCAACGCACTTTCATTGAGCCATGAACCATCCATTCAGAAGCAGCATGCGGGAAGTCTGGCACTTTTACACATTACCTTGGCTCAAGTGTAATTGTTTTCTGAAATACAAATATCCATGATCTGGACTTGGATTCTGCACATTTGCAAATACAACATTGGTTGGGCAATACCAGGCTCTGAAACTTTAGATAGAGCACAGTCTCCTTGAATTGTCTGCAGTGGCTTCTGGGTGCCTTCAGGGATGAACCTGGGAAAACATTTCCCTAGGTAATCTTTTGAGCAAAGAGCTCTTGTGGTAGTATACGCTGTCCAGTTACTCTTTTGCAGGTACTCTATTTTCAATTTATTATATTTTATATTATGTACATTGATGTTTTGCCTGCATGTTTTATGTGAGAGAGTTAGATCCTCCTCTGAAACTGGAGTCAGAGACAGTGGTGAACTGCCAAGTTGGTCTGGAACTTTAACCAGGATCCTCTGGAAGTGCAGCCATCTCTTCAGTTCCTCTTCCCCCTAACAATAATTACTTTAATGGATTTGTATTTTCATATCCTAGAGCCTTTCATAGAAGGTGATTTTAATGTGACCCAGAAACATTTTTCCTATTGTCTCTATGTGAATTCTGCATCTCAGTAATGACACTAATGTCTAACAGTTGCAGCCACTTTATGAGCACCCATCTTGCTTGTCTGAAGTTGTATGTCTGCCCACATTTCTTTTTTAACAAAACCTCATGTTTTTCACATCTTTCTGTTTTGGTTTTGTTTCATTTATTTCTAATCCAGGATCACTCAAATGTTCATGACATGGGCATAATGTAGCCAGATTCTTTCCTGAAGTTAATGCATGTAGCTTTCTGTCCAATTCTTGATTGCATCCTTGGTTTTTGTTGTTTTGTTTTCTCAAGGCAGGGTTTCTCTGTTTAGCTATGGTTGTCCTGGAACTCACCCTGTAGACCAGGCTGGCCACAAACTCACAGAGATCAGCCTGCCTATGACTTCACAGTGCGGGGATTAAAGGAATGCACCACCACTGCCTGGCACATAGTTCTTACCATTTGTGTTTCTATTGGCTTTCTGAGTCTTTTGTACTACCATTTGAATGGTTAACTGATCTCTGTTTATAGCTTTGCAGGGCTTTTATAGCATACGTCATGATACCATTCCATGCTCCTCCCACAAATAAGCTCCAAAGGCCTAGTAATTTTCTAGTTATTACCTAGTTAATGTTCTCATAACAGCACCTTCCTCCTGGCTCCACTTATTCATTAGTGGTAGTCAGGAAGCTTTGTTGGTAAGATGATCAAATTTTCCTGAAAGGGAAAATTAAGGAAGGAGATATCAATACTGGCTTGTGTTCATGAAATACAGCTCATAGCAGGAAGGTCTAGTGGCCACAGTGGATTTGTTTCCTGGTGGGAGGGGCTTTGTGGCTGGTTACACCGCAATGACAAAAAAGTAGCAGAACAGGAACAAGAATGGAACATAGATATAACTCTCCAGGTCTACTATTGGTAGCTCACATGTCCCAACTAGAACTGCTGTCACAAAGCTTTGTAACTTTTTCTAACAGTGCTACTGGTTAGAGATTCAGTGTTTAAACTCATGAACCTCTAGAATCATTTTGGTTCAAACCAGCACACATATACAGATTCTTAAATAAGTGACTCTAAGTGATTATTTAGAATACACACGCATGCAAATACACACTCATGCATTCATGCACACACATGCACGTATGCATACATTCATACACATGTACTCACATCCTGAGTTTCCATAGCATTTTTTGAAATATATCCCCTTAGTATACATTTTAGAATTTCACCATAATACAAAGATATCAGAGTAAATTCCTTCATCACTAAATAACAGGCTTATGTTTCTTCATTTTTACTTCATATTGAGTTAGTGGGGAAAGATGTCCTCTAGAATGATTGCCTAAGACCTTTTCCTCAGATTCCTGGAGTAGCTTTTGATGGGGATTTCTTGCTTCTAGTATCTTCTGTCATTAAGTCTCTCTCTATAATCTTTTTAAAATACAATAATCTTTTTAAAATACAAATATTACCATCTTATGTTGTAAATAAATTTATTCTCTGTTTAATAACCTTATCTGTAGATAAACTTATTCTTTGTTCAATAACCTTAACTATTTTTCATTGTTTATAAAATTGTCAGTTCTTTCTTTACCTTTAATACAATGCTTCTATGACCTACATACAGCGTAATTGTTCTCAATACTTGAAACCCTTATACCACAATAAAGGTATCAACGTTGGTAGGTACTACTTATCAGGGCTGATGGGAAAAAATGAAAAAAAAATAGGCATAGTAGTGGCACACACTTGTAATTTCAGCACTTGGGATGCAGAAGCAGAAATATCTTGAGTATAAGGCTAGCCGGGGCTGCAAAGTGAGATCTTCTCTCAAAAAATTTAAGTAATAATAAAAAACAACTAAGTAATATATATATATATTACTATAAACAAAGGCAAAGAGATTTTCTGTAGACTATTATGTGAAAGGAATTCCAAGGCTGCTACGTTATTGTAGGAATAGTTTAAAGTGCTGAGACCTGTTCAGCAGTGTAGGTCACAGAGGCATTGTATAGCAGACAAGGGAGACTGACAATTATTTTATAGAGAATGAAAAACAGTTAAGAGTATTAAACAGAGAATAAATTTATCCACAAGATAACATGGTAATATTTGCATTTAAAATAGATTATACACAGCCACATAAATGAGAGATTTAATGAAAGAAGAAACTGGAAGCAAGAAAGCCTTATCAAAAGCTACTCCAGAAACCCAAGTAAGAGGTCATAAGGGACTCATATAAGAAATTTAAGAAATCCTGTAGGAAGTAAGTGCAGCAAATCAAGAGATATATTATTTCGACATTTATTGAACATTAATTTGTATAGAATACTATGGGAAAAATTAACTATCTAATCCAACTTTCCATGAATGCTTCAATCTGCATTACAGCCTCTCTGGTAAGCAGCTCTCTAGTCTCTGGAAACATTCAATGATAGGCAGCTAAATCTCTGAAGCCATAGTCAATTCTCTCTTTAAATATTAAAAATGCCTTCCTTCTATGGCTTTCTTAGATTGATTTCACATTGCTCCTGTCCCAAGTTCAGGTCCTATCCTCTGGAGCTACAATGACAAAACTCATTCCCTGCCCTGTACAACCATCTTTTGAGTATTTGAAGGCAGGGATCAAGTTTATCTAAAGTTCTGTTTTCAACTAAAAATCTTTAGCTTTTTTTTCTAGTATTCAACACCATCCACCTAGCATATTCTTCTATGTTCAAATCATCACTGTGCCCTGAGGCCATGTGTTGATGGATGGAACTTTAAATTAGGATATGTGTTGGGTACACTAAGGGGGAGAGTTGAAGCTACATATGTTCAATATACATTGTATCCTTGCATCAATGTTTTGAAAATTAATTTAAAGGTAAAAAATATTTTCATATTTAAAATTATTATTGTACTGGATCACATATCATCAATTTCAGGTAAGAATTTAGTGTGTTTTGAATACTTTCCTCTGTTCACCAATACTCTTCTCTTTCTCATTTCTCTCCCTACCATTCATCTCCTTTGTTTCCTGGACAGTTTAATTTCTGCTTTTATGTCATCTGTAGATATATAATTTTATGTGTCTGTATAAGAACTAGGACCCAAGAATAAGAAAATATTTGTGATATTTGTCTTTCTGAGACTGACTTAATTTGCTTAATGTGATTATTTCTAGTTGCTTCCACTATTCTGAAAACAACATAACTTCATTTTCTTTATAGCTGAAAAGAATTCCACTGCAGATGTAAAGCATATTTTCCTTATCCATTCCCTTGCTGACAGACACTCAGACTGCTTTTATAACTTAGTTATTGTGAATAAACATTAGCGTGCAAGGAGCGCTGAAACATTGGCTGATTGGCTTTGGGCTGTGTACTCAGTAGTGGCATAGCTGCCTCTGACACCTGTTTTTTGGAGCAGCAGCACTTGAAATTACTTCTCCATGGCTTGGATCGCTCTTTGTACTTTCTCATTTTTGTAAGCAAGGTCATTACTGAGACAAACGTTAGGAAAGTTCATTTGGTTGAGCTGGGACAAGGTGGTAGAGTAAGGGTGCTCAGCGTCTTTGCATGGGACAGGACTGGATGCAGCAGAACCGTCCCTGAGCACATTCAAAAGTAGAACTTCTCAGACTGTAGGCTGAAAATTCTCACCCAGGGATGCCTGGGGCATAAACTGAGGTGTCTCCTTTTCATTAACTTTCAGGACACTTTTTACAAATGTTAAAGTTTTAGATGAACCGCTTTTGTGGGCCTCTGACGATGTATTCAAGGAGATTTCAAAAACCAAAGCACTTAAATTTTATCAAAATGCTTTTCTTTCCCACATTGGAGGTTATGCAGCTTCTCTGGGGAACATGGACAACATCAGCATAATATGAAGGCTTTTAAACACTGGGGGAAGGGAGTGCTGTCCTAATTAAGTCCTACAATCCTATGGTTGTGGGGAATTTTTTTTAAAAATAGAATGAAAAAGAAAACGAAACAAAACAATATGCCTTTGGACAATCCATTACAAAAAGGACCGAGCTGCTGACCTTTTCATTCTGCAAGGGCTATGTATACAGCAACACACTAACCTTTTCCAGCTGGAATAGAAAGTTCAATTAAGTTTGTTGGCTCAGAAATCTGCCCATGTCCTGGAGAGCAGATTAGGCATTTAGGGGCTGCAATTATCCATCTGCTGCTTCTGCAAAACTGAAAAGAATGCATGGCCATCACACCTGTCTCTGGGCATGTACAGAAGCAGATGCATGCATATCTCTGTGCAAATGCGGGGGCTGCAGCAAAGCAGTGGTGGCGGCTGAGAAACTCAACCTCTCTCAAGTGTGGACTCTTTGTACATTGTTCAGGATGAGTTTTTTTCCTGTTTTCATTAGATTTATTATTGTTTTAAATTTTTAAAAAATCATGAATTATATTCTGACCATATTTCTTCTCCTCCCCCAATGCTTCTTATTACCTTCATCTTCCCAACAACAGAACACAGAGAGAGTGAGACAGATAGAGAAACTAAAATAAAACCCACAAAACAAAAATTAAAGCAAATAAGCAAAAGATAAAACAAACAAATAAATGAACAAATGCCAAACCAAAATAAAACTCCACAGGAAAAGCATATAGTTTATTTTGTGTTGGCCAGATTCTCCTGGGCATGAGGCCTACCTGGGAAAGAGTTTGATAGTCCAGTAACGTGTCATTGGGAAAAAAACTAGGTTGCTTTTTGTCGTTGTTTATTAGATGCAAAAAGCACTTGGTTAGAGACGGGACCTAGTGAAACCCAGTGTTCACTTGTTCCTTTTATTGCTGGGAATCTAGCTAGTTTGAACTTGAGGAAGTCTTGTGTGTGCTGCCACAGTTTCTGTGGGGTCAAATGTGCATCAGTCCTACTGTGTCCAGAAGGGACTGTTTTCTTGGAGTCATTCATCACCTTTGGTTCTTACAATCTTTACACATTCTCTTCCACATCAATTCCTGAGCCTTTAGGGAGGGTTTTGCTAAAGATATCCCACTCAGAACTGAGTGCAAAGTCTCCCACTCTCTTCAAATTCTCTTGTTGTGAATCTTTGTGTAATACACATCTACTGAAATAAGTTTCTCAGATGTGGGCTGAGTAAGGCATTAATTAGTGGGTATAGTAGTATATTTTTAGATTCATTTTACTGTAATATCCTTTTAGCAAAATAATAGTGTTAGGTTTCCTCCTGGGCTCATGCCCTATCTATTCCTGGGTTCTTAGCCACTTTAGCAGGGTCAGGTGCATATTCCATTTCATGAAGTGGGCCTTAAATCCAACAAAAAGTGGTTCATTATTTCCAGAACATTTATGTCATGATTGCACCAGTATATCTCGCAGGCAGGTTCATGTTGTGGGTTATAGGTTTGGTAGAGGGGTGATTTTGATGACTCACCTTCAATGGTGTTAAGAATATCTTCTTGTACCAGGAATGTCTATATTAGGAGTGAAGCTTTTACAGGCACTAGCTTTACCTCCCCCTGTTAGATGACATAGTAAGTGTTGTCCTTAGCAATAGGGTCTTGCCATTAGGTAATGAATACCAACCGATAGTCTTGAAAATAGCCTGTGATGTTGGGCAAGTTCCACTAGAGCCCTTTGGCTAATGACTCAGCTACATGTAGCCAATTCTTGGCACTGCAAAGTTTACTCAGTGGCATAAGTTGTCAGTTTGAGAGCATTGTCTGCACTATTACTTGTTGGCTTCATTTAGATTTCTTTCATTTATTGCAAGAAGCTTCTATATTAGTAGGTTTATATATGTTTTTTCAAGTGACCTTTAGGTTTAGTTTTCCCATCTCATAGTCCCTTCTTCTTCCTTTCCTATCCTCTTTCTGCTTGATTTTTGGCCATCACATTTCCCACTTTTCATAGGTAGATCTTCTGATCAACTACTTAGTTATTTTCCAGTTTTTAGGACACAGCATAGTCCTGATATATGATATCAGTATATAAGAAATATTCTTTCTGTATTCAGATGACTATATACCCAGTTTGTCTTCAGCAGAGTAATTTACAAAATGTAAAACTTGACCATGGCTCTTAACAATATGAGCTTCAATTTCTTGATCTTTAAGATGGAGATAATAGTAGTAACTTTGCAAAACAGCTGTGAAGACTAATCAAGACAACAAATATCATTGTTTGGTGGGTGGTCTGTGAAATAAATGGTAGCAATAAGTTTTATGTTATTGATCATCACTCTGACTTCAGGCTGTGCCTTTGGTGGCTAGGTTTTCAAATTTTCCTCTTATACCTATAGTCTGTGTCTAAAAAACAACACCTTTGCCTTGACAATATTTTTATCCTCCTCCATGCTAGGACTCAGTCCTGCTTTGTTCTGTCAGAATGTAGAGGATGCTGTCTAAATCTCACACCTACTTTAGCAGGTTCTAAAGGGTTTTCCTGGAAGATTAGAGCAGTGATACTCTTTAAGTATAAGTTAGATAAATTTTTATCTTCATTCCTTTCCAACTCTCTGAATAAACTTTTCTGTAGTACTTAAATAGTATTATTAAATAGTATTATCTGGCTCTTACTTAATCCAGAGTTCTCTGACTCTGGACTAGAAAGCAAGAGAGACAACAGTTGTTTTTACGCAGCTAAACCCAGAACCTTCCTCCCTCAAAACTTTTGCACAGTACTATAGTGCTCTTTCTTCAGTTGTTAGTGTTATTTCTCTTTCTTGCTCTGGCATGTTGCTACCTTGGGGGGCCTTTCTGGATTGTCTTTTCTAAACGAACCCACAGCTGCTATGACAGCCTCTATTTGCTTTTTGTCCAGTTATTATTTATTTTATTTATAATTTACTTGTTATTTTGTTTTCTATACCATTACCAAAAGATTGTAAATTTCATGAGAAGAACTAAGCTTCTTTTGTTAAACAAAGTTTTCTAGAACCAGAAGACCTTGTGCTTTATTTATACAGATGTCTGTGTGAAAAAAAACAAACAAACCTCTAACTAGAGGTATAGAGAAATATTATTTGTTTTTATTGAAAATAGATTCCTTGTCTAAAATAAAAAACTCAAGTGACAATACATGCTGGAGAGGATGTGGAGAAAAGGGAACCCTCTTCCATTGCTGCTGGGAATGTAAACTTGTACAATCACTTTGGAAATCAATCTGGCACTTTCTCAGACAATTAGGAATAGTGCTTCCTCAAGATACAGCTATACCACTCCTGGGCATATATCCAAAAGAAGCTCAAGTACACAACAAGGACATTTGCTCACCCATGTTTGTAGCAGCTTTATTCATAATAGCCAGAACCCCTGGAAACAACCCAGAAGTCCCTCGACCGAGAAATGGATGCAGAAATTGTGTTACATTTACACAATGGAATTCTACTCAGCAATTAACAACAAGGAAATCATGAAATTTGCAGGCATATGGTGGGATCTTGAAAAAACATGCTGAGTGTGGTACCCCAGAAATATAAAGACACACATGGTATGTACTCACATATAGATGGATATTAGGCATATAATAGAGGATCAACATGCTAAAAACTGTACACCTAAAGAAGCTAAGCAAGAAGAAGGATCCTGGGTAATATGAACAATCCTCACTTAGAAAGGCAAACGGGATAGAAATTGAAGAGGGAGAAAACAGGAAAGAAGATGGGAGCCCACCACAGAAGGCTTCTGAAAGCAGTATATCAAAGCAGATATGTGCAGGGAATCTTATGAAAGAAGGCGGAGATAGAAAGACCTGGAGGATACAGGAGCTCCATAAGAAGAACAACAAAACCAAAAAAATCTGGGCCCAGGGCCCTTTTCTGAGCCCGATACTCCAACCAAGGACCATGCATGGAGATGATCTAGAACCCCTGCACAGATGTAGCCCATGGCACTCAGTATCCAAGTGGGTATCCTACTAAGGGAAAAAGGGACTATTTCTGACATAAACTTATGGGCTGGCTCTTTGATCACCTCCCCCTGAAAGGGGATCAGCCTTACCATGTCACAGAGGAAGACAATGCAGCCAGTCCTGATGAGACCTGATAGGCTAGGGTGAGATGGAAGGGTAGGAGGACCTCCCCTACCAATGGACTTGGAGAAAGGCATGGCAGGAGATGAGAGAGGGATGGTGGGATTGGGAGGGAATGAGGAAAGGGGCTACAGCTGGGATAAAAATTAAATAAACTATAATTAATATAAAAAGAAAAATTAAAATTAAAAAATATGAAATATATTCTTTTCTCTTTAGTGTATCCTGATTATAGTTCCACCTCCCTTTATTTCTCCCAGCTTCTCCCCTACTGGATCCATTCTCTTTCAGTCTCCCATTAGAAAAGAACAGGCTTCTAAGAGAGAGCAACCAAACATAACAAAACAAAATGTAACAAGATGAAGAAAAATAAAATAAAACAAAATATTGTGCCTGGACAAGGTAACCCAACAGAAAGAAAAACTCCCTCCCTAGGAAAAACACCTTAGATCAGTTACAAGAACCAGAGAGGCCATAGAGGAAGACAATACAACCACTCCTGATGAGAGCTGATAGACTTGGATCAGAAGGAAGGAAAGGAAGACCTCCCCTATCAGTGGACTTGGGGAGGGGCAGGTGTGGAGAAGGGGAGGGAAGGTGGGATTGGGAGGGGAGGACAGAGAGGTTTATGGGGGGGGGGATACAAAGTGAATAAAGTGTAATTAATTTTTAAAAAACCATTAAAAAAGGTTAAAAAAAAAAGAACCAGAGACATACTTGTTTTCACAATGAAGAATCATGTAGAAAATACTAAGCTAATAGTTTTATTCAAAGAGGACTGGGTACATCCCTCTTAGAGCTAATATGTACTTTGCTCAGGTGATTCAGAGGGCCTTGTTCTCCTGCTGTTATTCATTCCCTCTGACTCCTACATTTCTTATGGCCCCTCTTCTGTGGGGTTCCATGAGCTCTGAGGGAAAGGAGCTGATGAAGAGATCCAACTAAGACACTATCCCTGAATAATGTCTTGCTGTTATCTGTTCCCATCAGCAACCTAAGGAAGCCCCTCAGATTATGACCTTATACTGTATTTATCCAAAAGATACAGCAGAGGAACAATATTTGCAGTGAAATATCAAATTTGTAAGTAGGTGAGAGTTGATCTCATTTAAATTCTGTTTGGCATACTAAGTATGTAAAGAGACAACGCAATGGTTGGATAAAATATAACAATAAAAGTTTTACCCACAGGCTTGCAGAATTCAGCCTAGGAAGCCAAACAATGCTTCTGCATTAGACCAATCAGAAAAAGCTAAAGAAGGTTTCCCAAGTGGATACTGACCTTCACTTTCCTAAACCAACAACTTTTAATCATGTTTCACCTGAAGATAAGAACTAATTTTGCCTTTAATTGGCTCAAACATTGAAAGCTTGGTGCTCACCCAGTAGCCACAATTCTTATATGGAATCTGGCTTGGTACAGATAAGAAGCATATGATCTAATATTTGTGAGATTATTAGATAATGAATAAATACCTTTATGGATTCTGTGGTATGATAGCATTGTTGCAAGGTAGTGGGAATAAAAGATGGAGGTTAATTCATTGGAATTAGGTCACATGAAAGACATGTTTGAAGAGGAGTGCATGTGCTGCCTCTTATGTGTTACTTTATTTCTTTTCCAGTACTAGAAATCTGGTTTCCAATGGTCAAGAAGTATCTATTGGTGAAATCCAGGGTCATTTTGATTTGCATCTCCCTGATGACTAAGGACATTGAGCATTTCTTTAAGTGTTTCTCTGCCATTCTATATTCCTCTACAGAGAATTCTCTGTTTAGCTCTGTACCCGATTTTTTAATTGATTACTGGATTTGATTCTTTTTAATTTTCTAAGTTCTTTATATATTCTGGATATTAGCCCTCTGTCAGATATAGAGTTAGTGAAGATCCTTTCCCAGTCTGTAGGCTGTCGTTTTGTTCTGATGACAGTGTCCTTTGCTTTACAGAAGCTTTTCAGTTTCATGAGGTCCCATTTATTGATTGTTGATCTTAGAGCCTGTGCTGTTGGTGTTCTGTTCAGGAAGTTGTCTCCTGTGCTAATGAGTTCAAGGCTTTTCCTCACTTTTTCTTCTAACCGATTTAGTGCTCTTTTGGAATGTATACACCATGCCCTTCTTCATTTGAATGCTGATTCCTCTGCCATACTCTTTGGTTTCAATTCGGAAACTGTTTCAATTCAACACTGCATTGTGATACTTATTCTAATCATCACCTGTCTCAACTTTGTGTAAACATGCCAAAATAAAACAAACAGCCACAAAGCTGAGCAATGGGGAGGAAGAAGTAGAAGGGAGATGGGAGGAGCCAGAGGACAAGAAGGTGTGGGAGGCAGAGGAGGAGAGAGAGCAGAGGCTGGAAGAGCAGAGCTGGAGAGAGGTCTTGGAGCTATGTGGAAAATGAACCAGACCTAAGATTTCACAAAAAGCAAGTATAATGGGTAAATCTAAATGTTAGGAAACTATGAAGGCTTGGAGGTTTAGGATGGAGTAACTATTGTCCAGCATTGTGATCTAGGTTAATTAAATAAATCCCAGTCTCTGTGTGGTATTTGGGTATGCAGCTGATTTAGGATTAACAGCAGTGTTACTAAAAGAATATCAATAGTAAATATTAATCACTTTCTACAAGTGTGTCTGGTTTTATGTTGAGGTCCTTGATCTACTTGGCCTTTATTTTTGTGCAGGTTGATAAATGTGGGTCTATTTACATTTTTCTACATGGAGACACCTGGTTAGGCTAGCACTATTTCTTGAAGATGCTATCATTTTTCCATTGTATGGTTTTGGCTTCTTTGTCAAAAATCAAGTATCCATAAGTGGGTGGATTTATTTCCAGGTCTTCTATACTATTCCATTGATCCACCATTCTGTTTCTATGCCAGTACCATGCAGTTTTTATTATTATTGCTCTGTTGTACAGCTTGAGATCAGGGATGGAGATAACTCTTGATGATTGATAATGGTTAAGATCAGAAACTTAAGTAACAATACATGCTGGAGAAGATGTGGAGAAAGGGGAAGCCTCCTCCATTGCTGGTGGGAATGTTAACTTGTAAAATCACTTTGCAAATCAATCTGGTGCTTTTTCAGTCAATTAGGAATAGTGCTTCCTCAAGATCCAGCTATTTCACTCTGAGACATATATCCAAAATATGTTCAAGTATACAACGACATTTGCTCAACCATGTTTGTAGCAGCTTTATTCGTAATAGCCAGAATCTGGAAACAACCCAGATAGCCCTCAGCCGAGGAATGGATAAAGAAATTTTGGTACATTTACACAATGCAATTCTACTCATCAATTAAAAACAAGGAAATCATGAAATGTACCGGCAAATGGTGGGAACTAGAAAAGATCGTGTTGAGTAAGGTCTCCCAGAAACAGAAAGACACACACACAGTATATATTCACTTATAAGTGGATACTCGACATATAATATAGGATAAAACCTACAAAAGTCTGTACACCTGAAGAAGCTGAGATAGAAGGAGGACTTTGGGTAAGATGATCAATCCTCAGTCAAAAGGCAAAAGGGATGGATTTTGGAAGAAGGAGAAAAAAGGAAACAGGACAGGAGTCTACCTCAGAGGGCCTCTGAAAGACTACCCAACATTGTATCAAAGCAGATACTGAGACTCATAAACAAACTTTGGGCAGAGTTCATGGAATCTTAAAAAAAAGGGGGGGGGGAATAATAAGACCTGGAGTGGACAGGAGCTCCACAAGGATAGCAACAGAACCAAAATATCTGGCTCAGCAGTCTTTTCTGAGACGGATACTCCAATCAAAGACTGTTCATTGATATTACCTAAACTCCCTGCACAGATGTAACCCATTGCAGCTCATTATTGAAGTGGGTTTTCTAGTAAGGGGAACAGGGACTGTCTCCGACATGAACTCAGTGGCTGGCTCTTTGACTGCCTCATTCTGATGCGGGAGCAGCCTTGCCAGGCCACAGAGGAGGATAGCGCAGCCAGTTCTGATGAGACTGGATAAGCTATGGTCAGGTAGACCATAGCACTACCCCTATTCGTGGATTTAGACAGGGGCATAGGAGGAGATGAGGGAGGGAGGGGGCTACAGCTGGGATGCAAAGTGAATAAACTGTAATTAGTATAAAAATTAAAATTTAATTTAAAAATAAATATGTATTCTTAGGACAAAGATGAGTCACACCACAAAAACCCATTGACATAGGAACGCAATTTAATTGCTTAGACATATTTCATGGCCTGTTGAGATTCCAGGGTTACTGGGGAAATAAATATCAACTTATAACAGAGAACAGGTAGCATCATATTATAGAAAAGCAGATGGGCTGGAAATATTGTGGCTATCTATGAAAACAGAGACTTACATGTTTTTTTTTCTCCATTTGTATTTGCTAGATTCATTGTCCCTGTGCCCTTCTCCTGAGTACAGATGCTCTTATAGGTTCAGGATCTTTGTGAACACTAATATGTCTGTTTGGAATACCTACCATTCCTACCCTTGTATAGTTAAAATTGACTTTCCTTTTTAATATATTCTACAATGTTCTTCTCCAACAAATCATTAGGAGAATTTTTCTTGATATCCCCCAACAAGCCTACATATAGAAACTAAGTCACACCATTTGCATTTTCTTTCATAACATTTATCCAAACTTGGAAGTATATGATTTTAGTACTCTTGAATGACTCTCCATCTTCATTTTAATTCCTTTGTGGGATGTAAGTTTTAGTACACAGGATATAGGTCTGGGCTCATCGTGATTTTGTATATGGAGTAGTAAGTCTAATTCCTGCCACATAATAGCTACATAGAAGATTACTGACATACAAGTCAAGATTTGACATTGCTACTTTTATCCTTGAGCTCATTGAAGAAGTAAATACGCATGGGAGTCTCACTTGCTGGCTGTCACCAAGATGCATGAATCCCTTATTGGCTGTTTTGCTCTCATTAGTCTCTAAACAATGTAAACAGCACATATTAAAAGACTCCACTCCTGATTGCTTATGGCCTGATGAACCAACAGATATGTGACAAAGAAGAGTGTAGACCTTTGGCCATGCGACTATGATTAAAGCTGAAGCCCTCTGAAGCCACCCAGTGTTATGACAGAATCTTGTGACATATTTGTAGCCCAGAGAAAGATGAAAATTCTAAATTTAAAGTGCAGTTTCTACTGAATATGTATTATTTTTACAAAAAGTTAAAAATCATAAGTCAGACCATTAAGTCAGAGTTGTCTGCATAGTGACAATAGCCTTGAATTTGTCCTTAGGCAGACCTGGGTTTGAATATATTTCTACTGTGTGATTTAGGGAATTTATTTGGATGTATTCCACCTTCATAACTTTATTTTAAGGACAGTAAACAATTTGTTTTTATGAATCTTCCTAAGACTATGGTAGGTAATAATCATAAAATATGTAACACAATGCTTTACAATATATATAATATAATTTTACATAAAATAGGAAAATGATTATATAAAGTCACATATGAGCTCACAGATTTAGCATAGTATGGACACTGCATGGTATAACTTGCTTAAACCCTGGAATTTTTTATTTTGTTTGATCCAAATATCTTTGCCAAGGTAACTAGAAAATAAATCATTATTAGCCTATAAAAGAAATTATATAAATGACTTCTGCTAAAATCAGAAAAAAAGACATCAGTTCTTTATGAAAATAATCTGTTTTCTGTGTTTATTCTAGCTGTTTCATTCACTTGTTTTTTGAATGCTAGGTGGATTGACAAATTTTTTATTTTCATATTTTTAGTTAAATTTTATCTTTTATATTAATTATAGTTTATTCACTTTGTGTCCCAACTGTAGCCCCCTCACTTCTCCCCTCCCAAACACACCCTCCATCCCTCATCCCCTCCTATGCCCTTCTCCAAGTCCACAGATAGAGGAGGCCCTCCTCTCCTTCCATCTGACCCTAGCTTATCCGGTCTCATCAGAGCTGGCTGCATTGTCCTCCTCTGTGATTTGGCAAGGTTGCTCCCCTATCCAGGGGAGGCAGTTAAAGAGCCAGCTACTGAGTTGTCAGAGACAATCCCTGTTTTCCTAAAGGGAACCTACTTGAATACTGAGCTGCCATGGGCTACATGTTTGAAGGATTTCTCTTTTTTTTGGGGGGGGGTGGTATAACATACTTTGAAAGTAGTTAATATTTTAGAAAATTAAATTTTTACAAATGGCAAGTAAGACATTTAAATAATTCTTCTAGGAATAGTGAGTGAGGTAGCTTGTTACCTCACATAAAAGTAATTCATGTTTTTACCAGGGGCTTTATATGTACAACCAATTAACACAGCCTCATTTAAAGGTGCTTAAACTGAAGGTCAGAGTACATGCAAGGTGCAGTCATGTTGGAAACATTTGCATCCAAGTTTGTGTCAGATTTGCAGGTGCTCCTTCTAGTCTGAGTTTTTTAACAGCTTGTTCCAGCTAGGAAGAGTCAAGAAAAGCGTCAGAGAGTGATCATAGCAAAGAAATTAATTTCAGGTTGCCTTAGTCATAGCTGTCAGACTCCAAAGCTCAGACATGGATTAGCAGCCTGTCCACTTCTTTGAGAGGAAGTCATGCTTATTGGTCACTAGAGTGGTATCCCCAGAGTCTCTGCCAGTCCAGCCATTAGACAGGATGTGACTGGGAAGAAAAGCTGCAGCCAAGTGTTCTGCCATTCTGGTCCCCATCTGTGTCAATTGAGTAATTTATGGATGCACTTTTCCATGTACTACAAAGAGAATACACAGGACCTTTGGAAATAATTCAATTTCTTTTTAAAGAAGCACATTTTGGGAAATTATTGTTAATGCATCTGAGTAAGAGGTGCTCAACCTCAGCAAATGTGTCATGCAATTAGAAAAGATGAGACAGTGACAACTGGTGAGCATCAATCATTTCCCAGATCAATATTAGCCATGCAACATACCATAAAAACTAATCAACACCCAGTGATTAAAGAACAGAGCCTTTCTTGCCTGCTCATAAGGTCACAGTCCCTGGAAAGAATTGGCCTGGAGTCTTTGACATGGAACAGGAGGTAGAAACAAACAAATAACAGAACAAGTAACAGGACAGAAGCCTACCACAGAGGGCCTCCGAAAGACTCTACCTAGCAGTGTATCAAAGCAGATGCTGAGACACATAACCAAACCTTCATCAGAGTGCAGGGAATCATATGAAAGAAGGGAGAGTTAGTAAGACCTGGAAAGGACAGGGGCTCTACAAGGACCAAATATATCAGGGCACAGCGGTCTTTTATGAGACTTTTTCTCCAATCAAGGACCATGCATGGATATAACCTAGAACCCCTGCTCAGATGTAGCCCATGGCATCTCAGTATCCAAGTGGGTTCCCTAATAAGGGGAACAGGAACTGTCTCTGACATGAACTCAGTGGCTGGCTCATGACTCCTCCACCCTGCCCCTAGGGAAGAGCAGCCTTGCTAGGCCACTGAGGAGGACATTGCAGCCAATCCTTGAGATACTTGATAAGATAGTGTCAGATGGAAGAAAAGGAGGACCTCTTCTTCCAGAGTACTTAGAGAGGGGCAGGGAGGAGATGAGGGAGGAAGGGTGGAATTGGGAGGGAATAGAGGAGGGGGCTACAGCTGGGATACAAAGTAAATAAACTATAATTAATATAAAAATAAAATTTGATTAAAAAAGAATTTTAGAATGAACCAGATTTGCATTAGATCCAATAAATACTAAGTTCTAAATCATGAATTCGTTTGTATAATGATGATAATGATAAAGACTCATTGTACACACTATAGTACTGTGCAATAAGTTAAGCATTTCATCTATACTCTAACATTTCACCATTATTATATATGGGATATGTGTTCTAGTGTAACCTCTTTACAATGCATAAGTGAGTCCCAGGAATAATGATTTACTGAGGGTGAAAGACCAATGACCCCAATTCAGTATTGTTGAATTACAGATTTAGTAATTTTTATGGTGGTCTCAGATTCATCCGGGAAACTTTAATGCATTTACTTATTTTGTATTTTTAAATTGATAACACTGAGCTTCACACTCACACAGCTATTATTGTGCTGAGAACATGAATAATGTGTTAAATATACATATATACTTTAATTTTTATACTTACTCATCAGGACTGGCTGTATAGTCTTCCTCTGCAGCCTGGTAAGGATGCTCCCCCATCAGAAGGGGACAGTCAAAAAGCCAGCCAGTGAGTCCCTTTTCCCCTTACTAGGGTAAGCCATTGGAGACTGAGCTGCCATGGGTGACATCTGTGTAGGGGTTCTAGGTTATCTCCATGCATTGTCCTTGGTTGGAATATCAGTCTCAATGAAGACCCCTGTGCCCACATTTTTTGGTTCTGTTCCTCTCCTTGTAGAGTTCTGTCCCCCTCAGGCATTTTCTATCTCCCTCTTCTTTCATAAGATTCTCTGCACTCTGCCCAAAGTTTGGCTAATTGTCTGAGCATGTGCTGTGATACCCTGTTGGGTCCAGTCTTTCAGAGGCCCTCAGTGGTAGACTACTATCCTGTTCTCTGTTTTCTCTCTCTTCATTTGTCCATCCTGTTTGCCTTTCTGAATGAGGATTGGTCATCTTACCCAGGGTCATTCATCTTGCTTAGCTTCTTTAATTGTACAGATTTTAGTATGTTGATCCTATATTATATGTCCAGTTTCCACTTATAAGTGAGTATATACCATGTGTGTCTTTCTGCTTATGGGATACTTCACTCAAGATTATCTTTTCTAGTTCCCACTATTTTCCTGCAAATTTCATAATTTCCTTGTTTTTAATTGCAGAGCAATATTCCATTGTATAAATGAGCCACTGTTTCTGCATCCATTCCTTCTTTGAGGGACATGGGGGTTGTTTCCAGATTCTGGCTGTTACAAATAAAGCTGCTCCAAACATGTTGAGCAAATGCCCTTGTTGTTTAATTGAGCATATTTTGGATATATGCCTAGTAGTGAAATAGCTGGATCTTGAGTAATCAGTATTCCTAATGGTCTGAGAAAGTTCCAGATTGATTTCCAAAGTGGTTGTACAAGTTAACATTCCCACCAGCATTGGAAGAAGGTTCTCCTTTCTGCACATCCTCTCCAACATGTGCTGTCAATAGCATTTTTGATGTCAGCCATTCTGATGGTTGTAAGGTGAAATCTCAGCCTCTTATTATTTGCATTTCCCTGATGACTAATGACATTGAGCATTTCTTCGAGTATTTCTCTGCCATTCGATATTCCTTTTTTGAGAAATCTCTGTTTAGTTCTGTATCCCATTTTTGAATTGGATTACTTGATTTTTTTGCTGTTTAACTTCTTGAGTTCTTTATATACTCTGGATATTAGCCCTTTGTCACATATAGGGTTGGCGAAGATCCTTTCCTAGTCTGTAGGCTTTCATATTACTCTGATGACACTGTCATTTACTTTATAGAAACTTTTCAGTTTCATGAAGTCCCATTTATTGATTGTTGATCTTAGACCCTGTTCTGTTCAGGAAGTTGTCTCCTGTGCCAATGAGGTCAAGGCTCTTCCTCAATTTTTCTTCTAACTGATTTAGTGTGTCTGGTTTTATGTTGAGGTCTTTGATCCACTTGGACTTTAGTTTTGTGCAGGGTGATAAATATCAATCTATTTTCATTTTTCTACATGTAGACATCCAGTTAGGCCAGAACCATTTCTTGAAGTTGCTGGTCTTTTTTTTTCCCATTATATCGTTTTGTCATCTTTTTCAAAAAACAAGTATCTGTAGGTGTGTGGGTTTATTTCTGGGTCTTCTTTTTGATTCCATTGATCCACCATTCTGTTTCTATGCCAGTACCATGCAGTTTTTATTACGATTGCTTTGTTGTAAAGCTTGAGGTCAGAGATAGAGATATCTCCAGACGATTTCTTGTCATACAGGATTATTTTAACAGTTCTGGATTTTTTGTTTTTCCATGTGAAGTTGAGCATTTTTCTTTCAAGTTCTGTAAAGAATTGTGTTGGTATTTTGATGGGAATTGCATTGAATCTGTAGATTGCTTTTGACAGAAGGACCATTTTCACTATGTTAATCCTACAGATCCATGAATATGGGAGATTTCTCCATCTTCTGATATCTTCTTTAACTTATTTCTCTAGAGACTTGAAGTTTTATTTTATTTTATTTTCCCACACAGGTCCTTTCCTTGCTTTGTTTGAGTCACACCAAGTTACTTTATGTTATTAGTGACTATTGTGAAGGGTGTAGTTTCCCTAATTTCTTTCTCAGCCCTTTTGTCTTTCATATACAAGAGGGCTATGGATTTTTTGTGTTATCTTTGTATCCAGCCACTTTGCTTTATCAGATAAAGGAGTTCTCTGGTTGAATTTTTGGAGTCACTCATGTATATGATCATAACACCTGCAAATAGTGGCACTTTGACTTCTTTTTTGATTTGAATCTCCTTGTTCTCCTTTAATTACCCTGCTAGAACTTCAAGTAATATGTTGAAGAGATATGGAGAGAGTGGCAGCCTTGCCTTGTCCCTGATTTCAGTGGGATTGATTTTAATTTCTCTCCATTTAGTTTGATTTTGGCTATGGGCTTGCTGTATATAATATTTATTAATTTTAGGTATGTGCCTTGTATACCTGATCTCTCCAAGATGTTAAACATGAATGAATGTTTATTTTGTCAAATGCTTTTTTGGCACCTAGAGAGATGATCACGTGGCTTTTCTCCTTCAGTTTGTTTATATGGTGGATTCCATTGATGGATTTTTGTATATTAAACACCCTTGTGTGCCTAGGGTGAAGCGTACTTGGTCATGGTGGATGAAAACTTATTTGCTCTTGGATTCAGTTTGCAAGTATTTCATTGAGTATTTTTGCATCAATATTCATAACAGAAATAAGTCTGAAGTTCTCTTTTTTGTTGGGTCTTTGTGTGATTTAGGTATCAAGGTGACTGTGGCTTCATAGAATGAGTTTGGTATTTTTCCTTCTATTACTGTTTTGTAGAATAGTTTGAAGAGAATTGGTATTAGCTCTTTATTGAAGGTCTGGTAGAATTCTGTGCTGAAACCATCTGTCCCTGGGCTTTTTTTGGAAGAAAGAATTTCAATGGTTGCTTCTACTTCCTTGGTGGATATAGGACTATTTATTCTATTCACCTGATTTTGATTTAATTTTGGTAAATGGAATCTATCAAGAAAATTGTCTATTTCATTTAGATTTTCAAATTATGTGACCTATAGGCTTTTTAAAGTAAGACCTAATGGTTGTTAAATTTCCTCAGTGTCTATCATTATGTCTCCCTTTTCATTTCTGAATTGTTGATTTTGACAGTTTCCCTCTGCCTTTTAGTTAGTTTGGCTAAGGGTTTGTCTATCTTGTTAATTTTCTCAAAGAACCAGCTCTTGGTCTCATTGATTCTTTGAATTGTTTTCTTTGTTTCTAATTTATTGATTTCAGCTCTGAGTTTGATTATTTCCAATTGCCTACTACTATTGGGTATGTCTTCTCTTTTTCCTAGGGCTTTTAGGTGCACTATTAAGTTGCTTGTATGAGATGTCTCCAACTTCTTTCTGAAGGCACTTAATGCTATGAACTTTCCTATTAGCACGGCTTTCATTGTGTCTCATAAGTTTGAGTAAGTTGTGCCTTCAAGTTCATTGAATTTTTGGAAATGCCTAATTTCTTATTTTTTTTTTCATTTCTTTCCTGACCGAGCTGTCATTGAGTAGAAAATTGTTTGTCTCCATATCTATGTAAGCTTTTTGTTATTTCTGTTGTTGTTGAGGTCTAACTTTAGGCCATGGTCATCTGATAGGATAAAAGGAATTATTTAGATCTTCTTGTATGTGTTGAGGCTTGCTTTGTTCCCAACTATATGGTCAATTTTTGATAAGGTTCCATGAAGTGCTGAAAAGAAGGTATACTCTTTTGAGTTTGGGTGAAAAGTTCTGTAGACATTTATTAGGACCATTTATAATGTAGGATCTCTGTAAGTACCTTTTTCCTATTTAGCTTCTGTCTAGATGATCTGACCCTTGATGAGAGTGGAGTGTTGAAGTCTTGACTATTCAGGTGTTGGGACAATGTGTGATTTAAGGTTTAATTATGTTTCAGGTACAATTGCAGGTGCTCTGTATCTGGGGTGTTGATTTTAGGATCTTGTGGATTTTAGGACTGGTGGATTTTTCCTTGGATGAAAATGAAGTGCCCCTCCTCATCTTTTTTTATTAATTTTGGTCAAAAGTCTATTTTATTAGATATTAGGATAGCTACCCCACCTTGTTTTCTTTGTTTGTTTGATTGAAAAACATTTTTTCCAGCCCTTTACTCTGAAGTAGTGTTTGTCTTTGTTACAGAGGTGTGTTTCTCAGATGCAGGAGAATGTTGGATCCTGTTTCCACAACCATTCTGTTAGTCTGTGTCTTTTCATTGGAAAGTTGAGTCTGTTGATGTTTATAGATAATAGTGACTAATGAATATTAGTTCCTTTTATTGTGCAGTTGGTAGAGTTACTGTGTTTCAATCCTTGTTTTCTTTTAATTTTTTGCTGTGAAATTATCTATATTCTGTGTTTCCTTGGGTGTAGTTGATTTTGTTTGATTTGAGTTTTCCTTCTAGTGTCTTCTGTTTTGCTGCGTAGATATTGTTGAAGTTTAGTTTTGTCATGGAATATTTTATTTTCTCAATCTATCTTGATTGAAAGTATAGGTATAGTATTCTGGATTGGCATCTGTGCTATCTTAGAGTCTGCATGACATCTGCAGACTCTTCTATTGAGAAGTCTGGTGTGATTCTGATAGATCTACCTATATATGTTACTTGGCCTTTTTCCCTTGCTGCTTTTAATATTTTTTCTTTGTTCTGTAGATTAAGTGTTTTAACTATTATGTAAAATGAGGGGTTTCTTTTTCTGGTCTAGTTTACTTGGTGCTCTGCTGACCTCTTGTATATTTAGGGACAACTCTTTCTTTAAGTTGGGAAAATTTTCTTCTATATTTTCTTGAAAATATTTTTTGGACCTTGGAGCCTGGAATCTTCTTTTTCGTCTATTCTTATTATTCTTAGATTTCATCTTTTCATGGAGTCCTTCAGTTCTTGGATGTTTTGTGTTTGGGACTTTTCTGAGTTTACCTTTTTTCTTTTCTTTTTTTTTTTTTTGAGAGATGTATCAATTTCTGCAATTGTGTCTTCAGTGGTTGAAATTTTCTCTTCCATCTCTTGTTTAATGTTAGTGATGCTTACCTTTGTGGTTCCTGACCTTCTCTTTAAGTTCTCCAACTGTAGGTTTTCCTCTGTTTGTGTTTTCTTTATTGACTTTAATTCTGTTTTCATGTCTTGCTACATTTCCTTCATCTGTAGGAATGTAGATACCTATCTTTCCATGAAGGTCTTTATATTTTTGTTCATTTTCTCTCTATATGCTACTACTTCTGCCTCTTCTTGTTTGCCTGTATTTGCCTGTATTTCTTTGAGAGCTTTGTTTGTTTCCTCTCTTTATACCTCTACTTGTGCCTCTATTTGTTTGGCTGTATTTGCTGTATTTCTTTGAGAGCTTTGTTTGTTTCTGCTTTATGTGCTTCTAATAACTGGGTAAGCATGTTTTTGAAATCATTTTCCTGTGTTTCCCATGTATTAGCATATCTATTGATTTTGGGGGGATGCTAGTGAAGCCATGGTGTCCTGATTTTTGGTGGATGTGTTCTTATGCCCATCTATAGCCATCTTCTTATCCATAACATTTGGTGTTTGTTCTTGGAATCTGTATTTCAGACTGGGTCTCTCTGTCTCTAGTGTCTGGAGTATTCTTCAAGAGGATGAGAGAGCTCTATTGGTTTGAGAGAAGATGTTGGTGTTTCAGCTGTAGCTAACTGAGGAAGGTATAGACACATGTGTGCAAACGCAGGCGTGTGCCTGGAAGTATGCATTGAAGGACAGGGTGCTAGAGCATGTTGTTACCTGGAAGGATGGAGCTTCAGCAGGGAGGTGGTGAGGGTGCTGGTGCTGTTTGCAGGAGCAATGCACATGTGCAGGTGTCCTGAATACCTCAGTGGCCAAGAGGCATGTCATTCTGTCCTCCTGGTATTCAGATTTGTCTGGGCTCCAGGAATTGTTTGCCTGGACTCCACTGGTAGACCCATAGAATCTGGGCTTGATGTTGAGATCACTGTCTCAAGGATCCCTATGTTGCCCATGGGTATGTGTTTGTGTGTTTGGGAGAGATCCTATGTCTGGCTGCAAGAGTAGAGGGACCTTGGATCTGGGGCTTTGCATGTACTCCCTTGAAGGTACACTGACTCACTAGCAGGCCTAATTGGAAAGTACAGGGTTTCCCCCCTGTTCTCTACTCTGAGATTTGGGCTTGGGGGAGGTGCAAATGAGAGTTTAGGAGATCCATCAACTCAGTGGTATTTACTCTTTGGCTGCTGAGCAGGGAGACCCATACTTGGGCTAGCAGCCTCTGCTGTGTCATTCACAGAGTATGGAGGCTCCTGCTTGGGCTAGGTGCCACCCCACCTTACCTTCCCCTACCCCCTGCATTTGCAGATCTTTGAGGCCCACATCTGCAGTTTCAATCATCCCCCTAGCACAAAGGCTAGTGCTTGGGGAAACAACTACCATCTCCAACATTGAACAGGGATGCCTGTGCTTGGGGAAAAAGGAAGTGCGAAAGGATTGAATATTTACCACTCTCACTCCCCAGAGATGTCCACAGGTAAACTGGATCCAAACTGTCCCAGATCACTCTGTTGTCCCCTCTGGCCGAGGAAGCCTTAATGTTCTGGTTTCAGCTGCCCCTCCACTCACCAATTTTGGAGTTCTAGATCCTGTACCCCTCAGATATGGTCCACACTGGTCACCACCATCTTAGACTCCTCCCTGAGCTCTACTGCCTTGACTATTTTAAATAGTGCTGAAATTATTATGGAATGACAGAACTATCTTAGAATATTCATTTCAATTTTTTTGGATATATATCAAGTATTTGGACTGCTAGATCATAGGATAATTTCAATTTAAAAATTTTGAGACACTCTCAGACTGATTTTTATAATGGTTGAAATAATTCATATTCTTATTAAAAGTATACTAATCTTATTTTCTGAAGAACTTCTAAAAGTTGATCAATGTTTGCTCCTCATAAATGCCAACCCTGAAGTCAATTTTTCAAAAAAAAAAAACATTTAATGAGGTAGAGAAGACACACAGAAGAGCTCACAACAAAATGTAGCACAGTGAATTCCACAACATGAACATGTCTATGTATCTAATATAGTATAAAGTGAAAATTTTCAGTGCCTGGAAGCTGCCTTGTGCTGCTTTCAATTATTTCCACAATATTTGTTGTTCGTGGACATAATCACTATCCTGGATTTAAACAAGAGACATTCTTTTTGTTTGTTTTATACTTTATGTCAGTGGATTCATGAGGTTGACGTACATATGTTTCCTTCATGCTGAGACATATCTCTGTGCAAGTATGTATTACATTG
>CM053743.1:679331-698407 GCA_028658305.1 Pachyuromys duprasi
TATATATATATATATATATATATATATATATATATATATATATATATATATATACTGTTCAAGTCCTCATTCAGAAGGGCAAACATTGGAAATGGGAGAAGACAGGGAACAGGACAGGAGCCTACAACAGAAGGCCTCCGAGAAATTCTAACCAGCAGGGTGTCAAAGCAAATGCTGAGACTTATAGCCAAACTTTGGACAGAGTGAGAGAATCTTATGGAAGAAGAAGAAGGTAGAAAGACCTGGAGAGGGACGATCTTTCAAGATGGCGTCGAGCACACAGAGTCTCTGAGATGCAGAGCAGCTGTTGCGCCAGAATTGGTGAGTGGAAGGACAACTGAAGTCAGGGAAATGACGGTGAGGCTTTCTGAACGAGAGCAGTAATCGCACAAGGTGAAAACTTTGGTCTAGGGTCACCCATGGACTTGTTTGGGGAAGGAGAGTTTGATCTCGAGGCACTTCCCCTTTTTGGTGTCCCTTCCCCTCAACACAGCCAGCTCACTGAGATTCTCAGCTCAGAGCGCACTGCCTGGGGACTGCAGCAGCTAGGCAGAGCTACTGGCTCCTCAGCTAGACCTGCCAGTCTAGAGTACCTGAACCACAGCACCATTTGCCCTGTGTCCCAGGAGTGTGAGGGGCCATACCAACTCTGCAGGGGCTCCCAGCCACGGATTGTAACAGCCCGCTCAAACCCTCAGTGACAGATAATAGCCACCAAAGTCCAGCAGACCTGCTAAACAAGCTAGGCACACCAGATGCCAGACCTCCCAGGTCTGGAGAGCACAGTGGAGGGCCCCCAGGATTTCCCAGAAGGCCTCTGGACCAGCATCCTAGCCTCCAGCTGCAGCTGGACTTCCTGACCTGGCAGCTGCAGCAGCACTGAGCTAGTGGAGCGTGTCAGTCCTCCTGCATATGACTAAGTCGGGCCAAACTAGAGGGTAGAGAGCCCAGATACCCAGATCCTTGCCAGCACATGAGCTTCTTGAGAGTGAGTGCGCCCTTGAATGTCTGCAGAGTCCCAGATTCAGGGTCCTTCTAAACTAGCAGCCAGACATCGGACCCCTCCCATCCACACACCCACTGTGGGAAACAGAGGATCTCTTGGGACATTGAAGCCCCTGCTCTGCTAGTCCACGAGTGGAGTTAAGGCAGATAATGCCGGAAATGGTGCCACGACTATCACCAGCGCCTGCTACATCAACAGCACATGCACAAGTAACCACCTAGAAGCCTGCAAGGCAGAGCCCTTCCCACACACTCAAGGGTTCAGCATTCTCTACCACTCTTCCCCTCGAGGCACACTTCCATTCACATTTACACACACACACATGCCTGCATCTGCCCTTCTGCGCCCTCATCTGCCCTTTTGTGCCTGCATATGACCTTTTGCACCCATGGACTTTGCTCCCACAAGTACAGCTGAAGCAGCAAGGCACAGTCTGAGGCTGCAGGACCTCTCTCAGCTTCTTAAAGAACTCTTTACGTGCTGGAGGGAGACAGTACCAGCCTGAACTGCAGAATCCAGAAGCAAACAGGGAAGGTTCTAGATAAGCCAACAGCAAGGGGTTGGTGAAAGAATACATCCAACATAAATCAAAATATCATGGCTTCATCAGAAACCTCCAAAATTGATGTATACGCTAATTCATCAGAAGCACAGGAAAAAGAATTTAAAACTATGCTTACCGAGTTACTTGAGGCACATAAAAAAGAAATAACCAAATCTCTCAGAGCAATAACTATACAAAAATAAACAGTTAAAGAAGAAATGAACAAATCTATCAAAGATTTGGCCAATCAAATTGAGGCTAAGAAAGAGGAAATGAACAAAATCCTTAAGAAAACACAGGAAAATATAGCCAAACAAAGAAAGGTACAAGTAGAGATACAATTAGTGTCATATAGAAAGGAGATGAACTAACAATTAGAGACCATTGTAGAGAGACCGGAATCCACATTCAAACAGATGAAGGAAACAGTGCAAGGCATGGAAACAGAATTAGAATCAATAAATAAAACACAAACTGAGAAAATCCTGGAGCTGGAGAACTTAGAGAAAAGATCAAGAACCACAAAGGTAAGCATCACCAACAGAATACAAGAGATGGAAAAGAGAATCTCAGGTGCGGAAGATACAATGGCAGAAATTGATACTTCTCTCAAAGAAAAAGTAAAGTCAGAAAAGTCCCAAACACTAAATATCCAAGATATCCAGGATGCCATGAAAAGACAAAGTCGAAGAATAATAGGTATTGATGAAAAAGAAGACAACAGACTCCAAGGACCAGAAAATATTTTTAAGAAAATCATAGAAGAAAATTTTCCCAGCTTAAAAAAAATATGTCCATAAATATACAAGAGGACTACAGAACACCAAACAGACTAGACAAGAAAAGAAACACATCACGTTACATCACATTCAAAACACTAAATCTACAGAACAAAGAAAAGATATTAAAAGCAGCAAGGAAAAAGGGCCAAGTAACAATATAAAGGGAGACCTGTCAGAATAACACCGGACGTCTCATCAGAAACTATGAAAGCCAGAAGGGCCTGGGCAGGTGTCATGCAGACTTTAAGAGATCACAGATGCCAACCCAGACTACAATACCCTGCAAAGCTCTCAATCAACATAGACAGAGAAAACAAAATATTCCATGACAAAATTAATTTATGAAATATCTACACAGCAAACCAGACCTACAGAAGATACTAGAAGGAAAACTCCAATCCAGTGACAATAACTTCACACAAGAAAACATAGCATACAGATATTATCCCAACACAAATTAAAAGAAAACCAGCAATGAATCACATTAAGACCACCAACTCCACAATAAAAGGAACTAATGTTCATTGGACACTTTTATCTATAAACATCAATGGACTCAACTCTCCAATAAAAAGACACAGACTAACAGAAAGGATGTGAAAACAGGATCCAACATTCTGCTGAATTTCAAGAAAGGAACCTTGCAACAAAGAAAAACACTACCTTAGAGTAAAGGGCTGTTTTTCAAGCAAGTGGACCCAGAAAACAAGGTGGAGTAGCTATCCTAATATCTAATAAAATAGGCTTTCAACCAAAAGTAATCAAAAAAGATGAGGATGGACACTACATGCTCAACAAAGAAAAAATCCACCAAGAGGACATCACAATTCTGAACATCTATGTCCCAAATACAAGAGCACCTATATTCATAAATGAAACATTACTAAAATTTAAATCACACATAGCTCCCAACACCATAATAGTGGGAGACTTCAACACCCCACTTTCACCAAGGGACAGATCATCTAGACAGAAGCCAAACAGGGAAACAAAGGCACTTACAGAGGTCCTAAATTAAATGGACCTAATAGATGTCTACAAGACTTTTCAGCAAAACTCAAAAGAGTATACGTTCTTTTCAGCACCTCATGGAATCTTCTCCAAAACAGAACGTCTAGTTGGTCACAAAGCAAGCCTCCACAGATACAAGAAGATTTAAATAATCCCCTGTATTTTATCTGACCACCATGGACTAAAGCTGGACCTTAACTACAATGGAATAAGCAAAAAGCCTACATGCACATGGAAACTGAACATCTTGCTGCTCATGACCTGGGTTAAGGAAGAAATAAAAAAAGAAATTAAAGACTTCCTAGAATTCAATGAAAATGAAGGTACAACATACCCTAATTTATGGGAAACAATGAAAGCAGTGCTCATAGGAAAATTCATAGCACCAAGCGCCTTCTAGAAAAAAGTTGTGACATCTCATACGAGCAACTTAATGGCCCAACTGAAAGACCTAGAAAAAAAAGAGAAGCAAACACACCCAAGAGGAGCAGACAGCTGGAAATAATCATATTTAGGGCTGAAATCAATCCATTAGAAACAAATAAAACTATTTAAAGAATCACTGAAACCAAGGCCTGGTTCTTTGAGAAAATCAACAAGATAGACAAGCCCCTGGCCAAACTAACTAAAAGGCAGAGAGAAACTATCCAAATCAACAAAATCAGAAATAAAAATGGGAAAATAACTACAGACACTGAAGAAATCCAAACAATCATTATGTTGTACTACAAAAGCCTATATGCCACAAAATTTTAAAATCTAAATGAAATGGACAATTTTCTTGATAGATTCCATCTACCAAAACTAAGTCAACAACATGTGGAAAGATTGAGTAGTCCTATATCCCCCAAGGAAATAGAAAAAGTCATCAACAGTCTCCCTTCCAAAAAAAGACCTGGACAAGATGGATTCAGTGTAAAATTCTACCAGACCTTCAAAGAAGTGCTAACTCCAATTCTCTTTAAACTATTCCACAAAATAGAAACAGAAGGAACATTACCAAATTCATTCTATGAAGCCACAGTCATCTTGATACCTAAACCACACAAAGACCCAACAAAAAAGAGGACTTCAGACCTATCTCTCTTATGGACATTGATGCAAAAATACTCAATAAAGTACTTGCAAACCGAATCCAAGAACAAATCAAAGACATCATCCACCATGACCAAATAGGTTTCATCCTAGTCATGCAAGGGTGATGCAACATATGGAAATCCATCAATGTAATTCACCACATAAACAAACTGAAGGAGAAGAACCACATGATCATCTCCTTAGACCCCGAAAGAGCATTTGATAAAATCCAACACCCATTCATGTTTAAAGTCTTGGAGAGATCAGGGATACAAGGTACATACCTAAACATAGTAAAGGCAATATACAGCAAACCTATAGCCAATATCAAACTCAAAGAAAAGAAAGTTAAATCAATCCCACTGAAATCAGGGACTAGGCAAGGCTGCCCATTGTCTCCATTTCTCTTCAACATAGTACTTGAAGTCCTAGCTAATGCAATAAGACAACTAAAGGAGATCAAGAGGATACAAATAAGAAAGGACGAGGTCAAAGTGTCACTATTTGCAGATGATATGATAGTATACATGAATGACCCCAAAAATTCAACTAGAGAACTGCTTCAGCTGAAAAACACCTTCAGCAAAGTGACTGGATACAAAATCAACTCAAAAAAGTCAGAAGCCTTCCTCTAGACAAAAGACAAAAGGGCTGAGAAAGAAATTAGGGAAACAATACCCTTCACAATAGCCACTAATAACATAAAGAACCTTGGGGTGACTCTTACCAAGCAAGTGAAAGACCTGTTTAAAAAAAAAGTCAAGACTGAAGAAAGAAAATGAAGAAGAAAGAAAGACCTCCCATGCTCATGGATTGGTAGGATTAACATAGTGAAAATGGCCATCCTACCAAAAGCAAACTAGAGATTCAATGCAATTCCCATCAAAATACCAACACAATTCTTTACAGAACTTGAAAGAAAGATTTTCAACTTCATATGGAGAAACAAAAAACCCAGAATCTCCAAAACGATCGTGTACAAAAACAGATCATCTGGAGGTATCTCCACTCCTGACCTCAAGCTGTACTACAGAGCAATAGTAATAAAAACTGCATGGTATTGGCATAGAAACAGAATAGTAGACCAATGGAACCGAATAGAAGACCAAGAAATATACCCACACACCTACAGAAACTTGATTTTTGACAAAGAAACCAGAACCATTCAATAGAAAAAAAAAAACAGCATCTTCAACAAATGGTGCTGGTCCAACTGGATATGTATATGCAGAAAAATGAAAATAGATCCATATTTATTACCCTGAACAAAACTAAAGTCCAATTTGATGAAATACATCAACATAAAACCAGACACACTAAACCGGTTAGAAGAAAAATTGGAGAAGACCCTAGAACTCATTGGCACAAGAACCACTTCCTGAACAGAACACCAACAGCACAGGCTCTAAGAGCAACAATCAGTAAATGGGACCTCATGAAACTCAAAACTTCTCTAAAGCAAAAGGCACTGTTGTCAAAATAAAATGATAGTCTTCAGACTGGGAGAGGATCTTCACCAACCCTATATCTGACAGGGATGATAGCCAGGATATATAAAGAACTAAAGAAGTTAAAAAGCAATAAGTCAAGCAATCCAATTAAAAAATGGGTACAGAGCTAAACAGAGAATTCTCTGTAGAGGACTGTAGAATGGCAGAGAAACACTTAAAGTGATGCTCAACATCCTTAGTCATCAGAGAGAGGCCAATCAAAATGACCCTGAGATTTCACCATACACCCATCACAATGGCTACGATCAAAAACTCAAATGACAACACATGCTGGAGAGGTTGTGGAGAAAGGGGAACCCTCCTCCATTGCTGGTGGCAATGTAAACTGGTACAACCACTTTGGAAATTAATCTGTCACTTTATCAGACAACTAGGAATAGCACTTCCTCAAGACAGCTATACCACTCTTGGGCATATAACCAAAAGTTGTTCAAGTACACAACAAGGACTTTTGCTCAACCATGTTTGTAGCAGCCTTATTTGTAATAACCAGAACCTGGAAACAACCCAGATATCCATCAACTGAAGAATCGATACAGAAATTATGGTATTTTTACACAATAGAATACTACTTAGCAATTAAAAATGAGGAGATGATGAAATTTGCAGGCAAATGATGAGATCTAGAAAATATCATTCTGAGTGAGGTATCCCAGAAGGAGAAAGACACATATGGTATATACTCAATATACTCACTTATTTAGACCTATAAGATATGATAACCATACTGAAATCTATACAACTAAAGAAGATAAATAAAAAAAGAAGACCTGGAATAAGATGATCAATTCTCACTTAGAAAGACAAATGGGGTGTAGGAGAAAACAAGTAACAGGACAAGGTCCTACCACAGAGGGCCTCTGAAAGACTCTACCTAGTTAGTGTATCAAAGCAGATACTGAGACTCATAACCAAACCTTCAGCAGATGGCAAGGAATCATATGAAAGAAGAGGGAGTTAATATGATCTGGAGAGGATAGGGGCTCCACAAGGAGCACAGGGGTCTTATTTGAGCATGTTTCTCCAAGCAAGGACCATGTGTGGATATAACCTAGAACCTCTGCTTGTCTGTAGCCCATGGTAGCTCATTATCCATGTGGGTACCCTATTAAGGGAAATAGGGACTATTTCTGACATGAACTCAATGGCAGGCTCTTTGACCTCTCTATCCTGTAAGGGAGGAGCAGCCCTCCTAGCCCACAGATGAGGACTTTGTACCCAGTCCTGATGATACCTGATAAACCAGGGTCAGATGAAAGGGGAGGAAGTCCTCCCCTATCAGTGGACTTGGAAAGGGAGCAGATGAGGGAGGGAAGGTGGGATTGGGACGGAATGAGGGAGCAGGATTTATCTGGGATACAGAGTTAATAAAAAATGTAACTAATAATAAAAATGAAATTAAAAAAAGAAAAAAGAAAGACCTGGAGAGGATAGGAACTCCACAAGGAGACCAACAGAGTCAAAAAACCTGGCATCAAGGGGGCCTGCAGAGACCAATACTCCAACCAAGGACATGCATGGAGATAACCTTGAACCCCCTCACAGATGTAGCCCATAGAAGCTCACTGTTGAAGTGGGTTCCCTAGTAAGTGGAATGGGGATTGTCTCTGACATGAACTGATTGCCCTGCTCTTTGTTCACCTCCCCCTGGGGGGAGGGGTGCAGCCTTACCAGGCCACAGAGGAAGACTATGCACCCAGTCCTGTTGAGACCTGATAGGCTAGGGTCAGATAGAAGGTGAGGAGGAACTCGCCTATTAGTGGACAAGGGGAGGAGCATAGTGGAGAAGAAGGAGGGTGGGTGAGATTGGGAGGAGATGAGGGAGGGGCCTACAGCTGGGACACAAAATGAATGGATAGCCTATCAGGTCTCAGCAGTACTGGCTGCATAATTTTCCTTTGTGGCCTGGCTATATTGGTCTCCTTGTGTAGCTCCTGACCCCTCCAGGTCCCTCTGCCCCACCTTCTTCCATAAGTTTCCTTGCACTGTGCCCAAAGTTCGGCTATGAGTCTCAGCCTCTACTTTGATACCCTGGAGGGTAGAATTTTTCAGAGACCCTCTGTGGAAGGCTCCTGTCCTGTTCCCTGTCTTTTCCTACTTCTGATGTCTATCCTTTTTGCCCTTCTCAGTGAGGTTTCAGCCTCTTTCCAAAGGACCTCCTTGTTGGACAGCTTCCTTAGGAATCTAGATTTTAGTATTTTATCCTATATATATTTTTGAGAACATCAACTTGCAGTGTATTTGCTCTGGTTCTTAAATCTATTTTTTATTTTTTAAATTTTTATTAATTACACTTTATTCACTTTGTATCCCCCCTCTACTTCCCTCCCTCCTCCCCTCCCAACACCTTCCTCCCTCCACAAATCTACTGATAGGGGAGGTCTTCCTTTCCTTCCTTCTGATCCTAGTCTATTAGGTCTCATCAGGAGTGGCTGCTTTGTCTTCCTCTGTTGCCTGGTGAGGCTGTTCTCCCCTCAGGGGGAGGTGATCAAAGAGCAGGCCAATCAGTTCATGTCAGAGACAGTCCTTGTTCCCATTACTATGGAACCCACTTGGACACTGAACTGCCATGGGCTACATCTGTGCAGGGGTTCTAGGTTATCTCCATGCTATCTTTTTTATTTTTACTTTTTTCAGAATTTATTCATTATATATCCTGATTGAAGCCTCCTCCCTCAATTCTTCCCAGTCCTACCCTTCATCACTCTTCCTCTCTATCCCCTTCCCCTTGCCCACAGAGAGGGACAGTTCTCCTCATCTGCCATCTACCCATAGCTTACCAAGTCTCATCAGGACTGCCTGGATCCTCCTCCTTTGAAACCTGGCAAGACTTCACTTTTAAGGGCAAGTGATTAAAGCCCAGGCAATCAAGTTAATGACAGAGGCAGCCCTTGATCCTCTTACTAGGGAACCAACATGGAGACTGAACTGCCAAATTGGCAACATCTGAGCAGGGTGTCTAGGTCTTCTCCGTGCATGGCCCTCAGTTGGTGCATCAGTCTCTGCAGGACCTCGGGCTCAGATATTTTAGTTTTGTTGGCATCCTTGTTGGACTCCTGTCCATTCCATATCCATCTATTTCCAGCCCTCTGTTCTTCCAAAACACTCTCTGCTCTCTGCCCACATTCTGGCTCTGAGTCTCAGCATCTGCTTCGATCCCCTGTTGAGTAGAGCCTTTCAGAGGACCCTCTATTGTAGGCTCCCATCTCGTTTCCTCTCTTCCACTGCTTCTGGTGTCAATCCTGTTTGCCATTCTGAATGAGTACCCCTCCCTAGGGTACTCCCTAGCTACTTTTATAGGTCTGTAGATTTTATTATGGCTATTATATATTATGCAGCTTATATCTGCTAGCCAAAGTCTGGAAACAACCTAGATGTCCCTAAACGGAGGACTGGATACAGAAATTCTGGTACATTTACACAATGGAATACTATTCAGCTATTAAAAACAAGGAAGTCATGAAATTTACAGGCAAATGGATGAACTAGAAAAGCCATCCTGAGTGAGGTATCCCAGTCCCAGAAAGATAGGCATGGTATACATTCACTTAAATCTATTTTTATTCAAACTTCGGGTGTATGGACAGTTAAAATATCCCTGTGTAATTTCAACTTCTCTGTTATTTCTTCATTCAGATTACCAAGATCACAACTATGATTCAAACATTCTTGTGTTACTCATGAAATCAGAAGCTGAACATCAGTAGCACATGGAATGGTATCATTTGTTTGGAACCCAATTTTGACATAATCAGTTGATAATGAAAGATTTGTATGATCTTTAAACTGTTTGAGTAAAGACAGGAAATATCTTTAAAATACTGAGTACAAGAAGCAATAAAACATGGGTAATATTTTGTAAATCTGTATTCTGAACATCTGAAATTGACTTGATAGATGAATAAGGATGTTTTCTCAGAAGCTGAAAATTTTGCTTTAAGGCTCTGAATATTCAGTACACGATTTCAGGAATTATTTTGTGATAAATTAATCTATTTCTTTTCCCTATCTCTGCAATAAGTGTGGTCTTTCTTCATGGCCTTAAACTTGATTTTTTCTTTTAAACTTTCATCAAATATTTTCTGGACATCTATGTTGTTCAAGGTACTGTTGAACACACAGAACACAGACACATACACACTCACACATATTAGATATTTAAAAATTAGTAAATTGAGCAAAACAGCTCTTGTGATCTGTAGCAAAAACTATCAGAAAGAATAACAAATTTAAGGTATGTGTCGTTTGTGCTTACTGTGCAGCTTGAGTTCTACCACCAAGGTAAGCATCCTCTCCTCTGCTCATGCGATCCTCAGATCCTGGGAGAATTTATTGGTACATAGTGGGATCATAGAAACAGACTGAGTGATTTTGAGGCTGTGTTTGAAATCTTGACCCAGGAAGACAAAGCTTTTCTGGATATCTACTAAAATATACTGCAGTAAAACTTCAGGAAAGTAAGTTCATAGAAAGCAAAAGATAAGATGCAAACATTAGTCATGATGGTGCATGCCTCCAGCACTCAGGGAGGCAGAGGTGGGTGGATCACTGTTAGTTTGGGGCCAGTTTGGGCTACAAAGTGAGTCCAGGACAGCCAAGGTTACACAGAGAAACCCTGTCTTGAAAAACCAACCAACTAATCAACCAAACACACAAACAAACAAAACAATACTAAAAACCCAAACCCTAACCAAAAAAAACCCCAAAAAAGATCCAAACATAGTTAGTAAGAGAGAGAGAGAGAGAGAGAGAGAGAGAGAGAGAGAGCAATAGTGGGGGTGTGGCATAAGTATATCCTGACATTCATCATTCATTTGTTGTTTCCAACTAACTATTTTTGCTAATTATTATTATTATTATTAGTAGTAGTAGTAGTAATTTATTCATTTTGTATCCCAGTTGTAGCCCCCTCCCTCATCTCCTCCAGGTCCCATTCTCCCTTCCTCTTCCTCTCCTATTACATTTCCCTAGTCCACTGACAGGGGAGGTCCTCCTCCCCTATTGTCTGACCCTAGTCTATTAGGTCCCATTAGGACAGCCTGGATTCTCTTCCTCTGCAGGCTGGCTAGGTCTCCCCATAATGAAGAAGTGATTGAGAAACAAACAATTGAGTTCATGTTAGAACTGTCTCTTCTCCCTTACTAGGGAACCCACATAGAGACTCAGCTATTTATGGGCTACATCTGAACAGAGGGTCTAGGTCCCTTCTATGTATCATCTTTGGTTGATGCATCAGTCTCTGCAGTCTCCCCAGAAGCAGAGATATGCGTGGTATATACTCAGCTATAAGTGGATATTAGCCATTTTTTATAGGATAAACATACTAAAATCTATAGACCTAAAGAAGTTAAATGACAAGGGAGACCCTAGAGAAGATGCTTAGTTCTCATTCAGAAGGGAAAACAGGATAGACACTGAGAGAAGTAGAAGAGAGGAAAGAGGAATAGAGCCCACCACACATGTTCTCTAAAAGACTCCAACCAGCAGAAGATTGAAGCAAATGCAGAGCCTCACAACCAAACTTTGGACATAGTGTGGGAGTCTTATGGAAGAAGGGAAAATAAAGGAACCCAGAGGGGATAGGAGCCACACAAGGAAGCCATCAAAACTGAAAGAATGTCGGGCCTAGGGGAGACTATCCTAACTTTCTTAATGAAGTAAAAACATTAGCATTAGGGTGTGGTGGTGGTAATGATGGTGGTAGTTCCCCTGCCCCCGCCCCGTGCCATTCATATGTTAGTGGAAACACCATGCATCACTCTGAACACAATGAAATTGCAAAAGAAAGCCTTTAAGAATTTGGAGAGAAGTCATATTATCATAAATTGTGAGGAAGACATTCTTTTGCAAATACTAGGAGAGAATGGCAACACATTCAATGATTAGACCAACACACAATGGATAGAATTTGGGGGAAATGTCTAATTTTTCTAGTGTGTTTAGAGGACATTGAAGGACTCTTGATAGAAGGAAATCCTATAAATGTAAAAATTGTGATGAAGAATTTATTTCTTGTTCAATTAAAAACATAATTTACATTGTAGTGCAACCCTGGAGGTGCCAACAATGTGGTAAAGTATTAGGATGTCATAGTTGCTTTAGAAAATAGGAGATAACTCATTTTGGAGAAAATCCTTGTAAAGCATGTGTTAAACCTCTCAGATATCCTGAATCCTTTTATAGACATAAAAGAACTCATACTGGAGGGAAAGCTTATGAATGTTTGAAAGGTGATACAGCCTTCAGATTTTGCTTGTCTCTTCAGTTACCTCAAAGAACTCATACTGGAAAAAGCCCCCATGACCAAATAAAAAAAATGTATTAGAGCCTTTAGATGTTCCAGTTACCTTCATAGACATGAAAGAACTCATACTGGAAATAAACCTGATTAAACTCAGGAATGTAGGGTACTTTCAATGTCCTCATTTCCTTTAAAAACATGAAAGAATTTACTATAAAAAAAACCCTTATAAGAAATGACATAAACTGTCAGATCGCCCACTTCTTTTTAAAAAAATGGAAGGAAAAGCCTGTCTCTATCTTGTAGGAAAGGATTGTCAGTTAATAAAGAAAAGTGCTAAGTCTTTTACTTCTTCCAGTGTGTTTGAAACATGAAACATAAGAGAACTCATTCTAGATTTAATATCTATGAATGAAAAATATGTGAGAATTTTTTTCATATCCACTCTAAGATCCATACTAATAAACACTTTGAAATATTTTATAAATGTAAGTATAAATACCTGGTTGAGATTCTAGCATTTCAGGAATTAAAGGAAATCTTTTTTTATTTTAGCAATCACCCTAAAATCACTTAGAATTCCCAATGGAAATAAATCCCATTTATTAAAAATATTGAAAGCTTTATGCAATTAATTCTTAAGTGATGTTCTAGATGCTTTATAATTTATATTCATATACCTGAAATGCCACATTATAAATGCTACATTATCAGGTTATATGCACAATGTATGTATCATTGGTTTGCTTATCAAAAGCAAATGAGTTTACAATTGCAATGAAGAAAACACTGAGGTATGAATATTTTCATATGATTTAAGGAATCATATTGGGCTTAAGTGATTTTTAAAAATATGATAGAATTACTTGTTAATTTTAAATCACATGGTATCTAGAGATAAAATAAAATGCATTTCTAATATGTAGTAAACTTGTTTGTTTCATTCTCAATGTGCCTCCATCTTTATCTGTTCAATGATGAAGTTCAAGTCCAGTTCTTCAAACATCCCAGGCATGCATTCTGTCACTAAGCAACATGCCCATCTTTATGTGGGTTTAATTTTTACATAATCATTTAATTGTTCTATGATTAATTATCCATTGAAAAATGAGAGGTTTTGTAACTTGGTATACTTTCCCATGAAACATAATCTTTAACTTTCATGATGGGCATAAAAAATTTAGTATATTTTAACTAATGGTTGATATCAGCTGATAAATATATGGAGTTTATCATATGTCCTTGTGAGTTATTATTTTCGTCTGCTCATAGTTGATATTCTGTAAGTTATTTCGATTGTTTTTAAAATCATAATATGGAACCTATAATAGCTCCTTTAATGTTCAGATGAGGTCTTGAAGTGTCTCTGCTACTGAGCTTCATGTCTTTCCAACATGGTATTTTATGCACACATATACTGTAACCTCACATTTACTGGATAAAAAGCATTTCTTTCACTATTACTAAAAGTAAGATGTTAGCTATATTTTTTTCAAATGATTTTAAAGCAAACTGAGGGCCTTTATTTGTTGTCATTGTTCAGTTAGTGATTTCATTGTGAGGAATTACTGATAGGTTTTTCGTTTAACATTTTTGTCATACAATATATTTTGTCATATATATATACATCCATGCTGATATTTTAAATACATTTTTCCTCATCTGATAGGATGATCCTGTAGTTTTTAACTTTTTATAATATATTTTATTAATTATGTAATTAACTTTCAGATGTGAAAAAAGAGTGTCTTGTTTCTGAGTTAAATGTACTTTCACTATGGAGTGCAAATCAATTTAGGAATTAGATTATTCAAATTTTCACTGCTTAATTAAAGCTTTTGCACATATATTTAACAAGAATTGTATACCAAGTATAGTATAGTATAGTATAGTATAATACAATGTATAAAACAGGATTTTCTAATATAAATAACACATGGGCATATAAATGCAATATAAACATCAGTTGTGTGTATTACATATAATTAGTTCATGTATAATTTTATGCATATATTTAGTCTTATAATTTATAAAATATAGCTTTAGATTTCTGCAGTGTAGAACGAGGGTCTTAATACTTATAAATACAATTTTCAAATTTTCTGTGAGCTCGTAGAATAATCTATCACATCCTTTCATGTGGACCAAGGTTTAGCTCACCTTCTTCATACTGTAGTACTTTCCTTCATTAATCCTTGATTGCTTTGTCTTATTTCAAGTGAAATTCCTCTGATGGACTGTACAGATTGCAAGGCCCTCTGCCTCTGGCCTAGGGGTGTATGTAATCAACAACCTTCCATCTATCAAAGAAAAAAATAAGTAAGGCAATGAGACAGGAATGGAGAGGATATTTTTGTTAGTTCATTTAATTTACCTTAGATTTTAAAATTATAACTGACAAAAGTTGTGTACACTCTAGAGATATAATGAGATGATTTGAGACACATATGGGCCATGCAAATAATGACCATAATCAAAATAATTTACACATAATTTCGCACATATATTTATCATTGTATGTATGTATGTGAAGTGCTGGGCTACTTAAAATGTGATTTCTCAATCAGATCTCAAATAAACAAATCATTATTATTTACTAAAGTCACTACACATTTGTTTAGATTTCCAATGTTCATCTTATAAGTGATTTGGTACTCTGAATAAAACCTCATTTCTTGTGTTCCCTTTCAAATTTACACTCTATGCTTTTATTAATTCAATTATTTAAGTTTAATTAAAAGTGAAATTTATAGTATGTGTCTTACAGTGTCATCATTCTCCTAATTGTCTTAAAATCCTTGCTGCTGCAAATTACAGGATTAATTTATTTTTATGGGATAGTATGTTCCATAGGTGTATGTATATGTGTGTGTAGATATACACAACTAGAGGTATCAAATAATGGTAGCTTTCCTTTACTGTGACAAAATGTCTAAGCTAATATTTTGAAGGAATTTTTTGACTCTGTATTGTAGAGGTTTCAGCCTCTGATTCTTGGGCTACATTTTGTAGGGGTTTGCAGTATGTTAGAACGTCATGGTGGAAGTACCAAACAATATAAACTTGTTCACTTCCTGGTGTCCAAGAAAAAACAAAAGAGAGAAGGAGCTAAATTCCTAGTTTCCTCCCCACTAGTGCCTTCCAATGAGCTAATTTCCTTAAGTAATCCATATCATCTTTTGAAGGTTCTAAAATTTTCAATATTGGTCCATAGCCTACATCTTAAACTTACAGACTTTGGGGCGTACTTAATATGAAATGTCAACACCCACAAACCTCACTTCCCTTGAGATCTTGAAGTAGTCTCATAATTTTCCAGTCTCTTTCCAAGAATAGTGCTTCATATGCTAATATTGTGAAATGATTGGTATATTCCTTTATGAGCATGGTGGCAAGATTTAATATTTAATCTTTTAGAAAATTTCAAGTTTGCAAGTTGATACATTGGTATTACTATTATTATTATTTGTTGTGTTGATAATCAAATCTAGGGCTTTGTATAAGATAGGCAAGCATTCTATCATAGTGGTACATTTCTAGTATGATATAATATTAATGTATATAATCTCTATGTTGTACACTGGATCTTTAGAATTCATTCTGCCTGAACAACTGAAACAGTTATCCAATAATGAGACACAACTTCAGATCAAGTGGTCCTGGAAGCTGTGTTTAAAGATGCAAGGTGAGTAAGCAATTGTAGTTGGCCACAAGCACTGCAAAATCTATAGAAAGAATGGCCCATGAGAAAAAAAGCAACAAAACCTATAATGGAATATTTTCTGCAGGTTTATAGGATAGAAGCTGGTGTGATAGCTGGACTCCAATGTGCCTCAATGGTACTTACCCAAATGTATTTTGTCCCTTGTACAGTTTCTTTTCACAGTGATTCAGAACAAGTATGTATGACCTTACACTATGCCAGAAGTGCGAGTTTTGATGTGTTATAAGAGGCATTGGTAGTGTAATCTTATAAAAACAATCATCCATTTTTTGGAAGTTACAGAGTTACACAGATTCCTTAGGAGAAGTTCCATATAGATAAGCTCCAACCACAGATCAGCATCAGATTTGCCAGGTATGTAAGTGACTTCCTAGTAAGTGGCCATGCTGGTTCCATCAATCTTTTGAATGATAGCACCCTATGTAAACATCTTGAATGAGACTTTTATTAATAGAGCAGTCCAGCTAAGCTCCACCAAACTTATGACTAAAGAAAATGGGAGAGACATTAAATATTTATTTATGTGTTTCAGCTTCTAAACATTGAGATAATTTGCTGAAGAAAAGAGATAACCATTTCATGTGGCCAATGTGTCCAAAATACTGTGTACTGTGGTAGGATGCAAAAGAGACAATCAGAGAAGCACAAAGCACTATTATATAAGGCTTTCTAGTTTGTGTAGTTGTGTAGGATTTTTTGATAAAAATCCATTGCAAGGTTTGCTCATGGGGTGGCATTTGACTGTGAAAAAGAGTTTCCAGGCTGCCATATAGACAAATAAAAAAGAGTAAGAGCTAAGGCTGGAAAACATTTTGAATGTCTCTTGTTTTGTAGAAGTGCAGTGTGGTAATGCAATTAACTTTTTAGTCTCTATTTTGAAAGATGAAATCAATGGGATTTCATGAGTAGTACATGAAACTATAGATAGCTCACAGTAACTCTATTATCCCATAGGCTATAAGGATTACCACTGACAGAAACCCAGATCGCCATGGTCATGACGATAAAAACACCAAGCTTGTAGGCTGTAAAATGCAACGTTAAAATTCATTACATAGATAATGAGTCACCACAAAGATTCAGAAAAAAAAATGGAAAAGAGAAAGAAGGCACAAAGAGAACAAAGTCCTTGAGGAGACAGAAAAAGTGATTCAAGAAAATGAGCCTGTTGACTATTTTGTTTTTTTGGTTTGTAAGATGAGCTGTAAGAATTGTCTGTTGAATCTAGAAGGATGAAAGTAGTGTTTAATATCAAAGATGAAAAGCAAACCCTTACAGAGGTACTTATAAATCTGACAACCACAAAGTATATTTTCCAAGTTTTTATCTTCTTACCGTAGGAAAATTAACATAACTTGTACCCATGTGATTCTCATCTGCCGAGTTGACACAACGATCTATTTTGTGTGGTTGAGCCTATACACACACATTGACCTATTGATGGTGGCTGGATGTATACCATTCTGTACTTGTGGTTACTGGAAATCAGCCACGAACCAGAAGTTAGGAGTTCCAGGTGCATACTGGAAAGAGGAAGAGCTCTAGCAGTTAACGATTGCTGTGGGCCTGCAGCAACAAGGATCTTATAAGGCTCTCCTTATAAGATGGATATTCCTACTTTGTGATTGCTGATTCCTATTTCAGCAAGTGAATGGATGAAGAGATTACTACTGTTTCTGCCTACAATTAAGTCTACTGTTCTAAAATAAATAGGATTTACATCAGAGAACCATTGCCATTCATTGTCTTTGCTGAATTTTAGGGAATAAAATCCAGATAGGGAATATGGATGATGTCTGAAAATTAAAATAGCAATATAATTAATCACAAATCCAAGAAACTGTCTTATTTCTAGGCTGAAATTTTAAAGTGGCCAGGGATATTATAAATTCATTACCCAACACCTTTTTTTTGTTGTTGTTTTTGGGTTTTTTTTGCAGGCATTCCTGCAAGAAGCTGAGGGCTCCGACCTCTTCCTCTGCCAATAGCCACTTATTTTTAGAGAGATGAGTTGTTAATGCAGGTAAATTAAACAACCAATGAAGGAAGTGAAGTAGGCTTTACCTCTCTGCATCTCTACAGCTCTCAGATTTCTTAAACTATTTAGTATATTTAGCAGGATTGTCCATATAAAGTGAAAACACTTAGAAGATTTCTGGACAATACTTAACAGTATAGATGTGTTCTTTGCTTTATATTCTCATTGCTGTATATAACTTATCTCCTTTCCCAGTACAGAGACCATTAAGAGGAAGGATGCTATTTATCCATCTTCATAAAGCCTGATGTAGTACCTGTCAAATAGTAAGTATCTAGATTGATATTGAATTTAAATTTAAACTTGGTGTTTTGGGGAAGGGGGCAGACAAGAAAATAGATTTGTTGAATATAGTGCAGCTACTAGCCACAACCTTTTTTTAAAAAAATAGTTTTTGAAAGATTTCTAAAAGACCATATTTCTCTGGCGCTTTCTTAGACAATTAGGAATAGTGATTCCTCAAGACCCAGCTATACCACTCTTAGTCATATATCCAAAAGATGCGCAAGTACACAACAAGGACAATTGCTCAACTATGTTCATAGCTGCTTTATTTGTAATAGCCAGAACCTGGAAACAACCCAGATGTCCCTCAGTTCAGGAATGAATACAGAAATTATGGTACTTTTACACAATGGAATACTACTCAGCAATTAAAAAGGAGGAAATCATGAAATTAGCAGGCAAATGGTGGGACCTGGAAACGATCATCCTAAGTGAGGTATCCCCAAAGCAGAAAGAAACATGGTATATACTAACTTATATAGACCTATAGCATAGAAAGGTCATGCTGAAATCTATACACCTAGGGAAGATATACAAGAAGGAGGACCCAGGTTGGTATGATCAATGCTCGTTTAGATGAACAAATGGGATGGACATTGAATGGAGGATAAAACAAGCAACAGGACAGGAGAATACCAAAGAGGGCCTCTGAAAGAATCAATATAGCAATGTATCAAAGCAGATATTAAGACTCACAACCAAGCCTTCGGCAGAGGGCAGGAAATAATAATAAAAACAGGGGAAGTTAGTAAGACTTGGGGAGAACAAGAGCTCCACAAAGACCAAACTGAGCAGGACACAGGAGACAGTTTCTCCAACCAAGGACCATGTATGGATATGGCCTAGAACCCCCACTC
>CM053743.1:698907-715361 GCA_028658305.1 Pachyuromys duprasi
TTGGTGGACTTGGAGGTGGCAGGGAGGAGATGAGGGAGGGATGGGGAGAGTGGGAGGGAATGAGGGAGGGGGCTACACCTGGGATGCAAAGTACCTAACCTGTGATTGATATAAAAATATATAAATTACATTAAAAAAAAGATCATACTTCTCAATTGCAAATTTTCCAAGAAATATTAAAGCAACACAATCATTCATTCATTAATTCATTCAATATAATGATTTAGTTGGTTATAACTGATTTGTCACCCAACTAAACAATATGAAAGTGATCATAACCTACTGGAGCTTACAATAAATTTCAAACTTTCTCTTGCAACCAGATTCACTATATATATATATATATATAGTGAATATATATATATATATATATCCATATATATATGGATATATTGTTCAGTGAGTAAAGGGTTTGCCTTAGAAATGTGAGGACCTGGGTTTGGATCCCAAAGGTTCACAAATAAAAAGATGTTGTAGTACATGTCTGTAATCCCAGGATTCCGTAGAAAGGTGAAAGGCAGACATTTTGGGATTGCAGAAGCTCCTGGCCCATCTAACTTGGTACATGCAGTGGAAAACAACAACAACAATATGAAACTACCTTAGACAAGGTGGAAGATGAACACAGACATCGGAATTTATCAGTGATCTCTACACTGGTTTTCTGGCACATGTATGTCGGTGTTCTCCCTCACCAATACCACACATACACACACACACACACACACACTCTACACATGTACACAGAGATAATCATATATACATCTCATCAACCATCTTCCATCCTCTTGATTAACAGTTTTCAGAATAGAGTAAGTAGTTTTTAAAAACTCTTATGTAACTCTGACATTATTCTTTTATTTGGAAGGCAGGGTTTATCTACATGTATGTACATGTGTATGTGTGTGGATGTATATGTGCATATGTATATTTACATAATTTCTTACTATGCAACTTGCTTTAGGAGTATAGAAAAGACCCTTAACATGTTTCAGCTTCTCTACCTACTCCTTGCACTGTGGATGAATATAATTAACGGTGATGTGCTTGTTTTACTTTATATGTCTGTACACAAGCCATGAGTGTTGTTATTAGCTATTAAACAGTTTTTACCACCTCTACTTGACCCTTACATACTCATTTAAAAACACTTTATAACATGTACGGGTGAGGGTCTTGTATCTCTCTTGGATAATTGATAAGACTTTAGAAAATTACTTGTAAAACTAGTGGTTGATGGCATATTAATGGAATACATTTCTTAGTTCATTTGTATTTAACAATGAAAAATTGTGAAATAATATAAATGCTAATGGCACTAATCACTTTTTGAAATTTCCAATGTGCCAAGTGCTGTGCTAAGCATTTTATTTAGAAGAGTAAAGGACTTTTAGAAATGTCTCCTGAGGCAAAAACATATTTGATCAGTTTTTATCATGTAGTATTTTAAAAGTCAGTGCAACTAAGAAAACTATACCCTTTATGGAAATATAAAACTCAGTGTGCTTACAAAGATTCGTGGCAGATATTGTTACCAACTGCATGATCCCAGAATTAAGCTTATCCTTCCCTCTTTAGAGCATTCTTAGAAACCGATAGTCTGCATGGCTGCCTGGCTTTTACGCAGTCATATGGATCTGTCTCACTGCTACAAGTTTTATTTTTAAAGATTTCCTCTTCGATATAGCAACCATCATATTCTCCAGTCAATTAACCTCTTGGCTCCATGGCCTACCAAGTTACACACCATAGTCTAAGCAAAGTGTCTACCTTCACAGGCATGACCTGATGTATGATCCCTAGCCCTTGGCCTCTCTCAGGAGACTCTCAGGCCCTGTATCTTTCATGTATCATCTCCCCTGGCCCTTTGGACATCACAGACAGAGAAAAGTTCTGTCGAGTATAAATTCCTGATGTTTCCTCTCATGATCTCCTATTCACCTCATTAGCTACTTGGTACTCTTTGTCTGGAAGACAGACTTCTGGTACAGCAATTTAAGCAGTCAATTTAATTGGAAGATAAGGAAAGACCTGGTGCCCAAACCATCATTTGAAAATAGACTGAGTAATGGTCCATTTGAAAGCTTACTCCTACACTTTCAATTTCTGCATATTTTACATAGTTCCAAAATTTGAGAAATTCTTACTTTTTAAGCCACTGGTTCCTTTGTTTGTTTGTCTCTGTCTAAACATTATATCCACAAAACTGCCTTTTTAACACTCCCCACTAATGAGGTCATCTCGTCTCCTGAGACTACTGCACTGTGGTAGTATATTGATTGTTGTTCTTATGTTCTCATCCATTTCACTCTCTTACCTTTTCTGTGCGACCTGGTCATTCCTCACTCTAAATAAGATGTGGCAGACAAATGTAAAGTTAGCAACAAGGCAGTTGTGAGTATTCATACCTTTTTGTAATTCCCTCCTTTTGAGTGTAGGCAGAGCACATGACTTGTTCTATGTAATTGGAAATGACAGATGGTCTGGGATGACAAAATGAATGGGATTATAATGTGACTCTAAGTCACATAAGATCCTACTGGCTACCACCATGTACCTCATTGATTCTGCAGGATCTAGATACCAGAGAGTAAGTAACTTCCTGAAAAAGCCCAGGGAGGCTGAAGCAGCAATATTTGGGATCTAAGCGGAAGACTGAACTGTTTAGATTTAAAACTACAAGGAATGAATATGGTCAAAATCTGAGTGAAAGTGTTCATCAGCATACAAGCCTCCAGGTAAGAACTGAGCCTCAGCTAATATATGACTTGCAGCCTATCAGAGAAACATCTAAGGCTTGTTCAGACACTTGACTCTCAAAAGTCAGCAGGTAATTAATATGCCTGATCTAATTAACTATGCATTTTCTATTCATTACACTAATATATCTTTAAATCTGCAATAGCAGTCTCTTTTTCTAAGATCTATTTATTTTATGTATATGAACACTCTTCATGCACAGCAGAAGAGGGAATCAGATTCCATTGCAGATGGTTGAAAGTCGCCATGTGGTTTCTGGGAATTGAACTAGGTCCTCTGGAAGAATGGCCAGTGCTCTTAACGGCTGAGTCAGCCCCAGCAAGAGTCTCTTCAGTATTGTTATATTCTTTTCAGTGAGGATTGTTTTGTCTGTCTGGGATCTCTTCAACTTCCGTGTGAACTTTAGGAGTTTTTTTCTATTACTGTGAAGAATGTTTTGGAAATTTTCATTGATAGTACATGGAATCTGTAAACTGCATTTGGTAGGATGGCCAACTTCACAATATTAATTGTATGGATCAGTGAATATGGGAATTGTTTCTGTTTTCTAATGTGCTCCTCAGCCTCTGTTTTCAGAGTTAGAAGTTTTCACTGCAAAGGTCTTTCACTCTCTCTGTTAGATTTATTCCAAGATATTTTACTCTCTTTTAATCTATTATAAATAGGAGTGTGCCCATGATTCCTTTCTCAGTTATTTTTTTGTGTAGGAAAATGTTATATTTATTTTCGTAATTTGATTTTTCTATCTTGCTACTTTAATGTAGTTACTGTTGGGTTTTAGATTTTCTTTCATGGAATCTCAGAGCTTCCCTTGTGTATAATATCATAATATTTATCCTTACAAAGAGGGACAGTTTGGCTCCTTATGTTCCTTTTATATCCCCTTAACTTCCTTCCCTTGCTTTATTACTCTAGTTAATGCTTCAGACACTTAATCGAAAAGAAAAGGGGGCAGATGACTTACTCATCTCATTCCCCATTTAATGAGATTGCTCCAAGTTTTTCTTTTCAATTTAGGATAATATTTGATGTAGGATTGTCATATATATATCGTTTATTATGTGGAGGCATGTTCTCCTAACTCCTACCCTCTTTTATAATGAAACCATGTTAGCATTTGTCAAAAGCTTCTTTTGCTTATATTAAAATAGTAATGTGTTTTTGTCCTTAATTAATTTTGTATGATTTATTAAAAATTTTAACTCATGTATATTGAACCATCCATGAATTTCCAAGATAGGTCAAGCATGATCTTGATGGATGATCTTATACATACCGCTATTTGGTATTTTATTATTTTATTAGGGATTTTTGAGTAAAGGTTTATGTAAGATATTCATCTGCAGTTTTATTTTTTGTGTCTTTATTTTAATTCTATATTTATTAATTATAGTTTATTCACTTTGTATCCCACCTGTAGCTCCCTCCTCCCAAATCCTACCCTCCCTCCCTCTTCTCCACCCATGCCCCTCCCCCAGTCCACTGAAAGGGGAAGTCCTCCTCCCTTTCCATCTGATTCTAGTCTATCAGGTCTCATCAGGAGTGGCTTCATTGTCTTCCTCTGTGACCTGGTAAGGCAGCACCCACCTGAGGGGGAGGTGATCAAAGAGCAGGCTTAAGTATTTCCTTAAGTTCATGTCAGAGACTGTCCCTGTTCCCATCACTAGGGAACCCACTTGGACACTGAACTTCCATGGGTTACATCTGCGCAAGGGTTCTAGGTTACCTCCATGAATGGTCCTTGGTTGTTATATCAGTTTCAGAAGACACCCCTGTGTTCCGATTTTTTGGTTCTGTTGCTCTCCTGTCCACTCCAGGTCTTTCTATCTCCCCCTTCTTGAAGAGCCTTGAACTCACTGGCACAGGAGACAACTTCCTAAACAGAACACCAAGAACACAGGGTCTAAGATCACCAATCAATAAATGGGACCTCATGAAACTGAATTGCTTCTGTAAAGCAAAGGACACTTTCATTAGAACAAAACGACTGACTACAGATTGTAAAAGGACCTTCACCAATCTTATATCTGACAGAAGGCTAATATCCAGAATATATAAAGGACTCAAGAAATTAAATAGCAACAAATCATGTAACCCAATTAAAAAATGGGTTACAGAGCTAAACAGAGAATTCTCAACAGAGGAATATCGAATGGCAGAGAAACACTCAAATAAATGCTCAACACCATTAGTCATCAAGGAATTGCAAATAAAAACAGCCTGCAGTTTTACCTTATACCCATCAGAATGGCTAACATCAAAAACGCAAGAACCTGGAAACAACACAGATGTCCCTCAGCTGAGGAATGGGTACAGAAATTGTGATACATTTACACAATGGAATACTACTCAGCAATTAAAAACAAGGAAATCATGAAATTTTCAAGCAAATGGTGGGAACTAGAAAAGATCCTCTTGAGTGAGGTATCCCAGACGTAGAAAGACACACAGGGTATATACTCACTCATAAGTGGATACTAGACATATAATATAGGATAAACATACTAAAATCTGTACACCTAAAGAAGCTAATTAAGAAGGAATACTCTGGGTAAGATGTTTAATCCTCATTCAGAAAGGCAAAGAGGATAAACATCAGAAGAGGGAGAAATGGGGAACAGAACAGGAGCCTACCACAAAGGGCCTCTGAAAGACTCTACTCAGCATCATATCAAAGCAGATGCTGAGACTCATAGCCAAAATTTAGGCAGAGTGCAGGGAATCTTATGAAAGAAATGGGAGATAGTAAGACCAGGGGGAGGACAGGATCTCCATAAAGAGAGCAACAGAATCAAAAAATCTGGGCCCAGGTGTCTTTTCTGAGACTAATACTCTAGCCAAGGACCATGCATGGAGATATCTTAAAACACCTGCACAGATGTAGCCCATGGCAGTTCAGTTTCCAAGTGGATTCCCTAGTAATAGGAACTGGGACTGTCTTTGACAGGAACTGATTGGCCTGCTCTTGATTACCTCCCCCTTAGGAGGGTGCAGCCTTACCAGGCCACAGAGGAAAACAATGCAGCCAGTCCTGATGAGACCTGATAGACTAGGATTAGAAAGAAGGGAGGAGGACATCCCCTATCAGTGGACTGGGGGAGGGGCATGGGTGGAGAAGAGGGATGGAGGGTGGGATTGTGAGGACCAAAAGGATACAAAATGAATAAATTGTAATTAATAAAAATTTAAAAATTTTTTGATTTTAATATTTATAATTATGGGTCTGTTTAGGTTGATGATTTCTCTCTTTAACTTATGTGGTTTGAATGTATACAAGAATATATTCATTTCTTTTAGATTTTATAATTTAATTTCATCTAGGTTGTTAAAGCATTTCCTTTGTTGTATGTTGTAACATTTCCTTATTTATTCCTGATTCTGCAAATTTGGGTCATGACTTTCTTTCTTTTGGTTAGTTAAGTCTGTCAGTTGTGTCTATCCTAAAAAAATCATTGATTCTTTGTATTGATTTCTTTGTTTCTATATTTTTAGTCTCTGGTGTGACTGTTTATTATTTCTGGATTTGGGTTAGGTTCATTCCTGCATTTCCAAATTCTTGGGTTGCATCTCGTCATTTACTTGTACCTTAGGGTTAAACATTTTCCTATTAGGACTATTTTTAATATGTCTCTGTGGTTTTGTATTCTTTTCATTTTCATGTGGCCCAGGAATAATTTTAATTTTTCTTAATTGTTTCTTTGACTTATTTATTATCAAGTAATAAGTTGTTTTTCCATCTACTATAGAGATTTTTTGTGTCATTTTTAAGTGTTTTTGCACAATGGTAAGATAGGACACATGGAATTATTTCACTTTATCTGAATTTAATAAGCTTTATTTTATGTCCCAAAATGTCTACTATTTTAGAAATGTTTCTCTTGGGGTGCTGAGCAGAATTTCACTGAATTCATTCACATGCATGCCATTTGAAGATATTTTTTTTCTGTCATGTGTGGAGGTGGGCATTTTTCTGGAGCACATGCGAAGGCATCCCTACTTCGTAGTTTTCATAGCTTTTAAGTTGGGACAATTTTGCCTGTATTCAGAGATTTTCTGTGGTTGCACTTAGGAAGTGTTTGGTAAATGTTGAAAATTAAAATACATCACAGTTCTGTTGCGTCTGTCAGTTTGTTCTTCTATGTGGCGCAGAAGGACACTCCACTGTGTCTAAAAAGTCAAGAAGGGGATGGAAATGCGTTGTTTATTGATTACTATGCATCTTTGTTCGGTAAGAACACTAGTATGTCACTCAACTGATACTTAACTTTAGAGTATAATTAGGAATTATAACTAAATATATTAAAATGATTAACTATAGTTGAATAATAACAGTAATAACAATTATTTGTTAAAGATACAGAGAGATTAAGGGACACTCACAGAATGACCAAATGCAAAACGGACATGGAAATACTTCACCTGGGGGCAGCCTTGCCAGGCCACAAAGGAGGAGAATGCAGCCAGTCCTGATGAGACCTGACAGGCTCAGGTCAGATAGTAGGGTAGGTCCTCCTTACCCTTCAGTGGACTAGGCAAAGGGCACAAGGGGAGAAGAGGGTGGAACTGGGAGGGGATGAGGTAGGAGGATACAAATGGATACAAAGTGAATAAATTGTTATAACTAAATAAGTAAATAAATAAGCAAATCATATATATATATATATACACATATATGAAATACTTAATTTCTTTTGCCCATTCTCATTGATGATATTTTCTTCTCAGCCATCAACTGTATCTTACCATTCACATACGTATCTCACTAACTTTTGACTTCTTTATGATAAAGCTAGAATGAACTGTCAAATTGAGATCGGATATTTCCTCTTCCCTTCTGAAATAATTTTATAATAAACAGTGTTGTGCATAATGTTGTATCCAAAGGTAGCCATTCAATTTTTTTCTCCCACCATACCCTTCCATATTCACTGTATGTAAGATCAAATTACACTTCATTTTCAATTCATTCTCAATTCTACGTAGTGTTGGTGGTTGCAAGAATTCAGCATGTTTTGCTCTCTCCCCCTCCCTCTCTCTCTTTGGAGACAGATGAAATTTATATAACAGATATCACAATGTTAGCCAACCATTCTGTAAGACATTGTGGCTTAAGCAAATTAGTCAAGGAGAGTTATAATTTTTCAGTCCTTAACTCTGCAGCTTCATCTCCTTCATCCTTTTTTGATTTCAACAACTGTATGCATTTTAAAAAGAACTATATACTTTCTAAAAATGAGTATATGGAAACACAGAGCAACAATCCACTGGAACATTGAAATAGATTTCTTAAATAAGATTCAATATGTGACGAAAAGAAAAAATGTGGTAAAAATTAATCGAAAGCAATGATCTTCAAAAAGCACAAATGAAAAATAATGACAGGTCACAGACGGGGCAATAGCTGCAAAGATATGTCTGGTGAATATTCTGTATCTAGAATTCACAAAACACTAAATTAGAAAACAATTTGAAAATGTGAGAAAGAATTCAGTAAACATTTTACAAAATATAAGGTGACAAATAAGCATACAAGAAATACTAAACATTAGAGACATTAGAGCAGAGGTTCTCAACCTCTGCGTCCTGATCCCTTTGCAGGTGAAAAGCCTCTATTATGTGGCTCACATATCAGATGTGCTATCCCACATAAGAGATATTTACATTACAACTCAGAACAGTAGTAAAGTTATGAAGTAACAACAAAATAATTTTATGGTTGGGGATCATCAAAATATGAGGAACTATATTTAAGGTTCTTAACATTAGAAAGGCTGAGAACCACTACATTAGAGGGATATGAAATATATCTCTAAGTATGAAGTCAGGCTGTAGAGATTGAACAGTGGTTACGAGAACTAGCTGATCTTTCAGAGGGTGTAGGTTTGATTCTCAGCACACACATGATATTTCACAAACATTAGTTATTTCGGTTCCAGGGGATTCAGCACTCTTTTCTGGCTTCTGTAATCACGGATGCACATGGTACACATACACAGAGACAAGCAAAACCTCTCACACACAGGTGGTGAAACTAAACAAATACTTAAAATACATATGAAGCCATAATTTTATCACTATTATCAAAATTAAGGTTAGAGTTTCAGGTTCTATATATGAGTATACAATGATATAGTGAGTTTGGAAATCATTTGTTAGTGCTAAAGTAGAACGTATATTAGATACATGTTTTGCTTGTTATGGCTGCTATAAGTGACTGTATGAATTTAACAGAAAAGTTGCTACTTACAACTCTAGGGGCTAGAATTCCAAAATCAATGTTGTTTTTCTTTTGGAGTATATCTCTAATATACCCTTTAAAAATTCATTCATATTTTGAGGGACTAAGTCTTAGTCTTATGTCTTCAACATATAAACTTTATTTTTTGGGGGGTGGGTGGCATATGACATCCTTTGCCATTCACTCTACACTCCAGAAATCTCACATAGGTATTTATTCAAAATAAATGTAAAAGTACATGTTCATACAGAGCTACAGACAAGAATGATTATAGAGTCTTTATTCATTATTATCCCAAGCTGAAAACAATTCAAATGTCCATCAACTGCTGAAAGGATAAACACATTATCATGTATTCACACAATAGAATGCATTTTCTCAAAAAGAAATTGAACAAAGGATGAATACAGGCAGCAACATAAATGAACCACAAAGCCTTATGCTAAGTGAAAAGAAGTTAGATACAAAAAGCTACATAGAGTAAGATCTTGTTTATGTAACATTCCCCAAAAGAAAAAACTATGGGAATGGAAATGAAGTCAATGGTTGCCTGGCACCAGGGAAAAGGGAGGGAACTGAATTAAGAAGTATCTCAGGGAACTTCAGTGAATGATGGAAATATTATACCTTAAGTCAGTCAGGGATGTTTATATGACTTTTTGTTTGTAAAACCGTACCCAAGTGTACATTTAAAAGGGGAAATCTTACTGAATGTAAATTGTGTATAAATAAATCATGCTTAGACCTATGGATATGACTGAGTCGTAAAGGTGGTTGTTCCATAAGTATGAAGTCTTGAGTTTGAACCTCCAGAATCCATGAAATGCTGGAAGACTAGCATATGTCTGAAATCTCAGTGCTTGCATAGGGAAGTAGAAAGAAGAGACAGGGAAATCCCTGGAATCTCTCAGGCTAGTTACTCTTGGGTGTACCGCAGCAAAAAGCAAAAGGACTATATCTCAAATAAGTTAAAGGCAAGGACCAACACCAAAAATTTTCTTCTGACCTCAGTATGGGTGTTCTAGCACACACACACACACACGCGCGCGCGCGCATCAGACACTCCCAACACACCCATACACACAGAAACACAAACAACACTCACATATCAGACACACCCACATGCATACCCATACACACACATACAAATCATACACACACGTCTAAATATAAATATACTATTTTCAAAAGAGAAAATAAATTGTGAACCAGAAGGCATGTAGATATATAAAATTTCCAAAGAAGTTATTCACATAGTTACAACTTGCACTCAGCATCTTGCCCTTGTAAAATTGTAATTTTGAGATTATCTTGTCCTACAGAACCTCCTTCCACATTGATGATGGTCTTGGAACTCTCTTGAGAACTCTCTCTTTAAGAAGAGATTGGCATGTTGATCTCAGTAAGCCTTGGATCCCACTCTTGGGACAGTTACATAGATCTTATTACTGAGGCATCTCATTTTTTAAAATGCATTACTGCATACATCAGGACCTCAGCTTTCCCACTCCAAGGTATAAGTGTTTGGGGTTCATTATAAACAAATCTTTTCTTAAAGAGAAATGGTAATATCTATTATTTTAGGAGTATAATGGCCAGAACCCACTGTGCTAATAATATATTTTTGTGATAGGCTCACCTTTTATTTCTTCAATAGCTCCTGCTTTGTAGATCAAATGCCTAATACTTAGAGCCAGGGTACAGGGGCAGGTCCAAGGGAGATGCAACATCTCTGTCCTGACTACGAGCTGCCTGAGATCCTTCTATATCAAATCTTCTGTCCACGGCTAGGGTGGTTACTAATGAACCCATTTCACAAAGACTGACAGGAAAAACTACACAAGTATCCCAAATCTTGTCTAAATCTTGCCCCTTCATGAGATGGCTGGTCTATGTTCTGTACCAGCTTCATTAATTTCATAAGGAATTGTGTTCCTAAATTATCACCCTTGGACGACTGCCTACTTTACCTTATTTCACTTGTTGTAAAAGCTATGAGGAGCTCTACTCAAAGGAGGACGATCAGAGACTATTAAATGATTCTTTAGAGCATAGAAAATCCCTAAGAATGTCAGAAAGAGTGAGTTCATCGAGAGTTACAGTTCAGAAGAAAAGCCTTTCATAAGTGCTGGGTTCAATGTTTAGTCATGACTTGGAGTTTGGGTGTCTTACCTGTAGTATATGAATATGGGTTGCATTGTCAACATGGCTGAAAGAAAGCAGTCAGCCACTGTAAAGTGAGCAGATGCAAAGTAGGCCAACGACCCAAAACACACAGATGGAATGTGCCTGGATGTTTAGTTTCCCACATTACTACTTTCCCAAGATGTAATCCTCTTCTGCCTAAAAAGTTGAAAGTAAATTAATCTTGGGTTTAACTCATGGGATGTTATAGATCAGGTGGCCTCTGATCTATGAGTAATTCTGAGCACCTGTATCTTAACCCAGTATTTGATGAAAGACAGTATCTCAAAGAGGTGCAGCATGAACTCCAGGAACTACCTACTTTTCAGGTTCCAGGAAGAATATCAGTGGGTCCTGAACATCTCTCTGAGATCATTTGTCACATAGTCCCTGTATTATGCGGCCAATATAGGACGTTATAGGAGAGTAACCTTATACCTGAGAAAAGAGAAATTTTTATTCTGAAACGATTAGGCTTATGCTTCAGGAAACCTCACTTGCAAGGCTCTCTCAGGGCCCTGAAGTTTATTTTACAAGTTTCTGTATCCGTACTATCCAGATAAACTTTGGGCTGAAAATCAGAGCTCTTGATAGTGATACTTTTTGGACCAAAACTAGAGTTTATATGAAGCAAAAATTTTGAATGTAATCCACATCATCATTACAGCCACCATCTTCTCAGCCACCTAGATCTTCTCTTCTGCTGCTGATAGACTTGTACCCTCTGCACTACTTGTTTTATCTTTACATACAGAAGTCAACGAATGATCAAACATGGAGCACCGGTGTTTATCTGTTCATCTCTGGAAAGTGGAGGGGGGAGGGGGAAGCAATGTTCTCAGCGGCTGCAGTGCCAGAGCTTACATTTCTATATTCCCTTCCAGTTTGAAAGTGTCACTTTCCTTCATGCACTGTTCTACCTCCTCTCTTACTTCCAGTGCCCTTTCTTCCCTTCCTTCTTTCTTTTGTTTTATTTATTTCCTAGAAATGATGGGGTTTATCTTTTCTCTAAAAGGAAGTCACTTCATGAAAGTGGCCAACAAGGAACAAAGGGCTCCCTAATGATTTTTTTTTTAATCCTGCTCTGGGATTCAATTGTTTTTCACTGGCCTTTGTGCTCTCAGTTTATGAAAAATCAATAGTGTAACATGTAAAAAAATGGTCCCTTGGCTATCTCTTTAGAGCCACATTGCCTTCATTGTGAAACTGTCTCTTCATCTTGCCTGCCTAGAATTCCTAAATCCGCTTCTCTCACATAATATCCTGGCAGCACTCTGCAGACTATTCACAGCTGCAGGAGGACAGCAATAATACAATTACTAAGAGAACACAGAAATGGGTCTAGGGTTGAAGACTCCTAATCTGTATTTGATGCGCAAACTCATCAGTAAGTGTTTAAGTAAATTGTTTTACAATGAAATCCATGTCACAAAACTTGATAAGGTGAATTCCAATGTCTCTGTAACAGTTTGGAAAAGCTTCTGTGTGGTGAGTGCCTACTGGGCTTTCCATTGTTAATTGAGTTTCTCATTCAGCATATGTCCTCAAAGAAATGAATATGATTCTAATTTAACACATAAAGAAATCAAAGATCCGAGTTTTTCTGACTCAACTAAGGTTGCTGACATAATATACAACCATCACTAACAACATCTTTATCCTGATACTCTCAGAGCTCTAGCTTTAAAAAAATTTTACTGCAATTTATTCATTTTGTATCCCAACTATAGCCCCCTCCCTCATCCTCTCCCAAACCTACCTTCCCTCCTTCTTCTCTTCTCATCCCCCTTCCGCTGATAGGGGAGGTCTCCCTTTCCTTCCATCTGATCCTGACCTATCAGGTCTCATCAGGACTGGCTGCATTGTCTTTCTCTGTGGCTTGGGTAAGGCTGGCCTTCCCTCACAGGGAGGTGATCAAAAAGACAGCTACTGAAGTCATGTCAGAGACAGTCCCTGTTCCTCTTACTAGGAGACCCACTTGGATACTTAGCTTCCATGGGCTACATCTGAGCAGGAGTTCTAGGTTATATCCATGCCTGGTCCTTCGTTGGAGTACCAGGCTCAGAAAAGATCCCTGTGCCAATATTTTTTGGGGTTTGTTGCTGTCCTTGTGGAGCTCCAGACCCATCCAGGTCTTTCTATCTTCCCTTTCTTTCATAAGATTCCCTCCACTCTGCCCAAAGTTTGGCTATGAGTCTCAGCATCTGCTCTAATACCCTGCTGAGCAGAGACTTTCAGAGGCCCTCTGTGGGTAGGCTCCTATCTTATTCCTTCTTTTACCCTCTTCTGATTTGCCTCTTCACATTTGCATTTCTGACTGAGGATTGATCATCTTACCCAGGGTCCTCCTTCTTGCTTAGCTTCTATGGTATATACTCACTTACTTATAAGTGGATATTAGATATAGGATAATTATATTAAAATCTGTACATCTATAGGAGCTCTAGCTTTTTAAAACGAAAGAAAATATAATTCAGATAGATTTAGTGCTGATCTGCTTGGCACCATGTCTTCCAGGAAACTTTGTATATTGAGTTTCACTACAGTGGTTAAAGGACCCAGTATGAAATTCAGGGAGTCAGGACTTCCTTTGGCTCAGAGTTTCAGATGATTCAGCTCACAGGAACTTGCCCTCATGCACTTGGGGAGATCAGAGCAGAAAAATCCTTTGTCCCACAGTTCCACATTGAAAATGATACACCAAAAAGTACTTTCCTTGTAATGATTACTTTCTTCAGTCTAATATCACTTCCTAAAGTCTCTACAACCTCTTAAAATATCACCTAAGGTTACTTGATATTTGACAAAGAAGCCAAAACAAAAGACGCTCTTCAACAAATGATGCTGGTATAACTGGATATCTACATGTAGAAAAATGCAAATAGACCCATATTTATCTCCCTGCACAAAACTAAAGTCCAAGTCAATCAAAGACATCATAAAACCACACACTAATTCTGTTAGAACAAAAAGTGAGGAAGAGGCTTGAACGCATTGGCACAGGAGACAACTTCCTGAGCAGAACACCAACAGCACAGTCTCTAAGATTAGCAATCAATTAATGGGACATCATGAAACTGAAAAGCTTCTGTAAAGCAAAGAACACCATCATCAGAACAACATGAAAGCCTACAGACTGGGAAAGGATCTTCACCAACCCTATATCTGACAGAGTGTTAGTATCTAGAATATATTAAAAACTCAAGAAGTTAAAAAGCAATAAGTTAAGTAATCCAATTTAAAAAATGAGGTACAGAGATAAACAGAATTCTCAATAGAGGAATGTCGATTGGCAGAGAAACTCAAAGAAATGCTCAATGTCCTTAGTAATCAGGGAAATGCAAATTAAAACAACCCTGAGATTTCACCTTATACCCATTAGAATGGTTAAGATCAAAATCTCAAGTGACAGGATGGAGAGGATGTGGAGAAAGGGGAACCCTCTTCCATTGCTGGTGGGAATGTAAACTTGTGCAACCATTTTGGAAATCAATCTGGCACTTTCTCATACCATTAGGAATAGTGCTACCTCAAGATCCAGCTGCACTACTCCTAGGAAAATATCCAAAAGATGCTCAAGTATACAACAAGGACATTTGCTCAACCATGTTCACATGGGTGTGAAGCCTTACCAAGCCACAGAGGAAGACAAAGCAGCCGGTCCTGATGAGACCTGATAGGCTAGGGTCATATGGAATGGGAGGAGGACTGCCCATATCAGGAGGTGCATGGAAGGAAAAGAGGGGAGAAGGTTGGGAATGCAAGGGGTTTGGGGAGGGGCTACACCTTGGATACAAAATGAATAAATTGTAACAATAAAAAATAAATTAATTTAAAAATAAATCCCAATTTGAGGGTCAGACTTTGTCTGAGTTTGTTTTGTATCTCTGTGATAAAAACCATGACCATAAACACCATGGGTAGAAAAGGTTTTACTGCAATTTAGAAGCACTCAGGTGACAATGCATTACTGAGAGAAATTGGGGGAGGGAGTGGTGGTTGTGAGAACAACTCAAGCAGGAACTTTCAGGCCAAAACTGGAGAAGAGACCATAGAAGAATACTGCCTATTGGCTTGCCATCATGATTCACTAAGTTTGCCTTAATATACACCCAAAACCCACCTGCTTGTGTGCCTCTTTTGGGAATTAGGGCTTGAGAAAATAGTATTTGTTGGGTGACAGCCCCTCCCATTCGTCATACTAGCTATAGATACCTTGAGGTTACATGGGACCGGATGATTAGCTGCAAGTTTTAACCTGCCTCTAGTCTTTAATATGCACATTTCAGGTACTTGATGTTGGCCTTAGTGCCAAAGGAAATCATGCTGTAAAGGTCTTGTGGTTTTAATTGATACCATGTTAAAATTGCTTGTTGGATGTCCTTACTTAGAAAAACCTTATACAATAAAGTCCCTTTATTCCACATTAGTTACACTTATTCAAAACTGATAATACAGAACTATAAATTATAGAGTTATGCACTGTTACATTTTGAGATATTAAAACTACCGATTGATGATCAGGATGTAAAGTGAATAATTAAATTAATTAATTAAATTAAGAAAAGAAATTTTCATTTTCATTTTCATTTTTAAATAAATTATTATGCTTCTGGCTATCTTCCTGTTTCTCTCCGTCTTTGTCTCTGTCTCTCTCTCCTGTGTGTGTTTGTGTGTGTGTGTGTGTGTGTGTGTGTATACAAGCACATGTGAATGTGTGGGCACACCTGTGCCTCAGTGTGTTTTTTAAGTCAGAGAACTCTGCTTGCTCTTCTCAGTATGTAGGTGTCAGGGATTGAACTCAGATCAACAGATTGGCATCAAGTTCCTTTACACACTTAGCTATGTTCTTACCCTAAACTACAGGATTGTCAAAAAAAAAAAGACACAAAACTTTGTATATTGTATTTGTATGTGTTTGTAATCTAATATTACAGTTTCTACTTCTAGCTCATTGATCTTTGCAAATTGTACAGACTTGATCTGGGCATATATATGGGTGTGTGTAAAATGCTCAAATTCTGAACAATTGAAGTGTCACTGTCTCCTTTTACTCTCTCTTCCCTATTGTTATTTTTTAATTTATTTATTTTTATCTCAATCACAGGTTAGGTACTTTGAATCCCAGGCTTAGCCCCCTCCCCCATTCCCTCCTACCCTCCCACTCCCTCCCTCATCTCCCTCTTCCCCACCCCCTCCAAGTCCACCAACAGGGGAGGACCTCCTTCCCTTCCATCCAACCCCAGCTTATCCTGTCTCCTCAGGGCTGGCT